>JACEEU010000685.1:32558702-32617035 GCA_016630915.1 Callionymus lyra | reverse complement strand
CCACCGCCAAGAGCTCCCGGTTACCAATAACGTAGTTGCGCTCCGCTTGAGAGCTTTCGAGAGAAAAAGGCACGTGGATGCACCTTGTTGTCCTTAGAGCACCTCTGGGAAAGCAACCTCCACGATAAACTGACGGGCTGGGTCTGGGTGTCGTAGGATCGGTGCGGAGGAGAAGAGTGAGCGCAGCTGGTTGAAAGAGTCTTCAGACTTGGCGGACCAGAGGAAGGGACTCTTTGTGGAGGTAAGCTGAGTTAGTGGAGCGGCAACCTGGCTATAACCCCGGATAAACCTACAGTAAAAATGAGCAAATCCCAAGAATTGTTGTAACTGCTTGCGGCTAACAGGCCCCGGCCACTGAGAAACTGCCTCAACCTTCATAGGATCTGGCCTCAGCTGACCCTGCCCTAAAATAAAGCCAAGAAAACTCACAGTTGAAACTCCAAACTCGCACTTCTCAGCCTTAACGAATAGTCTGTTCTCTAAAAGCCGTTGGAGAACGCGGCGGACATGCCTGAGGTGTTCTTCCTGGGAACTAGAAAATATTAAAATGTCATCAAGATAGACATAAACAAAGTCATTCAGGAAATCCCTTAAAACCTAATAAATAAGTCTCTGAAAAACCGCGGGGGCATTTGTCAGGCCGAATGGCATGACCAGATACTCAAAGTGTCCTAAGGGAGTCTTAAATGCCGTCTTCCACTCATCACCCTCTCTAATACGCACCAAGTGATAAGCACTCCGAAGGTCAAGCTTGGTGAAGACCATGGCCTTGTTTAGTGGATCGAATGAAGGGTCTATGAGTGGGAGAGGATATCGATTCTTGATAGTGATGCCGTTTTACCCCCTGTAGTCTATGCAGGGTCTTAGGGACTTGTCCTTCTTGCTGATGAATAAGAACCCTGCAGTAAGAGGCGAAGAGGAGGGGCGAATCAAACCTGCCTCCAGTGACTCCCCGATATAGGTGTCGAGGGCCTGTCGCTCAGGACGAGAAACCTTGTATAGTCGACTACAGGGAAGTGGGGAACCGGGAAGCAAGTCGATGGCGCAGTCATAAGGACGGTGTGGTGGTAGAGAATGAGCTCTCTCTTTGGTAAAAACCTCACCCAAATTGTGATACTCCGGAGGAACAGAGGAAAGATCAGGAGGGGGAGAAACAGGAAGCGGAGGATGAGAGGTAGTAGGAGCAGAACGAAGACACTGTGAAAGACAACGAGGACCCCAACCAAGTACAGTAGAATTCACCCAGTCAAAGTGAAGATTATGGAGACGAAGCCACGGGAGACCAAGAACTATAGGAGAAGAGGGAGATGAAATGATAAGAAAACAAATTGCCTCAGAATGGTTACCCGAAATAGTGAGGGAAAGGGGGGTGGTCTGGTGAGTAACTTCGGTCAGAAGTCTGCCATCTATGGCGCAGACCGAACGTCAAGTCTAACCAGGGGTAGGTCAAGGGAGAGGGCAAAGTTCTTATCAATGAAATTCCATCAGCACCAGAGTCGATCAACACAGTCTCAGAGGTTGTGGTCGTGCCAGTCGTTAACAGGGCAGGAAGTGTGATTCGGTGAGGTGAGTCAGGGGAGCTAAAAGTGTGTCCACCTGAGCACTGACGCTCGTCTGTACAGGTCGGCTAACACGCTCCCGTAGATTGCAACAAGTCTGACCATATCGCTCCCTCAATCTGTTTTCAATCCTTATGGCAAGGCTGATAAGAGCCTCTAAACTCTCTGGTTCCTCCCTGGTGGCCAACTGATCCCTGACAGCATCCTCTAAGCCCTGAACAAAAACAGTGACAAGAGCAGGCTCATTCCAACAACTCTCAGCTGCTAAAATGCAGAAAACTTATAGAGTACTGTCCCACAGATTCGGCACCCTGTCTTAAATTTTAGCAGTTTACGACCAGATGATGAGGAAGAACGATAAGGTCAAGGGCACAGGCAGGCAGAAAAACAAGAAAACGTACCAGGGTCAAAAATCGGGAAGGCAAAACAATCTCGAATTGGAAGTCTGAAACGTGAACCACATACTAGACGAACACGGGACAACATGTGTGATGAACAGACAAAGACTGAGGGAGAGTGAGCAGAATATGAAGACTGCCAGCAATCACTGGCAGCTGCAGAACACAAGACAGGTGGAGACAATAACAATCAGCAGGGGGAGGGACCGGAAAGGAAACTCACAGACACAGAAGGGAGCAGGTTTCAAAATAAAAACAGGAAACACCAAGAAAGACACACGAGACATAACAAAAGGGATGAATCCGTCTGAAATATTTGTTGGTTCAGATGAACAAAGGGAAAGGACTTGAATTTGTGTCACAGATTCTTACACATGAATATTTTTGTGCATCATATGGGTTCGAATGAACGACCATTTTTAGTAGGAAATCAATGCAACTCTTAGTACATATGAGTCTGAACTTGTCTGCAGTGGAGGATGAGATTTAACACATGCTGACACTGAGACCAGTGCTGTGTCTCAAATCGCATACTAATCTTAGTATGCTAGAAGTTAGTATGCATCGGTTTAGAATGCATACTAACTAGTACGCAAATCCTCCACAGATAGTATGTCTCAAATCAAACCCTGAAGCTACACACTAACCGGAAATCACATGACAGCTTCTTCTTCTACTTCTATTTAACGATGTTTCAAGCAGCTGTTTGAACGCTATCGCCGACACCTGCTGGCAGCACGTATTGCAACTTTGGAAAAAGAAATAAAGAAAAAATATGAGAATCTAAATAATCGCGAGATATTTAAGCTGGTATCAGCAGCGAAGACGTGTTTATCCTCCTACTGCTGCTGAAAATACACATTTAAGTATATGCATATATATGCATTTATATATGACGTAACTTCCGTTTAAAACGTCACTAAAATGGCGGCTGTTTAGTATGGTTAGTGTCCATCGAACCATGCTAGTTTTGTGGGCGTGTTTGTACGCCAATTTAGTATGCATGGCGCACTAAATTTCGCATACTAAGAATTGAGACACACTAACGTACTAAAAATACTAACTTTTAGTACACTAGTATGCGATTTGAGACACAGCACTGGTCTCATGGACATCTTTGGAAGTTACTCTCAGAGGAAAAGTATCTTCTTATGAGGAAATATGCTCCTCACTGACTGACTCTAGTTATTTATGTAAGTCAGTATTTCTATGAAGATGATTAAATCCACACATCCTTCCATCATGACTATCATTCACTTCAAGTCATGTGAGTGAAGTATGTTCTTACTTCTGTTGAGCAAATTTGATGAAGGTAGATCTTTTGAACTTGACAATTATAAAAGTAGCTCGCGAACCGAAAAATTGTGAGCACACCCCCGCTCTAAAGTATTACTGTGAGTCTCTGTAGTATAACTTTGCGAGTCTCTGAAGTATTACTCTGTGAGTCTCCTTAGTAATACTATGCAAGTCTCTGTAGTATTACTTTGCGAGTCTCTAAAGTATTACTCCCTGAGTCTCTGTAGTATTACTTTGCGAGTCTCTGAAGTATTACTCTGTGAGTCTCTGTAGTATTACTTTGCGAGTCTCTGAAGTATTACTCTGTGAGTCTCCTTAGTATTACTATGCAAGTCTCTGTAGTACTACTTTGCGGGTCTCTGAAGTATTACTCTGTGAGTCCCCTTAGTATTACTATGAAAGTCTCTGTAGTATTACTTTGCAAGTCTCTGAAGTATTACTCTGTGAGTCTCTGTAGTACTACTTTGCAAGTCTCTGAAGTATTACTCTGTGAGTCTCCTTAGTATTACTATGCAAGTCTCTGTAGTACTACTTTGCCGGTCTCTGAAGTATTACTCTGTGAGTCTCCTCAGTATTACTATGCAAGTCTCTGTAGTATTACTTTGCGACTCTCTAAAGTATTACTCTGTGAGTCTCTGTAGTATTACTTTGCGAGTCTCTGAAGTATTACTCTGTGAGTCTCTGTAGTACTACTTTGCAAGTCTCTGAAGTATTACTCTGTGAGTCTCCTTAGTATTACTATGCAAGTCTCTGTAGTATTACTTTGCGAGTCTCTAAAGTATTACTCCCTGAGTCCCTTTAGTATTACTTTGCGAGTCTCTGAAGTATTACTCTGTGAGTTTCCTTAGTATTACTATGCAAGTCTCTGTAGTACTACTTTGCGGTTCTCTGAAGTATTACTCTGTAAGTCTCCTTAGTATTACTATGCAAGTCTCTGTAGTATTACTTTGCAAGTCTCTGAAGTATTACTCTGTGAGTCTCTGTAGTACTACTTTGCAAGTCTCTGAAGTATTACTCTGTGAGTCTCCTTAGTATTACTATGCAAGTCTCTGTAGTATTACTTTGCGAGTCTCTAAAGTATTACTCCCTGAGTCTCTGTAGTATTACTTTGCGAGTCTCTGAAGTATTACTCTGTGAGTCTCCTTAGTATTACTATGCAAGTCTCTGTAGTACTACTTTGCGGTTCTCTGAAGTATTACTCTGTGAGTCTCCTTAGTATTACTATGCAAGTCTCTGTAGTATTACCTTGCAAGTCTCTGAAGTATTACTCTGTGAGTCTCTGTAGTACTACTTTGCAAGTCTCTGAAGTATTACTCTGTGAGTCTCCTTAGTATTACTATGCAAGTCTCTGTAGTACTACTTTGCGGGTCTCTGAAGTATTACTCTGTGAGTCTCCTCAGTATTACTTAGTATTACAGCATCACTTCCGCTTCCGGCAAGCGTTTGATCGGCTGCTAGAACGTGAGCTCTTGCAATAATTGCCAAAAACAGTCGTTTTAACGACTACTTGTCCGGATATTATGCTCATATCACTAAAGATATGTCTCAAGCATCTCGGATCTATGATCGTGATGCTCTTTTCAACATCAGAGAGTCGATGGAGGACTTCACTCGCGACAGTTACCAACGTCTCGTGAACGTGTTTCCTCCTTCGCTTCTCATCGACTCGGACTCTGTGGAATATCGTTTGATCTCTCGGGCGATTTCCACAAGCGATGGAGTCGGTCTGACGTCATCGAACGTCATCGTTGTTTGATCGACATTCCTCTCGCTGAAGAGCGTGACGACACATCAGCGCTGCCGTCTGTCCAGACCTCAGCGAAAGGTGGTAAGATTTTTTCATTTCCTCTCTTTAATTCGGCTTTTACTACGGAGTTGAACGTGAGTGACAGCTGGTACCCACGTGACCGCTGTTCGCTTCAAAAGATCCCGCTCTGCGCGCCTGTCAGTGACGCGGCGTCATCAGTGACGTCATCGGTGCTGAATGTGGGACTTCTTAATGTTCGCTCCATTACTAATAAATCCTTTATTCTTAATGATCTTTTCACAAGAGTTAATTTGGATTTATTATGTCTTTCTGAGACTTGGCAGAGAGAGGAAGAGTTTATTCATCTGAACGAACTCTGTCCAGTAGGGAACGCTGTTCTGGGGAAGCCTCGCCTCTCTGGTCGTGGGGGAGGTCTTGCTACTGTTTTTAGGGAGAGTTGTTCTTGCAAAGTGATTCAGACACAGGAATTCACTTCTTTTGAATCTCAGATGATCTTGGTTGGTTCTACAAGACCTTTCTATTGTGTGTCAATCTACCGCCCGCCTGGTCCTGCGGCGATGTTCTTGAAAGACTTTAGTGACTTCTTATCTTCCATTATTCAAATGGAATCTGTCCTTATTCTTGGAGACTTTAATCTTCATGTTGATGACGTCACATCTTGTTCTGCTAAAGAACTTTTAACAGAAGCCTTTAATTTTGAGCAACATGTTTCTGAACCCACTCATCAAAAAGGCCACATTTTAGACTTAGTTTTTACTCTTGGCCTGAACATTTCTACTGTATCTGTACATGATGTCCATCTGATCCTTCTCTTGTCTTGTTCAACCTGGACTTCATCCCTGAACCTAAGCCTTTGAAAGTTAGGTCTCAGAGGCGTGTCATCTCAGCCGATACTGCAGACAGTTTTTCTGCTATGTTTGACGCTCTTTCCTTTGATGACTGCCCAGACGTGGACCGTTTGATTCACTGTTTCACTGATCATTATGTCGAAATACTAGATCAAGTGGCACCTGTTAAATCGAACTTGAAAATTCAGAAAAAACTGTGCCCTTGGAAAAATGAAGATTTCCTGAGTCTGAAGAGACTTTGTCAGACTGAGCGTCTCTGGAAGTCCACTAAACTTGAGGTGCACAGACTTCACCTCAGGGATCTGATGTCTTCTTACAATGAGATGGTGGAAACTGCCAGATCTGATTACATCAGAAAACTGGTAGCAGCAAATAAGAAAAACCCCAAAGTGTTGTTTGACACGATTAATTCTCTCGTGTCTCCTGCTCCTCAAATCACGCCGGTCTTCTGTGAAGCTGACAGCAATGCATTGTTGAGATTTTTCATTGACAAAATTAAATTGATCAAAGAGAAAATCTCTCTCCCTTTGTTTGGAACCCCTACTGTCTCTGAGCCCTTCTCCTCCTCTTGGTCTTTCTTCACTTCTGTATCTTTGGGTGATGTTTCGGCACTAGTGAACAAGATGAAACCCTCCTCTTGCTCAGATGACGTCCTTCCTTGTAGGCTTTTTATCAAAGTATTTGATGTAATTGGCCCCTGGGTTACCAATATGGTGAACCTCTCCCTTTCCACAGGGGTTTTTCCCAATGCATTTAAACATCACTACAATAGTCAAGAAGGTCCAGCAGCGACTTGACTTTCTGAGGATCCTCAGGAACAACAACCTGGAGGAGAAGCTGCTGCTGTCCTTCTACTGCTGCTCCGTGTGTTGTCCTACTGGAGAACCATATGTTGCCACGGCGACAGGACAGGACTATGGAGGGTCATCAACACTGACCTCTGCCCACCCAGAGTGACATCTTGACCTCTCGCTGCCTCCAACATCTTGAACCCTTGCTAACCTGTTCCTCACCTGTTCACCTGCCGCCCTCTGACGCTTCAGGTCCTCGAACACAAACAGACTCAGGATCAGTTTCTACTCTCAGCTATACATGAAGTGAATAAACACAAATAAGGATCAATAAAGACATTTGTTCACATCTCAGAGCATCTTGAAAAAAACATTTGAATAACGAGACAATATGATAAAACCTCTGACCTCTGACCTCTGCTGCTTCTCTATCTTTGTTTCTTCTTTTTTATTCATCTTTTTAACCTTCTTTGATATTTTTACTTGAAACGTGTCGTCATGTGCTCCGTCTGGATGATGAACTTTCATTTGGTTGAACTTTGACAACGACAATAGATTCTGACTGTGACTGTGATTCATTCAGTGCAGAAGAAGAAGAAATGATGAACATAATTATGGTTCATTTATCTTCACACACACACACACACACACACACACACACACACACACACACACACACACACACACACACACACACACACACACAACATGGTGTTTGTTATATAACTAAAGGTTCATACATGTTCATAAATTCAGCTTTAACTCGTCAGATCGAGGTTTAACAAAAGCATCAGAATAAGAATCACGGTTACAAACAATAATCAGTTCAAAAATATACTTAATCAGTGGAAAGATGTTCAACTATATTTAGTTTTAAGATCCTCTTGAACAACAGTTGACGACAATGATTCCAGTCAACGGTGTGTAAACAACTTGAGGCAACAAAACCATTGGTGTGCGACACTAAAATATGTTTGTGTTGATAAAAAGCACAAGTTTAAAAAAGCTACATATGTCTGATCAACACAAGGAGGAAACAGTCACATGAACGTATAAAAACACACGCCAGCATGTTTTCAGGTGCGAAGAAGTCGATGAAGAATCACTTTGTCTCTGTTGAGCCTCTGGAAACTTCTCTGAGGTTGAGTTCATCTAATCTCTCACTGACAGAAAGACGTAGAAACACTCGCGTGTCGACGCATCAGTGACGTAGACGATCATAAACATCGCAGGAGGAAAAACTTTTTATCTTTCTTCGAAATGTTTCGCAAACATGTTTTACAATAAACCTGATATTGGTATCAGACAGAATTTCTTATATTGGATTAGTTTGTCATCGTGAAGACTTGTGGAGGAAAAGTTAGTAAGTTAGTAATATTTATATAACGCTTTTCTAGACCAGGGTCACAAAGAACTGAAACAATCAAAACAATATTCAATAAAATAAATACTTAAAAGATCAAGATAACACAGAGACAAACACAAGAGTCTCAGAGAATCAATGAAAACACAAATAAAAGTGTCTTGAGATGTTTCTTGAAGGAGTCAGTAGATCATCAAACACAGAGATGTTTCTTGAAGGAGTCAGTAGATCATCAAACACACATGTTTCTTGAAGGAGTCAGTAGATCATCAAACACAGATGTTTCTTGAAGGAGTCAGTAGATCATCAAACACAGATGTTTCTTGAAGGAGTCAGTAGATCATCAAACACAGATGTTTCTTGAAGGAGTCAGTAGATCATCAAACACAGATGTTTCTTGAAGGAGTCAGTAGATCATCAAACACAGATGTTTCTTGAAGGAGTCAGTAGATCATCAAACACAGATGTTTCTTGAAGGAGTCAGTAGATCATCAAACACAGATGTTTCTTGAAGGAGTCAGTAGATCATCAAACACACATGTTTCTTGAAGGAGTCAGTAGATCATCAAACACAGAGATGTTTCTTGAAGGAGTCAGTAGATCATCAAACACAGATGTTTCTTGAAGGAGTCAGTAGATCATCAAACACGACATGTTTCTTGAAGGAGTCAGTAGATCATCAAACACAGATGTTTCTTGAAGGAGTCAGTAGATCATCAAACACAGAGATGTTTCTTGAAGGAGTCAGTAGATCATCAAACACAGAGATGTTTCTTGAAGGAGTCAGTAGATCATCAAACACAGATGTTTCTTGAAGGAGTCAGTAGATCATCAAACACAGAGATGTTTCTTGAAGGAGTCAGTAGATCATCAAACACAGATGTTTCTTGAAGGAGTCAGTAGATCATCAAACACAGATGTTTCTTGAAGGAGTCAGTAGATCATTAAACACAGATGTTTCTTGAAGGAGTCAGTAGATCATCAAACACAGATGTTTCTTGAAGGAGTCAGTAGATCATCAAACACAGATGTTTCTTGAAGGAGTCAGTAGATCATCAAACACAGATGTTTCTTGAAGGAGTCAGTAGATCATCAAACACAGATGTTTCTTGAAGGAGTCAGTAGATCATCAAACACAGAGATGGTTCCAAAACTTAGGAAGAACCAGAATTTTAAAATGATCCTGAAAGAAACTGGCAGCCAGTGAAGAGTTTGAAGGAGAAATGTGAGTTCTTCTACTAGAGCGGCTCAGAAGAGTTTAGTATGAACTGCAGGTGAGACACATCCTTCTGGTTTAGACACTAAATAAACTGTTACAATAGTGTAAACGACACAAACACATTATAAGATCATGTTGTGACATCATTTAAGTTTATAGATTTTTCTCACTGGAAACAATTTGTGTCAGTTTTGTTCAGTGTTGAACTAGAAACATTTGTCAAATACAACACCAGGTTCCTCAGTTTGTTCTAAGTCACCCAAGAAAACAATGATACACTTAAATATATCGATTTATTTTTCCACAAAACTGATTGATATTCAAAAGAATTGCGTCATATTTTAAAATTACAATTAAAACATAAATATTCACTGCAGTTTATTTTCGCATTGCAATCAAACTTCCGGCCTCTAGATGGTAGCATTCGTTACGTTGCTCCACAGCTAAAGGAAGAATGATGACTGAGGACGAGAGGATACAGTGAGTCCAGCAGCTTTTAAAGCTGATGTTTGGACATATTTTGGTTTGAAAACAAATGAAAGTAGTTACGACTTCGTCAAGAGTTATGTGGTCTGTAAATACTACAACACCAGAGTCAAGTACTGGACAATACTACACATATATACTTTTTACTACACTATCACAACACCAGAGTCAAGTACTGGACAATACTACACATATATACTTGTTACTACACTATCACAGCACCAGAGTCAAGTACTGGACAATACTACACATATATACTTGTTACTACACTATCACAACACCAGAGTCAAGTACTGGACAATACTACACATATATACTTGTTACTACACTATCACAGCACCAGAATCAAGTACTGGACAATACTACACGTATAATCTTGTTACTACACTATCACAGCACCAGAATCAAGTACTGGACAATACTACACATATATACTTGTTACTACACTATCACAGCACCAGAATCAAGTACTGGACAATACTATACATATATACTTGTTACTACACTATCACAGCACCAGAGTCAAGTACTGGACAATACTACACGTATAATCTTGTTACTACACTATCACAGCATCAGAATCAAGTACTGGACAATACTACACATATATCCCTGTTACTACAGTATCACAACACCAGAGTCAAGTACTGGACAATACTACACATATATACTTGTTACTACACTATCACAACACCAGAGTCAAGTACTGGACAATACTACACATATATACTTGTTACTACACTATCAACACCAGAGTCAAGTACTGGACAATACTACACATATTTATACTTGTTACTACACTATCACTGTATAACAACACACTCTTGACTATACAAAAATGATATATACTACTCAATACAATATTTGAACAGAAAAGATTGATCGTGAAACGAAACTTTTCTTGACTAACAGGTAAGTTTTGTCCGTATGACTTCCATGGACTTGGCCCGTGAGGGAACTTGTCCGCCCGTGCGAACGTCCTCCGCCAACGCTTCTTCTATCCGCGAGGTCAGTGAACGCCTCAGCGTTCGTTTGAAGTCGTTCCCGATAAAGACGTAGAGAACCGGTGAAATGAAACTGTTGGCCGACGCCAGTGTGGCCCCGACCTTCAGTCCCGTGTGGAGAACCTCCAGGTCGTGGTTCTGGAAGTCCAGCTCCAGGAGGACGAAGGTGTGATAGGGAACCCAGCAGCAGAAGAAGGACAGCACCAGGGCGGCCATCACTCTGTACGGCTTCGTGGACCTGAGGGTCAGACCTCGCATCTTCGCCGCCAGCACGCCGCTGCACGCCACGATGATCAGGAACGGTATCAGGAACCCGAAGACGAACCGGGTCAGAACCACCGCCGTGTGTCTGGGCCGGTCCACGTACGACGTGTGGCACTGGGTGACGGAACCGTGAACCGTGGTCCGCCTGAAGACCAGCGAGGGGAGGGTGAGGAGGCCGGAGAGCGCCCACATCAGGACCACGGCCGCCAGCGCTCTGCCCACCGTGCGGTTGTTGTGCGACCACACCGGGAAGGAAACCATCACGCAACGATCGGTGCTGATCAGAACCAGGAGGAACACGCTGCTGTACATGTTCAGGAAGAGGATGGAGGAGGTGAGCTTGCAGAAGACCTGTCCGAACGGCCAGTGGGACGTGATCAGGTAGTAGACCTCCAGCGGGAGGAAGGCACAGAACAGGAAGTCGGACACGGCCAGGCTGGTGTACCAGGTGGTGATCACGGTTCTCTTCATCTTCCAGCCGCAGATGTAGATGACCAGGGAGTTCCCCAGGAGACCCAGGAGACAGATGGTGACGTTGAGGACCTCCAGGATGTGACCCCCCGCAGAAGAAGAAGGGCGGGTGAGGTTCAGGTGTTCCGACACGACGGAGATGTTTTCCGTGGCGTTGTCCCAGGTGTAGTCTTCGTACTCGATGTAGTCCACGCTCATGGTGACCCTGGAGGGCGTTCAAGGCGTCAGTTTCGGACACGATCCGAGTCACTCGTGCTCGCGGCGCCGACCGGACCAGAAGTGGCTCCGATGCCTCCGGGGTCCAAACTTCTCACTTCTGCTTGTGGTCGTGAGTCCAGAAGTCACCCAGTCATTGGTCAGAAGACACAGTGAGTCACTGTTGGTGAGAGAAGAACAAGATTATTAACATGTTCATGTTCTGTATTTGATTTAACATTTCAAATGTAAAACCGTTAACGTTTAATTCCTTTTTTTTTGGTAAACATTGAGGTTTTATTTTTGAATAATTTAATTCAATATTTGTAAGTAGCTCAGTATTTTTGATATCGTCTGGTGACACTTTTATACCAACATTTTTGAACTGAATTTAAATTACATTTAGAAAATATATTTTTGAATTATTTGAATCAGAATATCATAGTCTAGCTGTAAATAATATATTTAAAAATGAAATTATTATTATTTAAATTAAAAAAAAAACCTTTCAATATAGAAATGATTTAAATAAACTAATCAAAAATAACAATATGCTTAAAAAAAACAGTGGAAAGTTAAATTAATTCAATATTCTGAAGATTCTATTGCACACGGATGAAGGTTAAAGGTTAAAGGAATAGGAGTGGATTTAAGGAAATGGAAAAACACTCGCATGACGTGGTTTATCTTGAACGGATCAGAGGTTTTTGAACAGAAATAAAGTGAATTATACTGAAGTATTTCGTCAGTTTCGACTCAAGCTTCTCTAAAAACATCGGACGCTCTTGAGCAACGAAGAAAAGATGTCGAGTCGCTAGATTTGTGACACAATCGCACACGGAGTCATTTCATTCATGACATTTCACAACCTCTCGACAAACACCACTTTAAACCTTTTCTTTCTCAACATGGTTTTCTAACCTTTTATGGACGTTTGTGAATTTGATCCAGTTTTGTGAAATAAAGTACGTTATTCTATTTTATAATCTTAACTATATAACTATACATTAACTTTATTCTTCATCATTCAATCTTTCATGTTTAAATCCTATTAAACCATCAAAACATTTTTTTTTAAATTATTGGTATTAGAATATTAAACTATTAAAAATAAATATAGAATTTATTTAGGAAATATTGGAATTTAATTCTTTTTTTTTTTTAAACATTTCTACATATTTTACAGATTATAGAAACTCTATTATTTAAAAATAAAACAAATTCAACCCTTTAATATAAATAAATATTTGAAAAAACTAACTTTTTTCAATAAATAATTAAATGCTTTAATAACCAAAAATATTTAAATAAATAATTCAAAGTTTCATACTTTCAAATGTTGAATTAACTAATATTTTGATGATATTGAAAAACATTCGTTTTCTAATGTTTTATGGATGTTTGTGAATTTGATCCATTTTTGTCACATAAAGTACGTTATTCTATTTTATAATCTTAACTATATAACTATACATTAACTTTATTCTTCATCATTCAATCTTTCTTGTTAAAATCCTATTAAAACCATCAAAACATTTTTTTTTAATTACTGGTATTAGAATATTCAACTATTTAAAAAAATATTGGACTTTAATTAAATTTAAAAAAAAAACATTACTCAATATTTTACAGATTATAGAAACTCTATTATTTAAAAAACAAACAAATTCAACCCTTTAATATGATACTAATGATACAAATTTAAATAAATAATTAAATGCTTTAATAACCAACAATATATCAATAAATAATTCAAAGTTTCATCCTTTCAAATGTTGAATTAACTAATATTTTGACGACACTGAAATACTTTGTTGTTTAATATTGTGGCAACGTTTTGATCATTGTTTCCTCATTATTACTACCAAACGAAATTTCGTTGTATAATAATATAATAATATTTTGCGTTATTTAATAATCGATATCTTTTATTTACGTAACTCCACGTGACGGTCATGCGCAGACGCTCGTCGAGGCCACGCCCCTCCGTGACGCAGCAGTATTTCAGTTGAAACTGCGCCACGACTTTGTTATTGAAGAGGAAGATGATGAAGAACATGATGAACATGATGAACATGATGAACATGGCTGTCGTCGCGAACTCTTGTCGTCGTCCTCTGGGTCTCCTGACCAGGACCATGTCTCTCCCGGAGGTCTTCAGCCAGAGTTACCACCAGAAGGTAAAGTGTCCTTGTGAGCTAACATGCTAACATGCTAAAGTTGACTTTTAAAAACACCTGTTCAAAGTGTCTTTACTCTTGTATCTTATTTATTTATTTATTTATTTATTTATTATTGTCACTTTTCCTCATTTTAGTCTGAGCAGCTTTAAGTTCACAACGTTCTGTAATATTTACTTTTGTTTTAATGTCACAGAGAGAAATGTTGGTTTTGTCAGCAGCGACGAAACATGAATAAAATAAAAATAAAATTGCGAAGATGACGTGAAATAAGATACATCTGAAGCGTGACAATAAAACCATGTTAAAGTTAAAATAGTAGAAATATATGTTATAGAAAAACAATGGATCTCGTCAACATTTCGAGAGGAAAATATAATGTTATTCTGTTGTTAAACTTCTATTATTGAAACGTTACATGGTTTGAACTGATTATTAACGTTAGAAATAAGAAATATATATATATTCTCTCTGAAAATATGCATTTGTATCTGGTTGAACAAGAGTTAAAAATAAAGACGAAATTATATTATATTATTGAAGAAATAATGTCGTTCATAAATAATGTATTATTAATTCTAAACATCCGATTTTCTATTACACATGAATAAAAAATGATATATATTTCTGCAAATTTATCCACTTTTTGTTTTGCTGATGCAGTTTCTTTTTAATGTGTTTTTATATCATGTTTTCATGTGTTTTTATATCATGTTTTCATGTGTTTTTATATCATGTTTTCATGTGTTTTTATATCATGTTTTCATGTGTTTTTATATCATGTTTTCATGTGTTTTTATATCATGTTTTCATGTGTTTTGCTGTTTTAAATGCATTTGTAAGTTGAGTGTCAGGAAAGACACTTTAAATGTATTATTATAATAATAAACTAGTAAAAGTATGTTATTCTAGATTAAAAGATGAAAATATACGAATAATCTTTCGATGTAAAATGTGTTTGTGATTCAGACGAGAAGTTTATGTTTCACTTGTTTGGTTCTTAAATGATTGTTATTTTTGTGTTGTTCACAGTGACGACACACACTTTTGTGTCGGTCACAGTGACGACACACACTTTTGTGTCGGTCACAGTGACGACACACACTTTTGTGTCGGTCACAGTGACGACACACACTTTTGTGTCGGTCACAGTGACGACACACACTTTTGTGTCGGTCACAGTGACGACACACACTTTTGTGTCGGTCACAGTGACTCAGCAGATTGTGCTCCAGTGAACGATGAGATCTCGTCTAATCCGTTTATTCCAGAGTCATGGACGTCACCTTGACATGGCTTGTGTAACGCACGTCCACTCGGTTGTAGGGTTTGTGTCGCAGAATAAAAGGTTTTCTAACCCGATCTCTGCAGGTGGTGGATCACTACGAGAACCCCAGGAATGTGGGGACGCTGGACAAGAACTCCAGGAACGTGGGGACTGGTCTGGTGGGAGCTCCGGCCTGTGGAGACGTCATGAAGCTCCAGGTTTGATGAGCGACTTCCTCTCCTGGAGACTTGAGTGTGTGGAGCAGGAAACATCTGTTGTGTCCTCAGTGAGGGGAGAACAAAGTGTCAATAAATCATAGATAAAACTATAAGAACAAAGTGTCAATAAATCATAGATAAAAATATAAGAACAAAGTGTCAATAAATCATAGATAAAACTATAAGAATAAAGCATAAATAAATCATAGATAAAACTACAAGAACAAAGTGTCAATAAATCATAGATACAACTATAAGAATAAAGTATCAATAAATCATAGATAAAACTATAAGAATAAAGTATAAATAAATCATAGATAAAACTATAAGAATAAAGTATAAATAAATCATAAGATAATATAAATAAATCATAGATAAAACTATAAGAATAAAGTATCAATAAATCATAGATAAAACTATAAGAATAAAGTATCAATAAATCATAGATAATCATAGATACAACTTTAAGAATAAAAATTAAATAAATATAAAAAAAAACTAGAAGGAAAGAAGAAAGAAAAAAAAGAAAAAAAAAAAAAAAAAAACTATAAGAATAAAGTATCAATAAATCATAGATACAACTATAAGAATAAAGTATAAATAAATCATAGATAAAACTATAAGAATAAAGTATCAATAAATCATAGATAAAACTATAAGAATAAAGTATAAATAAATCATAGATAAAACTATAAGAATAAAGTATCAATAAATCATAGATACAACTATAAGAATAAAGTATCAATAAATCATAGATAAAACTATAAGAATAAAGTATCAATAAATCATAGATAAAACTATAAGAATAAAGTATCAATAAATCATAGATAACAACTATAAGAATAAAGTATCAATAAATCATAGATAAAACTATAAGAATAAAGTATCAATAAATCATAGATACAACTATAAGAATAAAGTATCAATAAATCATAGATAATAAACTATAAGAATAAACTATAATAAATCATAGTATATAAGAATAAAGTATCAATAAATCATAGATAAAACTATAAGAATAAAGTATAAATAAATCATAGATAAAACTATAAGAATAAAGTATAAATAAATCATAGATAAAACTATAAGAATAAAGTATCAATAAATCATAGATAAAACTATAAGAATAAAGTATCAATAAATCATAGATACAACTATAAGAATAAAGTATCAATAAATCAACCTCAGTTTGTTTGAGAAGTGGTTTTTAGGGTGCGCCTTCTTCTGTTTTAGGGGGGGGTTTTCGGGGGCCCGCCCCTTTTTTTTTTTGAGGGGTTTTTCGGGTTTTCCCTCTTGTTTTTTTGGGCGGGTTTTGGAGGGTTCACCCTCTTTTTTTGTTGGGGGGTTTTGGTGGGGGGCCCCTCTTTTTTTTTGGGGGGGTTTTTTTGGGGGGCTTTCCCTTTTTTTTTTGGGGGTTTTGGTTTGATTGACAGGTCGAACCTCAGTATGTTGAAGCAGTGATTGACAGGTCAGAACTCTGGACTCTCCTCAGATCCAGGTGGACCAGGACGGGAAGATCGTCGACGCCCGGTTCAAGACGTTTGGCTGTGGTTCCGCCATCGCGTCCAGTTCCCTGGCGACCGAGTGGGTGAAGGGGAAGTCTGTGAGTGGAACGTGAGCCGGACGTTTGATTGACGCGTGACACCTGTCGTCTCTGTGGCTCCAGGTGGACGAAGCTCTGAGCATCAGAAACACTGACATCGCCAGAGAGCTGAGCCTCCCTCCCGTCAAGCTGCACTGCTCCAGTAGGTCCTGCAGTTCATGCTTGTGTCAGACGGGGGCGCTGCTGTGTCAGAGTCACGCTGGTGTAGAAGAGATTGAATCAAATGTTGAAACTTAGAGATTTATTTATTTTTACGCTTGGAATTATTAATTATATGTTTATTTTAAACTACATTTATTTTCCCTTTTTTTCTAAATAAATGAATAAAAAATCATATATTATTAAAAATACATTATGTTTTTATTACTTTAACCTTTCTTTTACGATAAGACACTTTAACATTTTTACTATTGAATTTAATAATTTCTATATTTAAAGGTTGAATTTGTTTTAATTAAATAATTTAATTGTATTTATTAATAAACTCTATTTTTTTTACATTCATTTGTTTCACTAAAAAACAAGATAAAATAATGAAATTGAATTGTATTAATATATTCATAAAAATTAATTAATTGTTTTACACGGAGTTTAATGTTCTTAATTCATTTAATTTGCTACAATAAAACCTTTTTATTTTAATTATAAGTCTTTAAATTAATTAATAGCAAAATATTAATGAAATGCTTTACATTTTTCAGCCAATCACAGCGTCGACTCAATATACATTTTATTATTATTATTTAAATACATTTTTATATTGTATTTAAAAAGGCTACAAATTAAAAACAATTGAATTTATTTTTGAATCGTTGGAATTTAAATATCAAACTTTATGTGTAAAATAAATAATAAAATAATAATAATTTTATTTAAAAAACAAAGAATAAAATGAGTTAATTTTTTTTTTTTTTTTTAAATAAAAATAATATTATATATATTTATTTTAAAAAAAATAAAAATAACAAAGACATTTGAAACGTTGACTTTAATAAAAACACACTTTAAACAGTTAATTATTTTCATCAAACGCTTGATGTCGTTCGATCTGTTCTCATGTCGTCAAACGTTCGTCCGCAGTGTTGGCCGAAGACGCCATCAAGGCAGCACTAGCCGATTACCGACTCAAGCAGAAGGACGACCAGCAGGAGGCGCTGCACACCAGCAGCCTCCAGTAGAACCAGCAGAACCAGCAGCCTCCAGTAGAACCAGCAGAACATCCTCCTGTCGGCGCTGATGGACCCTCGTCTCCGCCGTCACTCAACCTTTAGCCTGTCACTCAAACGCACAATTGTTTAAACGGCTGAAAGTTTGTGTTTTTATTTGCTTGAAGAGATTTTCGTCGAGGAATGACTTGAAAGAGTCGCGAGTGTTTCCTGTTAATGAAATCAAGCGCGAGCATCAAATGTTTATCCATCCAGAGAAATAAAGTTGTGACTCAAGAACGTCTTGTTATTCTATGAGTGAATATAAGTTTGTGTGCGTTTGTGATCTTCGAACACGTTATTGTGAGTCTGAGCTTCACAAACGTCTACACACAGATGAACGTTTGACCCAGAATTTGTTAAATAAATGTAACATTGTGTCGACAAATGGATCCTTCGACGAGGAAAGACTGCAGCACTTGTTCAAACTCGTCTTCTGAAGAGAAACGTGACAAAGAAAGTTGTGTTTAAACACAAAATGTATGAATTTAAAGGATGTTATCACGAAAAATTGTATAAACTCCATTTAGCAACTTTCAAAGTAAGTTTTATTTGTGAATATCTTTCATAGACCAGGGTCACAAGGCGCTCACACCAGAAAACAATCATGAGCTGAATATATGGAATTATGGAAGTGTAACCTGAGCTCAATATACTGTAGAATCGTCATGAACTATATCGAGTTAAAACACACTTTGAGACGTATGTATTGTATCTCATCGTGAGCCGAATATGTTGCATCGTGAGCCGAATATGTCGCATCGTGAGCCGAATATATCACATCCTGAGCCGAATATGTTGCATCGTGAGCCGAATATGTCGCATCGTGAGCCGAATATGTTGCATCGTGAGCCGAATATGTTGCATCGTGAGCCGAATATATCACATCCTGAGCCGAATATGTTGCATCGTGAGCCGAATATGTTGCATCGTGAGCCGAATATATCACATCCTGAGCCGAATATATCGTATCCTGAGCCGAATATGTTGCATCGTGAGCCGAATATGTTGCATCGTGAGCCGAATATATCACATCCTGAGCCGAATATGTCGCATCGTGAGCCGAATATATCGTATCCTGAGCCGAATATGTCGCATCGTGAACCGAATATGTTGCATCGTGAGCCGAATATATCGTATCCTGAGCCGAATATGTCGCATCGTGAGCCGAATATATCGTATCCTGAGCCGAATATGTCGCATCGTGAGCCGAATATATCACATCCTGAGCCGAATATGTCGCATCGTGAGCCGAAGATGTTGCATCGTGCGCCGAATATGTTGCATCGTGACCCGAATATGTTGCATCGTGAGCCGAATATATCGTATCCTGAGCCGAATATGTCGCATCGTGAGCCGAATATATCGTATCCTGAGCCGAATATGTCGCATCGTGAGCCGAAGATGTTGCATGGTGCGCCGAATATGTTGCATCGTGACCCGAATATATCGTATCCTGAGCCGAATATGTCGCATCGTGACCCGAATATATCGTATCCTGAGCCGAATATGTCGCATCGTGAGCCGAATATATCGTATCCTGAGCCGAATATGTTGCATCGTGAGCCGAATATGTTGCATCATGAGCCGAATATGTTGCATCGTGAGCCGAATATATCACATCCTGAGCCGAATATGTCGCATCGTGAGCCGAATATATCGTATCCTGAGCCGAATATGTCGCATCATGAGCCGAATATATCGTATCCTGAGCCGAATATGTCGCATCATGAGCCAAATATATCGTATCCTGAGCCGAATATGTCGCATCGTGAGCCGAATATATCACATCCTGAGCCGAATATATCGTATCCTGAGCCCAATATGTCGCATCATGAGCCGAATATATATCACATCCTGAGCCGAATATGTCGCATCGGGAGCCGAATATATCGTATCCTGAGCCGAATATGTCGCATCATGAGCCGAATATATCGTATCCTGAGCCGAATATGTCGCATCATGAGCCGAATATATCGTATCCTGAGCCGAATATGTCGCATCGTGAGCCGAATATATCACATCCTGAGCCGAATATATCGTATCCTGAGCCGAATATGTCGCATCATGAGCCGAATATATCGTATCCTGAGCCGAATATGTCGCATCGTGAGCCGAATATATCACATCCTGAGCCGAATATATCGTATCCTGAGCCGAATATGTCGCATCATGAGCCGAATATATCGTACCCTGAGCCGAATATGTCGCATCGTGAGCCGAATATATCACATCCTGAGCCGAATATATCGTATCCTGAGCCGAATATGTCGCATCGTGAGCCGAATATATCGTACACGTGAGCCGAATATATCGTATCCTGAGCCGAATATGTCGCATCGTGAGCCGAATATGTTGCATCGTGAGCCGAATATATCGTATCCTGAGCCGAATATGTCGCATCGTGAGCCGAATATGTCGCATCGTGAGCCGAATATATCGTATCCTGAGCCGAATATGCATCATGGGCCAGCCATATAGTCGTATCCTGAGCCGAATATATCGCATCCTGAGCCGAATATGTCGCATCGTGAGCCGAATATATCACATCCTGAGCCGAATATATCGTATCCTGAGCCGAATATGTCGCATCATGAGCCGAATATATCGTAATCCTGAGCCGAATATGTCGCATCATGAGCCGAATATATCGTATCCTGAGCCGAATATGTCGCATCATGAGCCGAATATATCGTATCCTGAGCCGAATATGTCGCATCGTGAGCCGAATATATCACATCCTGAGCCGAATATATCGTATCCTGAGCCCAATATGTCGCATCATGAGCCGAATATATATCACATCCTGAGCCGAATATGTCGCATCGGGAGCCGAATATATCGTATCCTGAGCCGAATATGTCGCATCATGAGCCGAATATATCGCATCGTATCCTGAGCCGAATATGTCGCATCCTGAGCCGAATATGTCGTATCGTGAGCCGAATATATCACATCCTGAGCCGAATATATCGTATCCTGAGCCGAATATGTCGCATCATGAGCCGAATATATCGTATCCTGAGCCGAAT
Organism: Callionymus lyra; assembly: GCA_016630915.1. NCBI lineage: Eukaryota > Metazoa > Chordata > Actinopteri > Syngnathiformes > Callionymidae > Callionymus > Callionymus lyra. Next base: position 32,595,868 of record JACEEU010000685.1, on the reverse strand, counting down.
ATGTCGCATCGTGAGCCGAATATATCACATCCTGAGCCGAATATATCGTATCCTGAGCCGAATATGTCGCATCGTGAGCCGAATATATCGTACCCTGAGCCGAATATGTCTCATCGTGAGCCGAATATATCGTATCCTGAGCCGAATATGTCGCATCGTGAGCCGAATATGTTGCATCGTGAGCCGAATATATTGTATCCTGAGCCGAATATGTTGCATCGTGAGCCGAATATAACGTATCCTGAGCCGAATATGTTGCATCGTGAGCCGAATATGTTGCATCGTGACCCGAATATATCGTATCCTGAGCCGAATATGTTGCATCGTGAGCCGAATATGTTGCATCGTGAGCCGAATATATCGTATCCTGAGCCGAATATGTTGCATCGTGAGCCGAATATGTTGCATCGTGACCCGAATATATCGTATCCTGAGCCGAATATGTCGCATCGTGACCCGAATATATCGTATCCTGAGCCGAATATGTCGCATCGTGAGCCGAATATATCGTATCCTGAGCCGAATATGTTGCATCGTGAGCCGAATATGTTGCATCGTGAGCCGAATATGTTGCATCGTGAGCCGAATATGTTGCATCGTGAGGCAAATATGTTGCATCGTGAGCCGAATATATCGTATCCTGAGCCGAATATGTCGCATCGTGAACCGAATATGTTGCATCGTGAGCCGAATATATCGTATCCTGAGCCGAATATGTCGCATCGTGAGCCGAATATGTTGCATCGTGCGCCGAATATGTTGCATCGTGACCCGAATATATCGTATCCTGAGCCGAATATGTCGCATCGTGACCCGAATATATCGTATCCTGAGCCGAATATGTCGCATCTCGTGAGCCGAATATATCGTATCCTGAGCCGAATATGCCGCATCGTGAGCCGAATATGTTGCATCGTGAGCCGAATATGTTGCATCGTGAGCCGAATATGTTGCATCGTGAGGCAAATATGTTGCATCGTGAGCCGAATATATCGTATCCTGAGCCGAATATGTCGCATCGTGAGCCGATATATCGTATCCGTGAGCCGAATATATCGTATCCTGAGCCGAATATGTCGCATCGTGAGCCGAATATATCGTATCCTGAGCCGAATATGTCGCATCGTGAGCCGAATATGTTGCATCGTGAGCCGAATATGTTGCATCGTGAGCCGAATATGTTGCATCGTGAGGCAAATATGTCGCATCGTGAGCCGAATATGTCGCATCGTGAGCCGAATATGTTGCATCGTGCGCCGAATATGTTGCATCGTGACCCGAATATATCGTATCCTGAGCCGAATATGTCGCATCGTGACCCGAATATATCGTATCCTGAGCCGAATATGTCGCATCGTTAGCCGAATATATCGTATCCTGAGCCGAATATGTTGCATCGTGAGCCGAATATGTTGCATCGTGAGCCGAATATGTTGCATCGTGAGGCAAATATGTTGCATCGTGAGCCGAATATATCGTATCCTGAGCCGAATATGTCGCATCGTGAACCGAATATGTTGCATCGTGAGCCGAATATATCGTATCCTGAGCCGAATATGTCGCATCGTGAGCCGAATATATCGTATCCTGAGCCGAATATGTCGCATCGTGAGCCGAATATGTTGCATCGTGAGCCGAATATGTTGCATCGTGAGCCGAATATGTTGCATCGTGAGGCAAATATGTCGCATCGTGAGCCGAATATGTCGCATCGTGAGCCGAATATGTCGCATTGTGAGCCGAATATATCGTATCCTGAGCCGAATATGTCGCATCGTCAGCCGAATATATCGTATCCTGAGCCCAATATGTCACATCGTGAGCCGAATATATCATATCCTGAGCCGAATATATTGTATCCTGAGCCGAATATGTCGCATCGTGAGCCCAATATATTGTATCCTGAGCCAAATATGTCGCATCGTGAGCCGAATATATCGTATCCTGAGCCGAATATGTCGCATCGTGAGCCGAATATATCGTATCCTGAGCCGAATATGTCGCATTGTGAGCCGAATATATCGTATCCTGAGCCGAATATGTCGCATCGTGAGCCGAATATATCGTATCCTGAGCCGAATATGTCGCATTGTGAGCCGAATATATCACATCGTGAGCCGAATATATCGTATCCTGAGCCGAATATGTCGCATCGTGAGCCGAATATGTTGCATCGTGAGCCGAATATATCATATCCTGAGCCGACTATGTCGCATCGTGAGCCGAATATATCGTATCCTGAGCCGAATATGTCGCATTGTGAGCCGAATATATCACATTGTGAGCCGAATATATCATATCCTGAGCCGAATATGTCGCATCGTGAGCCGAATATATCGTATCCTGAGCCGAATATGTCGCATCGTGAGCCGAATATATCATATCCTGAGCCGACTATGTCGCATCGTGAGCCGAATATATCGTATCCTGAGCCGAATATGTCGCATTGTGAGCCGAATATATCACATTGTGAGCCGAATATATCATATCCTGAGCCGACTATGTCGCATCGCGAGCCGAATATATCGTATCCTGAGCCGAATATGTCGCATCGTGAGCCGAATATATCGTATCCTGAGCCGAATATGTCGCATCGTGAGCCGAATATATCACATCGTGAGCCGAATATATCGTATCCTGAGCCGAATATGTTGCATCATGAGCCGAATATATGGCACCGTGATCTGTATCGTATTGTATCGTGTGTCGAGTGAATCAATGGAACTGATATCAATGATTTGTTCTTCACATAAATCTTTCTATTCTGGTTCAAGGTGTCAACAGCGCCTCTGCTGGTCACTCTTCACATCACAGTCGTGGAGCCTCAGAAGGCAGTTTTCTCTCCGGCCATGAGCTGCAGAGTTGCAGAGTCACTGTGCAGATGCAGCGATGTGGGCCTCAGACCTGGTCCGGACGGAGTCGGTGGCTCCTGCTCCGACTCTGGAGGCGTCACTTCATGGACCTTCATCATCTTCTCCTGGTCTTCTGGTCTGCAGCTGCTCTCACTTCCCTCCGGTTTGCTAGCCGTCCTCAAGCTCTTGGCGGCTCTCATGATGTCGGCCTGCAGCTGGTGGTGAGAGTCCAGCACCTCGGGCTCCGGAGCCAGCTTCACTGGGACCTCGTGGAAGGGGTTTGCACCTCCGCTCTTGTCCCTGTGGTCCACGTACATCTTGGTCGGGAAGGACGACGGGTAGTAGGCGTTGACTTTGCGCCGGCGGCTCATGAGGAGAGCGCCGCAGAGGACCAGGACCGTCAGGAGGACTAGTGTGCCGGAGACCAGGACGAGCAGCAGGTTCTCCTCTAGGAAGTCCACCACCGCGTCGGCCTCCAACCGAGGGACGCGGGTCTGCAGGTCCACAGGCACGACGGTGGTCTGAGGCGAGGTGGAGTTCAGGATCTCCTCCACGTCCGAACTCCCCTCCAGCAGACTGTAGAGAGGCAGAGGCGTGGCTCGACTGACGCCGGCGGCCAGAAGAACCAGCGTGACCTTCACCAGAGTGACCTTCATTTCACCTCTAGATCTGGAACAAGGTCACACAAGACACAAGTTCATTGTCTGTTATTTACTTTTTACAGTGAAGAAACTCCATAACCCTTGTGTTGTATCAGGGTCAAAGTGACCCGCAGGCCCGAGTACAAATGTGTTTGTGGTATCCCCTGGTCAACGACCTCCCTGACTTCCATAAATACATATGCAATGATGGAGGTCAGAGACAACACAAGGGATACCCCAAAACACATTTATTTTCAGGCCTTCGGGTCACCTCTACCCAGAGACAAGACAAGGGATACGTCAAAAACATTTGTTTTGGGGTCACCTTGACCCAGAGATAACACACGGGTTACAAGTTTGAGGAAGATTTATTTCTTTAAAAAATCATTTAAATAAAGGGAGAAGTTTCATTCATTGTTTACCGCTTTTTCCCTTACCGGGGTCGCGGGGAGACTGGAGTCTATCCCAGTACCATAGGGTGAGAGGCAGGGGACACCCTGGACAGGACGACAGTCTGTCTCAGGACACACAAAGACAGACAACCATTCACACACACACTCATACCTACAGACAATTTCCCTCAAGTTGTCGATCAACCTCTGTATGTTTTTGGACTGTGGGAGGAAACCGGAGTGTCTGGAGTAAACTCACGTGACCGGGGGAGAAAAAAAAACACCCATTTTTTTTTTTTTATAATTTTTTTTAAAAAATTAGGATAAAAATTTTTTTTTTTTAAAAAAAAAAAAAAAAAAATTTTTTTTTAAAAAAAAGAAGGGAAAGAAATTTTTTTTTTTTTAGGGAAAAAATTTTTTTTTTTTTTAATAGTAAATAAATGTTTTGATGGAACTTCTTTCTCAACACAATCATCAACACAATCATAAACACAATCATAAACACAATCATCAACACAAACATCAACACAATCATCAACACAATCATCAACACAATCATAAGCACAATCATCAACACAATCATAAACACAATCATAAACACAATCATCAACACAATCATAAACACAATCATAAGCACAATCATCAACACAATCATCAACACAATCATAAACACAATCATCAACACAATCCTCAACACAATCATAAACACAATCATAAGCACAATCATCAACACAATCATAAACACAATCATCAACACAATCATCAACACAATCATAAACACAATCATCAACACAATCATCAACACAATCATCAACACAATCATCAACACAATCAACACAATCATCAACACAATCATCAACACAATCATCAACACAATCATCAACACAATCATCAACACAATCATCAAGCACAATCATCAACACAATCATCAACACAATCATCAACACAATCATCAACACAATCATCAACACAATCATCAACACAATCATCAACACAATCATCAACACAATCATCAACACAATCATCAACACAATCATAAAAACACAATCATCAACACAATCATCAACACAGATCATCAACACAATCAACACAATCAACACAATCAACACAATCAACACAATCATCAACACAATCATCAACACAATCAACACAATCATCAACACAATCATCAACACAATCATCAACACAATCATCAACACAATCATCAACACAATCATCAACACAATCAACAACACAATCATCAACACAATCATCAACACAATCATCAACACAATCATCAACACAATCATCAACACAATCATCAACACAATCATCAACACAATCATCAACACAACAATCATCAACAACACAATCATCAACACAATCACATCAACACAATCACAATCACATCAACACAATCTTCAACACAATCATAAACACAATCATCAACACAATCATCAACACAATCATCAACACAATCATCAACACAATCTTCAACACAATCCTCAACACAATCATAAACACAATCATCAACACAATCATCAACACAATCATCAACACAATCATCAACACAATCATCAACACAATCATCAACACAATCATCAACACAATCATCAACACAATCATCAACACAATCATCAACACAATCATCAACACAATCATCAACACAATCATCAACACAATCATCAACACAATCATCAACACAATCATCAACACAATCATCAACACAATCATCAACACAATCATCAACACAATCATCAACACAATCATCAACACAATCATCAACACAATCATCACAATCATCAACACAATCATCAACACAATCATCAAACAAACACAATCATCAACACAAACTCATCAACACAATCATAAACACAATTCACAACACAATCATCAACACAATCATCAACACAATCATCAACACAATCATCAACACAATCATCATCACAATCATCAACACAATCATCAACACAATCATCAACACAATCATCAACACAATCATCAACACAATCATCAACACAATCATCAACACAATCATCAACACAATCATCAACACAATCATCAACACAATCATCAACACAATCATCAACACAATCAACACAATCATCAACACAATCATCAACACAATCATCAACACAATCATCAACACAATCATCAACACAATCATCAACACAATCATCAACACAATCATCAACACAATCATCAACACAATCCTCAACACAATCATCAACACAATCATCAACACAATCATCAAGACAATCATCAAAACAATCTTCAACACGATCATAAACACAATCATAAACACAATCATCAACACAATCATCAACACAATCATCAACACAATCATCAACACAATCATCAACACAATCATAAACACGATCATCAACACAATCATCAAGACGATCATCAACACAATCATCAACACAATCCTCAACACAATCATCAACACAATCCTCAACACAATCATAAACACAATCATAAGCACAATCATCAACACACATGTGGCTCAGGTCTCGTAGGCTCTGAAGTTCTTTGTCTGCGACACTTGAGTTTTTGAGAAGAAAGTTCCAACTCACGTCGTCTGCAGCAGATGTTTCCAGGTCCAGGTCCAGAGAAGAGTCCAGACGAGCAGGTCTGCGGCTCAGACGCTGGACTGTCGAGTGGAAGAACTTCCTCGTCCTCAAGTCCTCATACTTTCCTCCTCCCCCTCATCCCCCTCTTCTTCTCCTCTCCTCCTCCTCCTCCCCCTCTCCTCCGTCTGAGCCTGAACAGATTGTTCTGGTTAGTGGAGATGGTAACGTGGAGTGGGGGCAGGGACCTGAACAGGGACCTGAACAGGGACCTGAACAGGGACCTGAACAGTGACTTAAACAGGGACCTGAACAGGGACCTGAACAGTGACTTAAACAGGGACCTGAACAGGGACCTGAACAGTGACTTAAACAGGGACCTGAACAGGGACTTTAACAGGGGGGAAGGGGAAGAGGGGGGAAGGGGGGGCGGGAAAAGGGACCAGAAAAAGAAAAAAAAAGGGGGGAGGAGGGGGACCTGAACAGGGACTTTAACAGGGACCTGAACAGTGACTTAAACAGGGACCTGAACAGGGACTTTAACAGGGACTTTAACAGGGACCTGAACAGGGACCTGAACAGGGACTTTAACAGGGACCTGAACAGGGACTTTAACAGTGACCTGAACAGTGACTTAAACAGGGACTTTAACAGGGACCTGAACAGGGACTTAAACAGGGACTTCAACAGGGACCTGAACAGGGACTTTAACAGGGACTTCAACAGGGACCTGAACAGGGACCTGAACAGGGACTTTAACAGGGACCTGAACAGGGACTTTAACAGGGACCTGAACAGGGACTTTAACAGGGACCTGAACAGGGACCTGAACAGGGACTTTAACAGGGACCTGAACAGGGACTTTAACAGGGACTTCAACAGGGACCTGAACAGTGACTTTAACAGGGACCTCAACTGGGACCTGAACAGGGACTTTAACAGGGACTTCAACAGGGACCTGAACAGGGACTTTAACAGGGACCTCAACTGGGACCTGAACAGGGACTTTAACAGGGACTTCAACAGGGACCTGAACAGTGACTTTAACAGGGACCTCAACTGGGACCTGAACAGGGACCTCCGTGAGACTTCAACATAACTTCTCATCACGATGTCCAGATCCATGGACCTTATGTTGAGGATCCAAACCGATGTTAGTTCATCAGAGTTATCAGAGTATTGACAGTGTTGAAGTATTTATTCATATTTTTGAATACTTGAATTCAACCATTTCTGAATTGAATGATTAAATAACATTTTTTTTTATCGAATATTTTCCAAATGTTAGGAACATGTAGACTTTTATATTGTAATTCCAATAATTCAAAAGTATTATGTGAAAGTTACTTGTCCTAACGTTAAAGTTACTTGTCCTAACTTTAAAGTTACTTGTCCTAACTTTAAAGTTACTCGTCCTAACGTGAAAGTTACTCGTCCTAACGTGAAAGTTACTCGTCCTAACGTGAAAGTTACTCGTCCTAACGTGAAAGTTACTCGTCCTAACGTGAAAGTTACTCGTCCTAACGTGAAAGTTACTCGTCCTAACGTGAAAGTTACTCGTCCTAACGTGAAAGTTACTCGTCCTAACGTGAAAGTTACTCGTCCTAACGTGAAAGTTACTACTTGTCCTAACGTGAAAGTTACTCGTCCTAATGAAAGTTATCGTCCTAACGTGAAAGTTACTCGTCCTAACGTGAAAGTTACTCGTCCCTAACGTGAAAGTTACTCGTCCTAACGTGAAAACTAACGTTAAAGTTACTCGTCCTAACGTGAAAGTTACTCGTCCTAACGTGAAAGTTACTCGTCCTAACGTGAAAGTTACTTGTCCTAACGTGGGAGTTACTCGTCCTAACGTTGAAAGTTACTCGTCCTAACGTGAAAGTTACTCGTCCTAACGTGAAAGTTACTCGTCCTAACGTTAAAGTTACTCGTCCTAACGTGAAAGTTACTCGTCCTAACGTGAAAGTTAGTTACTCCTTGTCCTAACGTGAAAGTTACTCGTCCTAACGTGAAAGTTACTCCTCCTACTCACGTCCTAAAGAGTTACTCGTCCTAACGTGAAAGTTACTCGTCCTAACGTGAAAGTTACTCGTCCTAACGTGAAAGTTACTGTCTGTCCTAAAGGACTGGAGTTACTCGTCCTAACGTGAAAGTTACTCGTCCTAACGTGAAAGTTACTTGTCCTAACGTGGGAGTTACTCGTCCTAACGTGAAAGTTACTCGTCCTAACGTGAAAGTTACTCGTCCTAACGTGGGAAAGTACTCGTCCTAACGTGAAAGTTTCCCCCCCCCTCCTCGGGGGTTTTTTCTTTTTTTTTTCTTTTCTCCTCCTTCGGTGTGGTTGGTGGTTGTTTTTTTTTGTGTTACTCGTCCTAACGTGAAAGTTACTCGTCCTAACGTTAAAGTTACTTGTCCTAACGTGGGAGTTACTCGTCCTAACGTGGGAGTTACTCGTCCTAACGTGAAAGTTACTCGTCCTAACGTGAGGTTTTCTAACGTGGGAGTTACTCGTCACGTGGGGGTTACTCGTCCTAACGTGAAAGTTACTTGTCCTAACGTGGGAGTTACTCGTCCTAACGTGGGAGTTACTCGTCCTAACGTGAAAGTTACTCGTCCTAACGTGGGAGTTACTCGTCCTAACGTGGGAGTTACTCGTCCTAACGTGGGAGTTACTCGTCCTAACGTGAAAGTTACTCGTCCTAATGTGAAAGTTAATCATCTTACGTGAAAGTTAATCATCCTAACGTGAAAGTTACTCGTCCTAACGTGAAAGTTACTCGTCCTAACGTGAAAGTTACTCGTCCTAACGTGAAAGTTACTCGTCCTAACGTGAAAGTAAGTCGTCCTAACGTGAAAGTAAGTCGTCCTAACGTGAAAGTAAGTCGTCCTAACGTGAAAGTAAGTCGTCCTAATACCATTTTAAATATGCATATATTAAAGGCTAGCCTATACTTCAGGTAAAACAGTGTAAAAAGAGTTAATGAGGTCATTGACTCAAAATAACGATCAGTATTTAAACGAGTAAATGATGAAGAAAAGATGTTTGGACGACTGTGACTAACGGTCAGTGAGCAGCTTGTTTGATGCAGGAAGAGTTTAATGTTCCCTGTGGACCCCAAATAAGCTGCAGTGGGGGTCGGTGGAGGTGCACACACCCCAGTGCCAGACACAATGTTGTGTTGTGTGAGTAATAAAACTCACAAGGCGTGTGTGTGTCTCAGAGTGTGATTCAACAAGGAGGTTGTGTTTGCATTTCTGACGCTCCTCTGTGTTTACGACGATCATGAGTCTCACTTTATATGGTCAACAGCTCCGAGGACCAGATTCTGCTGCTTTATGTTCAGAAGGTTCGGTGACGATCGTGACCAGAGAAACAACCGAAGCCGCTCCAACCATTCGTGGTGTTTCTGCATTTTAACAAGAACTTTACAAAATAATTATCAAAAGGACGAGTAACTTTTCAAAAGCATTGCAATTCTTAAGAAATGATCATGATGTGAAGAAAAACCACCACTTCTATCAATTGAGTGCTGACTTCTTTACATTGACTTGACTAATACAACCAGTGCAGCCTCACCGGTCACAGACACTATGACTGATACATATTTTGACTCCTTTCTACCAGTGAGTCCTCGACAGCTGTCCCAGGTTGTTTCCTCCTCAAAGTCCACAACATGTCTTCTCGATCCTATTCCCACATGGTTACTTAAAGAACTGTTCCCCTTACTTCGCACTTTCATACTTGACATTATTAACCTGTCAATAACATCAGGCTATGTGCCTCAGATTTTTAAAGTTGCAGTAATTAAACCTCTGCTTAAAAAACCCACTCTTGATCCAGAGGTCCTCACTAACTACAGTTCTATCTCTAATCTAGTATTCATTTCAAAACTTCTGGAGAAAGTGGTAACGAGTCAGCTCTGTGATTATCTCCAGGACAATGATCAATTTGAGGTGTTTCAGTCTGGTTTTAGGGAACACCACAGCACAGAGACCGCCCTGGTAAAAGTAAGTAACGACCTGCTGATGGCCTCTGATCAGGGCCATGTTTCAGTTCTTGTTCTTCTAGATCTCAGTGCTGCATTTGACACTGTTGACACCAAATCCTTCTACAGAGGCTAGAAAACCATTTAGGCATTCGTGGAACTGCTCTTAACTGGTTTAAATCTTACCTGTCGAATAGAACGCACTATGTACATGTCAACCACCTCTCATCGACACACACTAAGGTCAGCTATGGTGTCCCACAAGGTTCTGTTCTTGGTCCAATACTATTCACAATCTATATGCTCCCACTAGGGGACTTGATTAGAAGACACTCTATAAACTTTCACTGTTATGCTGATGACACCCAACTCTACTTGTCCATGAAGCCAGATGAAAGAAATCAGCTACACAACTACAGTCCTGTATTACAGATATCAAGTCATGGATGACCAAAAACTTCCTCCTACTAAACTTGGAAAAGACTGAGGTTTTACTAGTTGGTCCGCAACATCTCAGACAATCATTAACTAATGATCTAGCTTTACAAAATGGACTTGCTCCTGCTATGAGCACCACTGTAAAGAATCTGGGTGTATGCTTTGACGAGGACTTATCATTTAACTCACACATAAAACAAATCTCACGGACTGCTTACTTCCACCTTCGTAACATTTAAAAAATCAGGCACTTCCTTCCTTTAGATGCTGCTGAGAAGCTCATCCATGCTTTTGTTACCTCCAGGCTGGACTATTGTAACTCTCTTCTGTCAGGATGTTCTAAAAAGTCTCTCAGAACTCTTCAGCTCATTCAGAACTCTGCAGCTCGTGTCCTGACTAAGACTAAGAGGCGCGAACACATTTCCCCTGTACTGTCTTCCCTACATTGGCTTCCTGTAGAATTTAGAATACAGTTTAAAATCCTTCTCCTAACCTATAAAGCCTTACATGGTCTAGCACCAACATACATTAAAGATTTAATCCAAACTTACCAACCCTCTAGGACCTTACGATCCTTAAACTCTGATCTATTAGTTATACCACAAATCTCTAAATGTAGATTTGGAGCCAGGGCCTTCAGTTTTCAAGCCCCTCTGCTGTGGAACAAACTACCGGCTTCAGTCCGGAGGGCAGACACCCTCTCTATGTTTAAAAACAATCTTAAAACCTTACTTTTCGATAAAGCCTATAACTAACTTAACTGTTTATCTTTAGCTGCTATAACTAACTTAACTGTTTATCTTTAGCTGCTATAACTAACAAAACTGTTTATCTTAACTGCTATAGGCTGAGAATGCTGGAGGAGTTTTAGACACCAGCTCTGTATATCCTTCTTTTCTGCATTACATTCATCACCTGTGCAGTTTAAACCCACACCCTTTTTATTTCTCTCCCGGAGCTCCAGGGCTCCACCTCCAGAGCTGCTGCTGATCCAGGATTTTCACCACGTCATCAGATCCCGAGTTCTCTCCAGCACCTCCATGGACTCTCCTACACTCTCCTTTTTTCTCACTATAATTTCCCTCGCTCATCTCCTTATCCATCTGTCCACCCCCCCATCCTTCATCCCAGCCGGTCAAAGCGGCAGGCCGTCAACAATGAGTCTTGTTCTGCTCGAGGTTTCTGCCTTCTAAAAGGAAGTTTTTCCTCGCCATAGTTCACTGTACAGCTCACTGTACAGTGTTTCGCTTCTTGATCTTTGTTGAATTGCTGGGATCTATTTTTCCTTAATCAACTGTAGTCTTATTTCAACTGTATAGTGTCTTGAGATAACTTTGTTATGATAAGACACTTTAAATAAAATTGAATTGAAAAATTGAATTGACTTCAGTAGAATTTAAATACAATTTAAAATCCTTCTCTTAACCTACTTTACATGGTCTAGCACCAACATACATTAAAGATCTAATCCAAACTTACCAACCCTCTTACGATCCTTAAACTCACATCTATTAGTTATACCACAAATCTCTAAATGTAGATTTGGAGCCAGGGCCTTCCGTTTTCAAGCCCCTCTGCTGTGGAACCAACTAGCGGCCTCAGTCCGGAGGGCAGACACCCTCTCTATGTTTAAAAACAATCTTAAAACCTTACTTGTCCATAAAGCCTATAACTAACTTAACTGTTTATCTTTAGCTGCTATAACTAACTTAACTGTTTATCTTTAGCTGCTATAACTAACTTAACTGTTTATCTTTAGCTGCTATAACTAACTTAACTGTTTATCTTTAGCTGCTATAACTAACTTAACTGTTTATCTTTAGCTGCTATAACTAACTTAACTGTTTATCTTAGCTGCTATAACTAACCTAACTGTTTATCTAAGCTGCTATAGCTAACTTAACTGTTTATCTTAGCTGCTATAACTAACTTAACTGTTTATCTTTAGCTGCTATAACTAACTTAACTGTTTATCTTTAGCTGCTATAACTAACTTAACTGTTTATCTTAGCTGCTATAACTAACCTAACTGTTTATCTTAGCTGCTATAGCTAACTTAACTGTTTATCTTAGCTGCTATAACTAACTTAACTGTTTATCTTTAGCTGCTATAACTAACCTAACTGTTTATCTTAGCTGCTATAACTAACTTAACTGTTTATCTTTAACTGCTATAACTAACTTAACTATTTATCTTTAGCTGCTATAACTAACCTAACTGTTTATCTTAGCTGCTATAACTAACTTAACTGTTTATCTTTAGCTGCTATAACTAACCTAACTGTTTATCTTAGCTGCTATAACTAACTTAACTGTTTATCTTAGCTGCTATAACTAACTAAACTGTTTATCTTTAGCTGCTATAGGCTGAGAATGCTGGAGGAGTTTTAGACACCAGCTCTGTATATCCTTCTTTTCTGCATTACTTTCATCACCTGTGCAGTTTAAACACCTTTTTATTTCTCTCAGGAGCCCCAGGGATCCTCCTCCAGAGCTGCTGCTGATCCAGGATCTTCACCACGTCATCAGATCCCGAGTTCTCTCCAGCACCTCCATGGACTCTCCTACACTCTCCTTTTTTCTCACTATAATTTCCCTCACTCATCTCCTTATCCATCTGTCTACCCCCCCATCCTTCATCCCAGCCGGTCAAAGCGGCAGGCCGTCAACAATGAGTCTTGTTCTGCTCGAGGTTTCTGCCTTCTCGCCATAGCTCACTGTACAGCTCACTGTAGGCCGTCAACAATGAGTCTGGTTCTGCTTGAGTCTTGAGATAACTTTGTTATGATAACAAACTTTAAATAAAATTGAATTCTATCACTTAAAAGGTTTAGTAAACAAGGAGCTAGATTTACCCTCAGAATGACAGCAGCTAGTAAAAGCAACTGCTTTAGCTAGCACTAGCGGTTAGCTGCTAATTTTACTGTAAAGATGCTAAAATCACTCACGGGGCAAGCTTTTTAAGTAAGTTAGTAAAGTCTGCAACTTATTTAACAATAAGTGTTTCCTTTTAATTCTTAAAAATAAACTGTTTGAACAAAAGAGTCGAGGAACACGAGCAACTCACTCTCTCATAAAGTATTTTAACTCACGACAGAAAAAAGAATGACCTGTGAAAAGAGATTAACAAGGAGACGCAGGAAACGTTGCACAGGACATAGTTAAAGATTACGAAAATACAGTTTCATTCAGAAAAATAGTCTGCAAAATATTCAAGAACTACTAAAAAACAAAGAGGTCACAAGACGCACCATCAACTGAAGAAAAATAGAAAAGAGAAAGTCAATGAACGAAATAAAACTCACTAAAAACAAAAAGCACAGGCAGGGAAAATCCGAGAATCCAGAAAAATCACATTCCAAACATCCAGTCGACGAATAAGGGAACAAGGAAGAGTATTACTAGGCAGACCTGAAACACAAGCCGACGCCGGGCAGTGGAAAGTCCAGTGTTAATGAAGGGCAGGAAGATTGCAGATTTCTTGCAGCTGTCCGTCAGTAGAAGATCCGGCCACACACCGCCGGACACCGCCTCGTAAACTGCAGCCAAGTGGAAACCGAACAGGAAGTGTCCTTACAAAATAAGATGTAACCGGCGCGAATGCTGGAATCACAACTTTCATTCATTTCATCATGATATTGTTGTGCTACGAGGTTGTAGATCTCATGTCAGTAGGACGGCAGCTGGCACTGGTCGTGACTAGTTAAGCTAGCACCGTTGGTGGTTAGCTCAGCTAGCAGGTGCTACATAGCATTCACTTCAACCTTAAGGCTAGTAACAAAAAAAACAACCTTAATGTCAATAGTTTGTAATTATTGTATTCAAGATGAAGCTCAACAGTGTCTATTCTATAAATGTATTTGTGTTGGCGTGTGCCTGCTGAAGACCTTAGCTCCTACAAGGGTTTTAGTGATGGCATCAGCAGACTGTGATGTCACTGAAAAACAGTGTCTCTGGAATAGCAGGAACATGCTGGGAAGTAAAATTGATGAGCAACAATCAAGAATTGTATATATACATTTTTGAAATGAACACGTTTCAAAGACTTTAATAAAGAAATTTAATAGAAACTAAATATTTACACTTTAAACAGTTTCAAATACTTCTTCATGAAAGGACAAAGAAAGACTCGGTGTATTTTTAAACACTTCCTGTCCCCAGTGAGGAAGTGGTGGCTCAGAAAAACACGACATGAAGGTCCAGGGTTTGATCGGAGCTTTGATCGGAGCCCGAGACACGATCGGGTTCTTCTTCAAAAGAGTCTTTTCTCCGATGTTACGTCAGATAAAACCTACGAAGACTGAAGATCGTCTCAGAGTCAAAAACATTCAAGACTTTTCTCGGACATGATGAAGTTTCTGAATTTGTGTCTTTATTATTCGATCCAACAAATGTTTCCTCAATCCAACAATATTGTCAATAAAAAAAAATCTTGGTTCAATAAAAAACAGAAATATTTTCTATGAAAAACCCTCAGTTCAATAAAAACAACATTTTTTGATCGAGGATTTTACTAAATGAAAAAAGTTTTGAAGATTTTTCTTTATATCAAATCTGTTTAATAGTTGTAACACAATCATACGATCACACACGAAAACACAACTGGTTCTGTGTTTTCTTGTTTCCTTCTTTTATTCTGTACCAACGTCACAAAAACATCATGTTGTTTTTACGAAAATAACCTTTTTTAAATTAAATTGAAGAATTGATAAAGAATTTACAATCTTCATTTTTGTGGTTGAAGTTTTTATTGAAATACCTTCATGTAAACAGGACTGAAGACCCTGATCTAAAGCATACCCTTTAAAGTGGTCCTGGATCCGCCCCAGTGCTTCCACCCAGAGCAGATGCTCGTGCAGTTTTACTGAGTTTCTCACATGTTTGACTAGTTTTAACTTCTTCAAACCTATTGCATTATTTTTAACTCATTAATATTTATACTTTGATATACATTCATTCTACGCAATATTTAAAACTTTATTTATTTATTCTGTTTATACTATATTGCACTATTTTTAACTTATTATTATTTATACTTTTATATACATTAATTCTACGCAATATTTAAAACCTTATTTATTATTTCTGTTTATACTATATTGCACTATTTTTAACTTATTAAAATGTATACTCTTATATACATTAATTCTACGCAATATTTAAAACCTTATTTATTATTTTTATTTATACTATATTGCACTATTTTTAACTTATTAATATTTATACTTTTATATACATTCATTCTACGCAATATTTAAAACGTTCTTTATTTATTCTGTTTATACTGTATTGCACTATTTTTTAACTTATTAATATGTATATTTATACTTTTATATATACATTCACTCTGCTGTGTTTTTATAGGCACCGAAATTTCGTTGCCAGTTTAACTGCTGTGTGTTTTCTGTGCGAAGACAGTCAAAGAAAGTCTAATAAAACTTTTACTTCTTGTCTCAAAGCATTTGGTGCCCGTGGAGCTCACTACACCCTCTAGTGGCTAAAATCAAGAAAAAGGTTTGTGTCGTCGGTCAAATCAATTTAGAGGGAAAAAAACACACATCGTGAGCTCCACGGATTGTGCGTTTGTGTCGTGATAAAAAAGTCCTACACAACGACCTCTTCTTGGGAGCTCAAGGTCAAATAACTGTGTCATTTACAAACAGACTCGATGGATCAAATTCATTAAAATTGATGATTTGAGACAAGAATCATAACGTGTTCGTCGTAAAGTTGTGTTTTCGGAAGCGGCCGGATCGCGTCGACACGAATGTTGGTTTGTTCGCCATAAGTACGTACCGAGGGTTCAAGGGTCCACGGACGGCACAGATATGCTGGGTCGTGTTCTGACACCCCAAGTTTTCCTGAGCAAACACAAAAGTTTCAACGACCGACCTCCGACCTCCGACCTCCGACCTCCGACCTCCGACCTCCGACCTCCGTCACCGCCTCCCCCGGCTACACGGCCAGCGTCGAACCCAGTCTGTCGTTGTCCGGCAGGAAGCTCCTGAGCGTGAGGTTATCGTCCGTGTCGTCGTCGCTGTCGCCGACCGCGTGCATCACCAGGACGCCGCCGTTGGACGCGTCTCTTCGCTTCCGCCTGGAGCTGCTGACCTCGGGCAGGATGGACGAGATGCACATCATCTCCGTTTCGTCCTTGGACCTCCTCAACCCGTAGTGGCGTTGGGGCAGCTTGACGCAGAGGACCACGGTGGAGACCATGAAGGCGCAGGACAGCGCGGCCAGGCAGGCGATGGCGATGAGGCAGTGCTTGACCGTGGTGTAGGTGGAGCAGGGTTTGGTTCTTTCCTCCACGGTTACACATGGATCGACCACGGGGACCTCGGACCCTTTGGAACCTTCGGGACTCACTGCTTCCGTGCGGCTGGTGTTCGCGCTGATCGGGTCGCCTGAGGTCCGGTCCTGGCTCACCGTGGTCAGCTCCGGCGGAATGACGGGTCCAGTCGATGACGAGGGATTCGCAGGAGCCGAGGAAGACGGACTTTGAGAACCTGGCACCGACGGAGTGGTTGGGACGCTCGACACCGATTGTTTCAGAAGGTCCGTGAGGGAAGTGGGACTCCACGAGGAGGTTGAAGGTACTTCCTGCGTGAGGTTCTCCATGCGGGTCACGACAGAGTCATGAACGTGGGTCGTCTCAGTGACGTTGTCTTCAGGACTCCAGCTGGTGGTGGAAACCCTCGGTTGGCCTCCGGTAGATGGTCCCCCCACAGACGCGAGGGTCTCGTTGGTGTCCCTCGTGGAGTTGCTGGGTCTAGAGAAGGCAACAGACCCGATGAGCATCAGCAACAGCAGAGTCTTGAAGGTCGTCATGCCGACCCCCATCTGTGGACCAAAACAAAGTTAAACATGTCCATAAACATGTTCATAAACATGTTCATAAAATCAAACGTGTTCCACTTCATGCGTGCTCTGCCCTCTACAGGTGGTCGCGTGCATTCGTAGAACCGCGGTTATATAGAACTCACGTCCATTCGGTGAAACTTCTGAAGAGGATCGAACGTTGTTCCAGAGATTTCTTTGAATACAAGAGTGTGAGTCAAAGAGTCTTCAGGGAAGATGTTTAAGCTTTCGTTGGAACAAAGACTCGAAACGTTCTTTATTGCTTCGTTTTTGAACTTCATTGACGTCACGATTCAAACCGTGAAACAAAGGCTTTTGACTTTATTCCGTTTCTCGAGCAACACTTTCAAACCGACTAGAAAGAATCTTCTGGAATCTCTCAGAACATCCAGGAAATGGTCATTAAATTGTGTTGGAATGTGTTTAACCCTTGTGTGGTCGCAGGGTCAAGGGTCACACACCAAGGGACACCACAAACACATTTGTTCTCGGGTCAATTATAACAAGAAATGAAAGTGTTTAAAGTGAAAGTATTAAAAGATCAGATCAGAGTTTGTTCTTATAAAAGAGAATTTGTGTCTTTGGTTAATAAACACTAATGAACGAGTTAATAAACACTAATGAACGAGTGAATAAACACTAATGAACGAGTTAATAAACACTAATGAACAGGTTAATAAACACTAATGAACGAGTTAATAAACACTAATGAAAGAGTGAATAAACACTAATGAACGAGTTAATAAACACTAATGAACGAGTTAATAAACACTAATGAACGAGTGAATAAACACTAATGAACGAGTTAATAAACACTAATGAACAGGTTAATAAACACTAATGAACGAGTTAATAAACACTAATGAACGAGTGAATAAACACTAATGAACGAGTTAATAAACACTAATGAACGAGTTAATAAACACTAATGAACGAGTTAATAAACACTAATGAACGAGTTAATAAACACTAATGAACGAGTAAATAAACACTAATGAACGAGTTAATAAACACTAATGAACGAGTAAATAAACACTAATGAATGAGTAAATAAACACTAATGAACAAGTAAATAAACACTAATGAATGAGTTAATAAACACTAATGAACGAGTTAATAAACACTAATGAACGAGTTAATAAACACTAATGAACGAGTAAATAAACACTAATGAACGAGTAAATAAACACTAATGAACGAGTAAATAAACACTAATGAACGAGTAAATAAACACTAATGAACGAGTTAATAAACACTAATGAACGAGTTAATAAACACTAATGAACGAGTTTATAAACACTAATGAACGAGTAAATAAACACTAATGAACGAGTTAATAAACACTAATGAACGAGTTAATAAACACTAATGAACGAGTTAATAAACACTAATAAACAGCTAATGAACACTAATGAACGAGTAAATAAACACTAATGAACGAGTAAATAAACACTAATGAACGAGTAAATAAACACTAATGACAGGAGTTACAATAAACACTAATGAACGAGTTAATAAACACTAATGAACGAGTTAATAAACACTAATGAACGAGTTTAATAAACACTAATGAACGAGTTAAATAAACACTAATGAACGAGTTAATAAACACTAATGAACGAGTTAATAAATAAACACTAATGAACGAGTTAATAAACACTAATGAACGAGTTAATAAACACTAATGAACGAGTTAATAAACACTAATGAACGAGTTAATAAACACTAATGAACGAGTTAATAAACACTAATGAACGAGTTAATAAACACTAATGAACGAGTTAATAAACACTAATGAACGAGTTAGAATAAACACTAATGAACGAGTGTAATAAACACTAATGAACAGAGTTAATAAACACTAATGAACGAGTTAATAAACACTATGATGGACCAAAGTTAATAAACACTAATGAACGAGTTAATAAACACTAATGAACGAGTTAATAAACACTAATGAACGAGTTAATAAACACTAATGAACGAGTTAATAAACACTAATGAAAATAAAACGAGTTAATAAACACTAATGACGACGAGTTAATAAACACTAATGAACGAGTTAATAAACACTAATGAACGAGTTAATAAACACTAATGAACGAGTGAACGAGTAAATAAACACTAATGAACGAGTTAATAAACACTAATGAACGAGTTAATAAACACTAATGAACGAGTTAATAAACACTAATGAACGAGTTAATAAACACTAATGAACGAGTTAATAAACACTAATGAACGAGTTAATAAACACTAATGAACGAGTTAATAAACACTAATGAACGAGTTAATAAACATAATGAACGAGTAAATAACACTAATGAACGAGTAAATAAACACTAATGAACGAGTTAATAAACACTAATGAATGAGTAAATAAACACTAATGAACGAGTTAATAAACACTAATGAACGAGTAAATAAACACTAATGAACGAGTTAATAAACACTAATGAACGAGTTAATAAACACTAATGAACGAGTTAATAAACACTAATGAACGAGTAAATAAACACTAATGAATGAGTTAATAAACACTAATGAACGAGTAAATAAACACTAATGAACGAGTAAATAAACACTAATGAACGAGTTAATAAACACTAATGAACGAGTAAATAAACACTAATGAACGAGTTAATAAACACTAATGAACGAGTAAATAAACACTAATGAATGAGTAAATAAACACTAATGAACGAGTTAATAAACACTAATGAACGAGTTAATAAACACTAATGAACGAGTAAATAAACACTAATGAATGAGTAAATAAACACTAATGAACAAGTAATAAACACTGAATGAATGAGTTAATAAACACTAATGAACGAGTTAATAAACACTAATGAACGAGTAAATAAACACTAATGAACGAGTAAATAAACACTAATGAATGAGTAAATAAACACTAATGAACGAGTAAATAAACACTAATGAACGAGTAAATAAACACTAATGAACGAGTTAATAAACACTAATGAACGAGTAAATAAACACTAATGAACGAGTTAATAAACACTAATGAACGAGTTAATAAACACTAATGAACGAGTTAATAAACACTAATGAACGAGTTAATAAACACTAATGAACGAGTTAATAAACACTAATGAACGAGTTAATAAACACTAATGAACGAGTTAATAAACACTAATGAACGAGTGAATAAACACTAATGAACA
This sequence comes from Callionymus lyra, assembly GCA_016630915.1. NCBI lineage: Eukaryota > Metazoa > Chordata > Actinopteri > Syngnathiformes > Callionymidae > Callionymus > Callionymus lyra. Next base: position 32,574,961 of record JACEEU010000685.1, on the reverse strand, counting down.
GGTTAATAAACACTAATGAACGAGTTAATAAACACTAATGAACGAGTTAATAAACACTAATGAACAGGTTAATAAACACTAATGAACAGGTTAATAAACACTAATGAACGAGTTAATAAACACTAATGAACGAGTTAATAAACACTAATGAACAGGTTAATAAACACTAATGAACGAGTTAATAAACACTAATGAACGAGTGAATAAACACTAATGAACGAGTTAATAAACACTAATGAACGAGTTAATAAACACTAATGAACGAGTGAATAAACACTAATGAACGAGTGAATAAACACTAATGAATGAATAAACGAGTTAATAAACACTAATGAACAGGTTAATAAACACTAATGAACGAGTTAATAAACACTAATGAACGAGTTAATAAACACTAATGAACAGGTTAATAAACACTAATGAACGAGTTAATAAACACTAATGAACGAGTGAATAAACACTAATGAACGAGTGAATAAACACTAAGTTAATAAAACTAATGGACGAGTTAATAACACTAATGAGACGAGTTAATAAACACTAATGAACGAGTGAATAAACACTAATGAACGAGTTAATAAACACTAATGAACGAGTGAATAAACACTAATGAACGAGTTAATAAACACTAATGAACGAGTGAATAAACACTAATGAACGAGTTAATAAACACTAATGAACGAGTTAATAAAACTCGAGCCTCAAGTTGAAATAATCTCAGTTTTAACCAAGACAGGAAATTGCAAATTTTCTTTTCTACTTTGGAAACTTCCTGCTCGACACATCAAGAGCCACAGGAATAGAAATAGTCACAACGTTGTTTTCAAACCTAAACAAACACTTGTAAACAAACACGATGATAAACAAATACAAACTGTGTTTAAATCAAAGTTATTTCACTTGTATTTAAGGTCATGAGGTCAAACTGTCAACAGAAACTATAGAAACTGACACTTTTAGCTCAATATTGTATATTTACATGTTTTTTCAAAATTATGATTGAAATACATAAAAATAAATAAAATGTTTTTTTTTTGTTTTCCATTTTGTTACTACTTAACCCTTGTGTTGTCTCAGGGTCAAGGTGACCCAGAGGCCAGAAAACAAATGTGTTTGTGCTATCCCTTGTGTCGTCTCAGAGACAAGGTGACAAAAATGCTTCTTAAAATTATTAAAACATCTGAAAACCTCCGAAAAATGTTTTAATGTATCTAAAAAACGTCACTCTCTCACTGCGATGAAGGTTAAAAACAAGAAGAAACTTTTAAAATTGACTTTTTGGTTCCCGTTTGTTCATAATTAAACATTTGATTTTGAGTTTTAAATTCTCTCAAGACCAGAAACTCAAACTCTTTTAATTACACATTTTATTATTTATTTTTTATTCTAAATACTTGTAGTTTCTCTCGTCACATTTAATTTATACAAATATCACAAATATATAATATATATATATATATATATATATATATATATATATATATAATTTTTTTTTTAGTCTAACATGTGACACTAATTGTCTTTGTTTATCATGTGATTTCAATGATAAATTATTATTTTTTAATAAATTCCAACATTTATTCCTGATGTTCAAACTTCATGAAGGAAAAGTTTTTAAAAACATTGTAAAAAAATAAAACAAACATCACTTTATTCTGAAATCTAGGTGAGTTTTCTTAAAAGTGTGATGAAGAGATTTGAAAAAATATTTCTGAATAATAATATATAATAATAAAATGAAGACTTTAGCATCGTCACTTAAAACTGTAATTGTAATAACTAATAATAATACATATATATTATATATTATATATATATATATAAATATTTTAAGGACAAGACGAATTGAAAAGCAACAGTAACATATATAACTAGATCTATAGATATATATATCTATAGATAAATATATCTATAGATATATAGATCTATATTTATAGATATATATAGATCTATAGATATATATATCTATAGATCTATAGATAAATATATCTATAGGTATATATATCTATAGATATATATATCTATAGATATATATATATCTATATTTATAGATATATATATATATATAGATCTATAGATAAATATATCTATAGGTATATATATCTATATCTACAGTATATATATAGTTATGTTGTTGTTCACTGTGTTGTATTTAAACTGAAGAAAGTTTTAGATCTAGTTCATATTTCTTGAAGTAAAAATACTGCACACGTCTTGTGGTCGAAGTATTTGAAGCAACGTTCAAATCTGTTCAAATCTGCTCAAATCTGTTCAAATCTCCTCCGAGCTAAAGTTGTTGAAACTGGCTCTCAAAACTCTGATTTCTTACCTCATGCCTGGACTCGACCTCCTCGACCGTCGAACCTCTCGATGAAAGTCTCTTCATTTCCTGGTCGCCGTGACACCGAAGAGGAAGTGAGTCTCAGTTCAGGAAGTTCATCGATGCTTTGTGTCGAAACACTCTGATGCTTGAAGAAAGAAGGGATGAAACTCAAGAAGAACAAGTAACTCCTGCTGGTCGGACTCAGTGATGGATAACATACTTTAAAATGAGTAACTAGTTACTTAAAGTACCTCAGTTACTTTAAGTTACTTAAAGGAACTATTTCTTCACAGGGCCCTGGATGGATGGATGGATGGATGGATGGATGGATGGATGGATGGATGGACGGATGGATGGATGGATGGATGGATGGATGGATGGATGGATGGATGGATGGATGGATGGATGGACGGATGGACGGATAGAAGGATAAATAGATGGATGGGTGTATAGGTAGATGTATGGATGTATAAATAGATGGATAGATGGATGGATAGATTGAAGGATAGATAGAAGGATAGATGGATGGATGGATAAATGGATGGATAGATGGATGGGTGGATGGATAGATGGATGGATGCATGGATAGATAGAAGGATAAATAGATGGATGGATGGATAAATGGATGGATAGATGGATGGGTGGATGGATAGATGGATGCATGGATAGATAGAAGGATAAATAGATGGATGGATGGATAAATGGATGGATAGATGTATGGATGTATAAATGGTGGGGATAATGGATGGATGGATGGATGCATGGATAGATAGAAGGATAAATAGATGGATGGATGGATAAATGGATAGATAGATGTATGGATGTATAAATGGATGGATGGATAAATGGATGGATAGATGGATGGATGCATGGATAGATAGAAGGATAGATGGATGGATGGATAAAAACTTTATTGGTCCTTCTGGAGGACTGGGCGGCCAAGCATCAGCAGGTCCACGTCTCCAGCTCTGACATGAACTTAAGGAAAAGAAACACAAACATGTTTATATATTTGTGTGTAAAACCTTTATTATGTGCACAGAAGTGTTTCCTCAGCGCTCCACACGTGGCCTGGACTCGGACCCGTACCAGAGGTTCGCCCACGTTTGCACAACATTTACACAGGAACTGACCCCTGACCCCCGACCCCCCGAACAAGAGTCGAAAAAGAAGCGAAAACATTCGTAACCTGGCGATGGATGAACGAGAGAAGTGGAGGAGAAGAAGAAACGTTGGAATGTCGAGGTCGCACACGTCCATATTTGGCAACACAGGAAGTAAAAATACTGATGCTACGAGTTTGAGCGACGAACCGACGCCACGTGTCGTACGACAATTAAAAAACAACAAAAGACTCGAACACGAAAAAAGTCTTTCTTGGAAACAAGAGTCAGTGTTTTCGGGGTCACGTGAGATTCTGCCAGGAAGAGTTTTGGAATGTGGTCTCGTTCTCGTGGTGAGAAAACCTTCAAAGATCCTCTTCCTGTCCGTCACATGGCGACCTTGGCGACCTGCTCCTCCAGTCTGGCGATCCGGCGATCTTGAAGGATGACTCGGTCCCGCAGAGACTTGAACTCGCGCAGAACCTCCTCCAGCTTGTCTTCCATTTTCTGTCAAAGTATGAATGTTTTTCAAATCAATACTCTTCGTCGCAACTGCTGCCACCTGCTGACAAGTACAACAACTACAGGAATACTACAGAAGCCTGCTGAGTAATACTACGTAGCTTCGCAGAATAATACTAAGGAAGCTTGATGAGTAATACTACAGTAGCTTGATGAGTATAACTACAGAAACTTGATGAGTAATACTACAGATGCTTGATGAGTAATACTACAGAAGCTTGATGAGTAATACTACGTAGCTTCGCAGAATAATACTAAAGAAGCTTGATGAGTTATTTGATGAGTTATTACTCATTTTAATACAGAAGCTTGCCGAGTAATACAACCAAAGCTTGCAAAGTAATACTACAGAAGCCTGATGAGTAAGGTTCTATGTTAGTCTTTGTATCCTTTGTCTTTGTTGTTTTTCTTTGACCTATGTTCTTTATCTTTATCTTTAGACTTAGATTGTATCATCTTGTTCTTTCTCTTTATGATGTTCGTTATAATTTTATTTTTCCTTTACACTTTTTCTTTGGGAAAAAAATTATTTCCAAAAGGCAAAAAAATTTCCTCCCCCCAAAGGGAATCCCCTTGGGTTTTTTTTTTTTTTTTCCCCTCCCCCCCCCCCCCCCAAAAAAAAAAAAACAACAAAACCCCCCGGGGCCCCTCCCCCATTTCCCCCCCCCCGCCCCCCTCCCCCCCCATCAAGGGGGTGTTTTTGAGCCCCCCCAAGGGGTTTTTTTCTCCCCCCCCCCCCTTTTTTTTTCTCCCCCCGGCCTTTTGTTTTTTTTTTTTTTTAGAATCTTGATGAGTATTACTACAGAAGCTTGATGAATAATACTACAGAAGCTTGATGAGTATTACTTAAGAAGCTCGATGAATAATACAACAGAATCTTGATGAGTATTACTACAGAAGCTTGATGAGTATTACTACAGAAGCTTGATGAATAATACTACAGAAGCTTGATGAATAATACTACAGAAGCTTGGTGAATAATACTACAGAAGCTTGATGAGTATTACTACAGAAGCTTGATGAGTATTACTACAGAAGCTTGATGAGTATTACTACAGAAGCTTGATGAATAATACTACAGAAGCTTGATGAATAATACTACAGAAGCTTGATGAGTATTACTACAGAAGCTTAATGAGTATTACTACAGAAGCTTGATGAATAATACTACAGAAGCTTGATGAGTATTACTACAGAAGCTTAATGAGTATTACTACAGAAGCTTGATGAATAATACTACAGAAGCTTGATGAATAATACTACAGAAGCTGGATGAATAATACTACAGAAGCTTGATGAATAATACTACAGAAGCTGGATGAGTATTACTACAGAAGCTTGATGCGTATTACTAGAGAAGCTTGATGAATAATACTACAGAAGCTTGATGAGTATTACTACAGAAGCTTGATGAGTATTACTACAGAAGCTTGATGAGTATTACTACAGAATCTTGATGAGTATTACTACAGAAGCTTGATGAGTATTACTACAGAAGCTTGATGAGTATTACTACAGAAGCTTGATGAATAATACTACAGAAGCTTGATGAGTATTACTACAGAAGCTTGATGAGTAATACTACAGAATCTTGATAAAATAGAAGCTGGATCTTAATCACACGTGCACAAGTCTCAGAGGTTCTTCTGTCTGTGTTCAAGACACTGAACCATCAGAGCTCCAGCAGCAGATCAATGTGGCGTCGATCTGACAGGAATAAATGATTCCACAGCACTTTGTGTTTGGACTGGCTGTGGATTCAACGTGTGACCCAAATACCACGTCTGAGATGTTCCGACCTCAGACCGTTCTGGGCCCGAGAGTCGCTGAAGATCCGGATGAAAACATCCGGGCGGAGATCTGAGATACTCACGACGGGCGTCTGAGAGGGAGGAGCGTGTTTGGCGACGTGGGCGACGGTCTCGGTCGTTTTCACGCCCGGCTTGTTCTCCAGGACGTTCTTCTTCACCACCTTCAGGTCTCGGCTCTTGGTGGACACGTAGCCGTCCTTCAGGGAGATGAGGATTGGACCCCCGTTCTTCCCGGCGAACCATTCCTCGGCCTCCAGAGCCGGGTCTGGACCGGCCGTGTCCGGATACAGGTCGTCCTGGAACAGGTCCGACTGCCCGGGAGAGACAGAGAGTTAGGAGATCTGAAGAAACCTTGGCTTCTTAAACGAGCTGGATGTTCACAACAAATCCACCAGCTACAAAAATAACATACATTTATTTATTAATTAATTAATTGTATGATTACATTTATTGATAATTAAACCATATGTTATTGAGTAAATAAAAAAATACTTAAAAAATGTCAAATAGACATAAACACATAAAACACACAACTTTTACTACAGAAGCTTGATGAGTAATACTACGTAGCTTCGCAGAATAATACTAAAGAACCTTGATGAGTTATTTGATGAGTTATTACTCATCGTAATACAGAAGCTTGATGAGTAAAACTACAGAAGCTTGATGAGTATTACTACAGAAGCTTGACGAGTATTACTACAGAAGCTTGATGAGTAAAACTACAGAAGCTTGATGAGTATTACTAGAGCGGCTTCATGAGTATTACTAGAGAAGCTTGATGAGTATAACTACAGACGCTTGATGAGTATTACTAGAGAAGCTTGATGAGTAATACTAGAGAAGCTTGATGAGTATTACTAGAGAAGCTTGATGAGTATAACTACAGAAGCTTGATGAGTATTACTACAGAAGTATTACTAGAGAAGCTTGATGTTTTTTTCAAGAAGCTTGATGAGTATTACTACAGATCTTGATGAGTATTACTACAGAAGCTTTGATGACTATTACTAGAGAAGCTTGATGAGTATTACTACAGAAGCTTGATGAGTATTACTAGAAGATTAGTATTACTAGAGAAGCTTGATGAGTATTACTAGAGAAGCTTGATGAGTATTACTACAGAAGCTTGATGAGTATTACTACAGAAGCTTGATGAGTATAACTACAGAAGCTTGATGAGTATTACTACAGAAGTATTACTAGAGAAGCTTGATGAGTATTACTACAGAAGCTTGATGAGTATTACTACAGAAGCTTGATGAGTATTACTACAGAAGCTTGATGAGTATTACTACAGAAGTATTACTAGAGAAGCTTGATGAGTATTACTACAGAAGCTTGATGAGTATTACTACAGAAGTATTACTAGAGAAGCTTGAGTGGAGTATTACTACAGAAGCTTGATGAGTATTACTACAGAAGAGCTTGATGAGTATTACTACAGAAGCTTGATGAGTATTACTACAGAAGTATTACTAGAGAAGCTTGATGAGTATAACTACAGAAGCTTGATGAGTATTACTACAGAAGCTTGATGAGTATAACTACAGAAGCTTGATGAGTATTACTACAGAAGCTTGATAAATAATACTACATAAAAACACAGGACTTTTAAAAGCGTCAACTCGACATAAACACATAAAAACACACGACTTTTAAAATCGTCAACTGGACATAAACACATTAAAATTGTGCACTAAGTTAAGTTAAGTGTCTACCTTGCGTGGCACGGTCATGATGATGGGCTCACACTTCCTCTCGTGGAGTTTGTAGAACCTGTGAAGTCACGAGTTTGTCAACACAACACAAGTGTCAACACATCAACGTGTGTTTTCCACGCGACTCTCCACACCTGGCGATCTCACACTTGTTGACGTCCAGGCCCCGCTTGGGCATGTAGCCCATGCCCCTCTGCGGCTCCTTGGTGGAGAAGGTGCTGAGGTAGTGGACGTACGGAGCCTCGTCCGTGATCTCGAAGTAGCGGATGCTGCTGTCGCCCTGGACACGAGTGATGGGTCAGTGACTTCAGTTGCTCGCGGGACGACCGGGATTCTCACCTTTCCACACAGGTAGACCACGCTGGTGTCCGGGTCGTAGAAGGGCAGCAGGACTCCGTTGCTGGAGTCCATCTCTTGGACGCAGATGGGTTCGTCCATGTTGTCCTGTCGAGGGACGTTTACATTATGATCCGAAGACAAACTCCTGACTTCCTGACACATTTGTTCCACGTATTTCTAAGAAGGTTCACGAAGAATTACTCATTAGTTACAGATGATGCTTTAGAAGGAAAACAGTCGTCTCGAGACAAACCTTTAAATAAGGATATTATCACAGTTACATGGATCTTTCACCGTTTCCTATGATACACATAGAATACAACGATAAATATATAACTAAGGTAAGGTAAGGTAAAACTTTATTGATCCCTCAGGAGGTCTCCTTCGGGAAATTGTTTTTTACCAATAGCCAGCAATTTTTCATAAACAATAAAAAATAATACATAAAAAATAAAATAATAAGAAGAACATAAAGAGGAAGAACAAGATGATACAATCTAAGTCTAAAGATAAAGAACATAGGTCAAAGAAAAACAACAAAGATAAAGGATACAAAGACTAACATAGAACAGAACATCAAGATACCTTCACTCCACTCCTGCCCCCGAACTCAGAATTGTACAACTTAATAGCCCGAGGAATGAATGAGTCCCTGAGTCTATTTGTTTTGCACCTGGGTAGGAGCATCAACTACAGAAGTAAATGAGGGCCAGTGTGAGTATTACATGTTTAAGTTCTACTTTTCAAATCTTGAAAGTTTGAACTTAATGCATTAAATATATTCAAGTATAATTCAATTCAATCATTTTACATTAAAAGATTGATTTTTTTTAAATAATTCAATAAACAAAATCGAGTATTTTAAGAATTCATGAATTAAATATTCAAAGTATGGCTTGAGTATGGAGCGCGGGCGATCACGTGCCGACGTAGAAACACAGGATGGAGCAGCTCGGTGCTCTGTTGCTAATGTCTGGAGACACTTTTACACCAACACTTAATTTAACATAAGACTTTGAATAAGAAAAATGATTTCAGATCATTTATTTTTGAATCGTTTGATTAAAAATATCACATTCTATTGATGTGTGTAAAAAAAACAACCTTCATTCATTTTGAAAACGAGATCATTGAACAAACTACTGTCCATCATAATGATAACATCATCCTCTGAACACTGTCATCAGTGAGCACGAATGCTCCTCCCATGATGCAACACTAACAGACTCAAGGACTCATTCATCCCTCGGGCTATTAAATTGTACAATTCTGAGTTATTCTTTGTATCCTTTGTCTTTGTTATTTTTCTTTGATCTATGTTCTTTATCTTTATCTTTAGACTTAGATTGTATCATCTTGTTCTTCCTCTTTATTTCTCCTTGTTCTTGTTCTTATTTTATTTTGACCTATTTTTATGAATAATTGCTGTATTTGCTGTGTCTAATTGGGAAAAAAACAATTTCCCGAAGGAGACCTGCTGAGGATCGATAAAGTTCTACTTTACCTAAATGTTCAAATTATTTAAAGACACAAATCCAAACTTTCAACAAACAAATGATGTAATTTAATAAAATAATTCCAATATTCTGATGACACTGATGTTCTTCTAGATATGAACCATTGTAACATCATTAAGAAGCTTCTGATCATCGACACGAACGTCATCATTTTACCACCTTATGGATCGGATTGAAATATAAAGTCCTACAAAGATAAACGTGTTAAATCATCGTTTGCTTCTAAGAATCCTTCTCTCGCGGTGACGTACAGTTTTCCAGAGCGCCAGCTGACGCTCGCTCATGCGGCTGAAGCCGGTGGTGAAAATGTTTCCGTCCGCGAGGAAGATGGCTCTCATTGGCCGAGCTCCCTCGTGGGCTTTGTCCTTCTCCTAAAAACAGAAACATCTTTGTCAACACAGAGCGCCGCGAGGCTTCGGTGCTTCGCTTCTAACGCCGACTCGGAATGTTTCGCACTCACAGCCACGACCTTCTTCTTCCGCGGGTCCACCACTCGGACCTTCTTGTCCTTGCAGGCGGTGCAGAGCAGGCTGCCGTTGCGGCTCCAGCTGACGCTGAAGATGACGTCGGGGTGCATGTCGTCCAGGTGGATCATGGCCTCGCCCGTGCCCACGTTCCAGATGATGACCTGGTTGTCGCAGCCTGAAAAGGACAGCAGGCGCGTGAGTGTATTTCGGGCACCGAAGCGACCAGACAAACGCTGAGATAAGAGGTTAAATTTAGAGTCTGGACCGACGAAGGGGCGCTCGGGTCGGGAGCTCAGAGCTACCTGCACTGAGGAGGACGTTGCGGGCCGTGGGGTGCCAGGACACGATGCCCACCCTCTTGGAGTGACCCTCCAGAACCACCGCCGGCTCCGAGAGAGGATTTTCCAGACCATTCTCTGGAATCTGCCACACCTGGAGTCGAAGGAGGAGAACGAGAATTGAGACTCAGGAAAATGTTGTCACAACATGATCTGGATCTTATAGTGTGTTTGTGTTGTTTAAACTATTGAAACAGTGTATTTAGTGTCTAAACCAGAGGATGTGTCTCGCCTGCAGTTCATACTAACTCCCTAGCTGTTCAGTGAGAACCAAATTCTCCTTATCACTGGCTGCTCTAGTAGAAGAACTCACATTTCTCCTTCAAACTCTTCACTGGCTGCTCTAGTAGAAGAACTCACATTTCTCCTTCAAACTCTTCACTGGCTGCTCTAGTAGAAGAACTCACATTTCTCCTTCAAACTCTTCACTGGCTGCTCTAGTAGAAGAACTCACATTTCTCCTTCAAACTCTTCACTGGCTGCCGGTTTCTTTCAGGATCATTTTAAAATTCTGGTTCTTACTTTCAGATCTATTCATGGTCAGACCTTCCATCAGTACCACCAAATACTTTAGGTAGATTTGGTTCTAATTGCAAATGTTACTCAGTTGCTGTGTCTCAAATCGCATACTAGCGTACTAAAAGTTAGTATTTTTAGTGCGTTAGTGCGTCTCAATTCTTAGTACGCCAATTTAGTCCGCCATGCACACTAAATTGGCGTACTAACACGCCCACAAAACTGAGTATGGTTCGATGGACACTAACCACCCTAAACGGCTGCCATCTTAATGACGTTCTAAACGGAAGTTACGTCATATATAAACGCATATATATACATATACTTACAGGTGTATTTTCAGCAGCAGTAAAAGGATGAGACGTCGTTGCTGCTGATACCAGCTTATTTAGATTCTCATAATTTTTATTTATTTACTACTTTTTCCAAACTTGCAAAATGTGCCGCCAGCAGGTGGCGATAGCGTTCAAACAGCTTAAATAGTAGTAGAAGAAGAAGCTGTCATGTGATTTCCTGTTAGTGTGTAGCAGCAGAGTTTGATTTGAGACATACTATCTGCGGAGGATTAGTTACTAGTTAGTACGTACACTAAACTGATGCATACTAACTTCTAGTATACTAAGAGTAGTATTCGATTTGAGACACAGCAAGTGTTTCCTCCCCTGTAGGGATGAGTGTGTGAAGGGTTGTCTGTCTTTGTGTGTCCTGAGAGAGACTGGCGTCCTGTCCAGGGTGTCCCCCTCCCCTCACCCGTTGTAACTGGGATAGACTCCAGACCCCATGTGACGCCCATTTGGGATTAAAGGTGCTCGGAGAATGAATTCAAATGTAAGTCAGCATTTATTTAAAAATAGAACCTTTTGATGAAAGTAAAAATAACTTTTCTACTTGGTTTCATTCCAAGGATCCTCTCGACAGAACTCTAGTGACGTGAGCTCCGAGAGGAAGCGGGTCGTACCATGACCGTGCAGTCCTCGGAGCCGCTGGCGATGACCAGGTCGTTGTGAGGACACCAGTCGATGTCCAGCACGGGTCCAGTGTGACCACAGACTGTGGGGTAGACCTTGTCGATCCGGCCAGTCTGGAGAGAGAAGACACGTGTGAGAGGATCAGGAGTGTTTGTGTAGAGCTGTTACGAAAAGATGCTTTAATGTCGCAGAACTGGTAAGATTTTTACACTCAATACATTGTTATGTAGTTTAAAATAATTCAATATATTGTTATATAGTTGAAAATAATTTAACATATTGTTATATAGTTTTAAATAATTCAACATAATGTTATATGGTTTAAATTAATTCAATATATTGTTATATAGTTTAAAATAATTTAACATATTGTTATATATTTTAAAATAATTCAACATATTGTTATATAGTTTAAAATAATTCAACATATTGTTATGTAGTTAAAAGTAATTCAAAATATTGTTATATAGTTAATAAATTGTTAAGTTTTAATTAAAATATTGTTATATAGTTTTAAATAATTCAAAATATTGTTTTATAGTTTTAAATAATTAAACATACTGTTATATAGTTTTAAATAATTCAAAATATTGTTTTATAGTTTTAAATAATTAAACATATTGTTATATAGTTTTAAATAATCCAATATATTGTTATATAGTTTAAAATAATCCAATATATTGTTATATTGTTTAAATAATTAAATATATTTTTATATAGTTTAAAATAATTCAACATATTGTTATATAGTTTAAAATAATTCAAAATATTGTTTTAAATAATTAAACATATTGTTATATAGTTTTAAATAATCCAATATATTGTTATATAGTTTAAAATAATCCAATATATTGTTATATAGTTTAAATAATTAAATATATTTTTATATAGTTTAAAATAATTCAATATATTGTTATATAGTTTAAATTAATTCAATATATTGTTATATAGTTTAAAATAATTCAACATAATGTTATATGGTTTAAAGTAATTCAATATATTGTTATATAGTTTTAAATAATTCAATATATTGTTATAAAGTTTAAAATAATTCAACATATTGTTATATAGTTTAAAATAATTCAACATATTGTTATGTAGTTTAAATTAATTCAACATATTGTTATATAGTTTTAAATAATTCAAAATATTGTTTTATAGTTTTAAATAATTAAACATATTGTTATATAGTTTAAATAATTAAATATATTTTTATATAGTTTAAAATAATTCAACATATTGTTATATAGTTTAAAATAATTCAACACGTATCATAAAAACTCTACCATCGACTGCAAATTGCAAGAATACAGATGTTTATGAAGTTGATGTTAAACTATGAACGTTTAGTTTCAAGTTTAAGAAAAATAAACGTGAATGTCATAATTCGTTTATGATGTGTGTGTGTGTGTGTGTGTGTGTGTGTGTGTGTGTGTGTGTAATAACCATCGTATCACAATCAGACTTTCTTTATTTTCAAATGAAATGAGTTTCTATGTCGTTGGCAACTCACAACAAATGAGATAAATGAATGAAAATATATAAAATAAGAAGAGAAATGACATTACGTATCATTTTTAAGTCATAGGACTAAGAAACCCCTCATAAAACAAAGTTGACGTGTTAATGTTTGATTAAAACGAAGCGACTTAAACACTGATGAGCGACTGTGCTTGAAGAGAAGCAGCCAGGGAACATGAATACATTAACCCAGTGACCTACTATAGCAGCGTCGCTCACTGACGATCACGTGTTCAACGATTGGACCAGGATATGTTCTTCACGCTCACACAAATGAAGCTATTGATTTGATCTACGACTGTAAAAGACTGGGTCCAGTCGTGGAGTCCATGAAAACCACCACCAAAGAAAAGAGATCAGGTTTCTTTCTGATATTAAAGCTTCAAAATACAAAAATCTGTTGCTTAGGACTTTATTGTTACCTTATTATAATGGTTACTTTATTTTTTAACTTCTCTCGGAACAAGTTAGTTTTGGCTCCAAATCCAAATGATTTTAGAATGAATAAAAAAAACTATATCAATTTTAAACTACAACTAACCTGGGGGCCATGTTTGTAATTGTTTATTGTTTATTGTTATTTTACTGTTCTTTAGACTTAGATTGTATCATCTTGTTCTTTCTCTTTATTTCTCTTTGTTCTTGTTCTTATTTTATTTTGATTTATTTTTTATGAAAAATTGCTGTATTGCTGTGGCTATTGGAAAAAAAACGATTTCCCGAAGGAGACCTCCTGAGGATCGATAAAGACCTCCTGAGGATCGATAAAGACCTCCTGAGGATCGATAAAGACCTCCTGAGGATCGATAAAGACCTTCTGAGGATCGATAAAGACCTCCTGAGGATCGATAAAGACCTCCTGAGGATCGATAAAGACCTTCTGAGGATCGATAAAGACCTCCTGAGGATCGATAAAGACCTCCTGAGGATAAAGACCTCCTGAGGATCGATAAAGACCTTCTGAGGATGCTCTGAGGATGATAAAGACCTCCTGAGGATCGATAAAGACCTCCTGAGGATGGATAAAGACCTCCTGAGGATCGATAAAGACCTCCTGAGGATCGATAAAGACCTCCTGAGGATCGATAAAGACCTCCTGAGGATCGATAAAGACCTCCTGAGGATCGATAAAGACCTCCTGAGGATCGATAAAGACCTCCTGAGGATCGATAAAGACCTCCTGAGGATCGATAAAGACCTTCTGATGATCGATAAAGACCTTCTGAGGATTGAAAAAGACCTTCTGAGGATCGAAAAAGACCTTCTGAGGATCGATAAAGACCTTCTGAGGATCGATAAAGACCTCCTGAGGATCAATAAAGACCTCCTGAGGATCGATAAAGACCTCCTGAGGATCGATAAAGACCTTCTGAGGATCGATAAAGACCTTCTGAGGATCGATAAAGACCTTCTGAGGATCGATAAAGACCTCCTGAGGATCGATAAAGACCTCCTGAGGATCGATAAAGACCTCCTGAGGATCGATAAAGACCTCCTGAGGATCGATAAAGACCTCCTGAGGATCGATAAAGTTGTACCTCTACTTGTTAGTGTCGAGCCTCACCTTCGTCAGAGGAAGGACGAGGAAGGCTCCGCCTCCGCTGGCGTCGATGATGATGGCGACAAACTTGGGATTGACGGCGCAGAACGAGCTGTCCCAGGTGACCCTGGACACACGGATGTCATCGTAGCTCTGGTCGTTTCTCACCGCCTGACCAAAGACGTGACGGAACTTGCTCTGTCGCACGACTCGTCGCAACATATCTGGGGCGAAGAAGAAGAAGATGGAAGTTAAGTAACGTTTAACAAGAACCATTCTACTCAAGGAAACACTTTCAAATCCACTGGTTTTTCAAATTCTCCGTTGATATCATTTAATGTCAATATATTCATGGTCCAATCTTCAGAGTTTGTGTTTCACTCATTTTCACTAGTTCACAGGTTGTTGTTTTTAAACAAACTCGACTGAAACGAGCATCTTAACGTGCAAAGAGTCAGAGGCTCATAGAAAATACCCTCTTTTTTCAAAACTAAAAAAACACTTTCCATAAATAACAACTTAACAGATATTATATTTGTTCATTCTTTCAATGGACCCAAGCAACAAATGCCCCGTCGACCCGGGGTACCGGCCCCTGGGGACCTCTGGTATCAAGAACACTCAAATCCTTGACGACCCAAAACTCTTTTGTTGGATTTAAATCTGGGTTGTTTTTGATTTTGGCGAGTTTACGTGTGGATTTGATAAAATAACTGTTTTAATGTTGAGCGAAGTCAAACATGGGTAAAGAAAGTGTGGCCCTTTCTTATCTGTGAGGCCCTATGAGGTCAAGATCATGTAGGAATTTACAATTGAACAATATTTTGAGTTACTTCTATTACTAGTTCAGACCTGAATATTGATTATAGAGTTTTCGTTTTAGGACCTTTTGTCCTCCAATGTTGTCATTTTTGTGAGTAATTATATCTTTTCAAAAACATTAAAGCGAATACAAAACTTCATTAGGAAAAAAAAAGATTAAAATAAATACAATAGTTACTATAATTTAAGCATATTTTTCTTGATTTCGTTAGATTTCTTTTTATTTTTCCCCCCAATTTATTTATGCTTCTCTCTTGTTCATTTGTTGCTCGATGGCCCCTGAGGACCTTCTCCAAGACATACTTTTGTTTGCTTGAAAACGAAGAAACAAGTTTGTTTGTAGCATCAGCTTTAAGTAAACACATGTCTTGACAGACAGATGTGAGAGCAGATGTAGCATGAACGAGGCTAGTCCACGTTAGCCTGTGTTCACACGGACGATAGAGACTCGCGTGAACACAAACACATAGTTTCTCAACACAATGAAACATAAACACTCGATTTTAAGACAGATTTGAAGGATATTTAGCCATGAAGTCGAGCTCGCCTGCGACAGGAAAAGGTGGAACTGAACGATTTTAAACGCGACTTGGATGTAAACGTGATCACAAAGACAGAAAATGTGTATTTCTGGATCAGAAGTGAAACACAAAAGTGAAACACACAATGAAACACACAAGTGAAACACACAAGTGAACAACACAAGTGAAACACACAAGTGAAACACACAAGTGAAACACAAAAGAGAAAC
>JACEEU010000685.1:32548702-32553702 GCA_016630915.1 Callionymus lyra | reverse complement strand
GCCTTGAGTTTCACCAACGGGTTCTTGGGCTTCTTCGGAACAGGAGGAGGCGGGCCTTTGGGTTTCCGGACCTCCTCCGGCCGATCGGCTCCGGCGGGTCTGAGGGTGCTGCTCTGGTCTTGGGTCTCGTCCGGGCTCTGACCCGGAGGCATCTGGTGAGTGACAGGTGGGGGGGTGACGACGGCGGAGTAGCAAACTCGCTCGCTTTGCTTCTTCAGAACCGCCACCTGTGGCATCTCAGGCTGAAGTGGACCACATTCTTCCAGCGACAGCGGTGAGTTCCCTGACTGAAGAGGATCCACCTTCTCCTCAGGCTCTGACTCTCCTGATCCCTCAGGTGTCGTCGGTTCCTCTGTGGTTCCTTCACCTGGATCGGTTCCTTCCATGGAGCTCTCACGGGTCGCCTTCCTGCCCTCTGTCCCCCCGGCTCCTCTCCCAGAGTGCTCTGCTTCGACCCGCCGGGCTCCTTTTAGCCGACACCTGCCGCCTGTCACTTCAGGCGAGGCTGGGTCTCCGTCATGTGGTCGCTCAGAACCGCTCAGACCTTCGTTCCTCCTGCTCCTCTCTTCCTCGGAAACCTCCGGACAAACGGTCCTGGTCGGCCGCGCGAGGTCGGCCCGGGTCGCCGTCCAGGACTCCTCTTTCTCCAGCACCACAAAGTCCTCCTCCACCTCCGGGTCCGGAAGGAGGTTCCGGGACGTTCCTCTCTGCGCCTCCATGGACCGGACTTTACTCCTGAAGAAGCTCTTGTGGAACAGCTGCTCCAGGGTCGGTCTGCTGTCACTTTTTGACGCCTCCTGAGTGACGCCCCGGTCCGTCCCGGCGCTGAGAGTGACTCGCTCGTCTGGACTTCTGATTGGCCGAGCGGCGCCGGGTTCCTCGCATGCCTCCCCGGGCCCGGCCCAGTTGCCAGGCTGGACCCATTGTTCTGTGAGGCCGAGAACTCTCCCTGAGACTCCTCAGCGTCTCCGCTCGACGACTCCGTCTCGACTCGTCGCGTCTGCTTGTCCAGCTTCTGTCCCATGATCCTCGCTGTTTCTGCTCAAACAAATGATAAACAATTTTTGAACAAACAGTTTATTCAAAACTCATGTTTCTGTGGATTTGTTCAGGATTCATGTCGTCATCAGTGTGTGTGTGTTGTTGTGATGTGTGACTCTATTGTATCATCAGTGTGTGTGTGTTGTTGTGATGTGTGACTCTATTGTATAATCAGTGTGTGTTGTTGTGATGTGTGACTCTATTGTATCATCAGTGTGTGTGTTGTTGTGATGTGTGACTCTATTGTATCATCAGTGTGTGTGTTGTTGTGATGTGTGACTCTATTGTATCATCAGTGTGTGTGTGTTGTTGTGATGTGTGACTCTATTGTATCATCAGTGTGTGTTGTTGTGATGT
The DNA here is from genome assembly GCA_016630915.1 of Callionymus lyra. NCBI lineage: Eukaryota > Metazoa > Chordata > Actinopteri > Syngnathiformes > Callionymidae > Callionymus > Callionymus lyra. The sequence goes on along the minus strand of JACEEU010000685.1, from coordinate 32,552,304 downwards.
GTGACTCTATTGTATCATCAGTGTGTGTGTTGTTGTGATGTGTGACTCTATTGTATCATCAGTGTGTGTGTGTTGTTGTGATGTGTGACTCTATTGTATTATCAGTGTGTGTGTTGTTGTGATGTGTGACTCTATTGTATCATCAGTGTGTGTTGTTGTGATGTGTGACTCTATTGTATTATCAGTGTGTGTTGTTGTGATGTGTGACTCTATTGTATCATCAGTGTGTGTTGTTGTGATGTGTGACTCTATTGTATCATCAGTGTGTGTGTTGTTGTGATGTGTGACTCTATTGTATCATCAGTGTGTGTTGTTGTTGTGATGTGTGACTCTATTGTATCATCAGTGTGTGTGTTGTTGTGATGTGTGACTCTATTGTATCATCAGTGTGTGTTGTTGTGATGTGTGACTCTATTGTATCATCAGTGTGTGTGTTGTTGTGATGTGTGACTCTATTGTATTATCAGTGTGTGTTGTTGTGATGTGTGACTCTATTGTATCATCAGTGTGTGTGTTGTTGTTGTGATGTGTGACTCTATTGTATCATCAGTGTGTGTTGTTGTGATGTGTGACTCTATTGTATAATCAGTGTGTGTTGTTGTGATGTGTGACTCTATTGAATTATCAGTGCGTGTGTGTTGTTGTGATGTGTGACTCTATTCAATCATCAGTGTGTGTGTGTTGTTGTAATGTGTGACTCTATTGTATCATCAGTGTGTGTGTTGTTGTGATGTGTGACTCTATTGTATTATCAGTGTGTTGTTGTGATGTGTGACTCTATTGTATCATCAGTGTGTGTGTGTGTTGTTGTGATGTGTGACTCTATTTTATCATCAGTGTGTGTGTGTGTTGTTGTGATGTGTGACTCTATTGTATCATCAGTGTGTGTTGTTGTGATGTGTGACTCTATTGTATCATCAGTGTGTGTTGTTGTGATGTGTGACTCTATTGTATCATCAGTGTGTGTTGTTGTGATGTGTGACTCTATTGTATTATCAGTGTGTTGTTGTGATGTGTGACTCTATTGTATCATCAGTGTGTGTGTTGTTGTGATGTGTGACTCTATTGTATTATCAGTGTGTTGTTGTGATGTGTGACTCTATTGTATCATCAGTGTGTGTGTGTTGTTGTTGTGATGTGTGACTCTATTGTATCATCAGTGTGTGTGTTGTTGTTGTGATGTGTGACTCTATTGTATCATCAGTGTGTGTGTTGTTGTTGTGATGTGTGACTCTATTGTATCATCAGTGTGTGTTTGTTGTGATGTGTGACTCTATTGTATCATCATTGTGTGTTTGTTGTGATGTGTGACTCTATTGTAAGGTAAGGTAAGGTAAAACTTTATTGATCCCTCAGGAGGTCTCCTTCGGGAAATTGTTTGTGTGTGTCTGTCAGTGTGTGTGTCTGTCAGTGTGTGTGTTTGTCAGTGTGTGTGTTTGTGTTGTCGTGATGTGTGTCTCTATCGAAGTAATACATGAATAAAACATTTTAAATCCATAGAATTTCTTATTTTTTAAAATTTATTTTGAATAATTAAATTCAAATAAATTCAATTTTCAATATAATGATTTTTGTTTTTGAATAATTTAATTAAAAAGATAAATAATATAATATTATTTTACACACACAGTTTAATTTTCTAATTTAAACAATTCAAAAATCAAATGTATAAATTGAATATGTTTGTATTCGTAGCCTTTTAAATTCAATAACAATAATCTTGGAATAATAGAGTCATCAGAAAACACAGTAAAAAACACTGTGAAAGTTTGATCAGTATCTCTGAGCTCTGTTGGTTTAGTCTGGAGACTCTATTATAACATTTATATATTGAATTAAAAAGAGCAGGAATAAGAACTTTAACTATATGTGGAATAAAATTCCTTTATTTTGAAAGAATAAATTCATTATTGAAATATTAAAAATTATTAAAAAATCGAATACATGAGTAAAATAAAAGTTTTAATGTATGAAATACTAAAGCATTGATGATGATGTCACTGATAAACTGTCGTCGTCTGTCCGTCAAGAAGGTCGTGGCAGGTGTTATTGACGCGTCTGGAGGTCGTGTCAGAGGTCAGTCCAGGACAATTGATACTCCCAGAGGAACTCATCTTTTTATAGACCTGCTCGTCCACCTCCAGCTTTACTTCCTGAACAGAGAAGTATTACCCATGAAAACACAATTGAAGAATATATTCTTAACCACAACTCGTTGCTGCGTCTTTACTCCACTGTTGCTGAACCAATGGAGTCCATGGATGAGAAAACTGAAGGAACATCACGTCAAACCAGGGCCATCAACCAAGAAGGAAGCATGAAGTATCTAAACCAACACACGTCCTCACTCTATACTATTCTATACCATACTATACTATACTATATACACTTTAAATGTGACTTTATACTGTCAAGAACACAAGTGACACTTGAAGAAGAGAATATGATGGAAAACTATAAACAAGAAATAAGAGGACATTTATAAATATGCTTAGTTTGTATATTTTTATTTTTAAATTCAATCATTTCATTTCAACATTATGAAGAAAAACAATTCAAATAAATTGTGTAAAAGTTCATTTTGAAACTAGTAATAAGTTAAAGTTAAAGTCCTGGTTCAAGCTCGCGAACCTTTGTATTTGTATTTGTATTTGTATTTGTATTTGTATTTGTATTTGTATTTGTATTTGTATTTGTATTTGTATTTGTATTTGTATTTGTATTTGTATTTGTATTTGTATTTGCTGTGGCTATTGGAAAAAAACAATTTCCAGAAGGAGACCTCCAGAGGATCAATAAAGTTCTACCTTTACCTAACCTTACCTTACCTTACCTTACCTTACCTAACCTTACCTTACCTTACCTTACCTTACCTAACCTTACCTTACCTTACCTTACCTTACTTTACCTTACCTTACCTTACCTTCCCTTACCTTACCTTACCTTACCTTACCTTACCTTACCTTACCTTACCTTACCTTACCTAACTTTACCTTACCTTACCTTACCTTACCTTACCTTACCTTACCTTACCTTACCTTACCTAACCTTACCTAACTTTACCTTACCTTACCTTACCTTACCTTACCTTACCTTACCTTACCTTACCTAACTTCACCTCAAACATCATCATCAGCTACAAAGTTAAACTTCAATCAGTGACTGAAATAAACCGCGAGGTGTTGAAATGTTTCTTAATATAGACTTAAAGCTGAACTAGTGTTTATGTGCGTGTTAAAGTGTGTGTGTGTTAAAGTGTGTGTGTGTTAAAGTGTGTGTGTGTTAAAGTGTGTGTGTTAAAGTGTGCGTGTGTTAAAGTGTGTGTGTGTTAAAGTGTGTGTGTGTTAAAGTGTGTGTGTTAAAGTGTCTGTGTGTTAAAGTGTGTGTGTGTTAAAGTGTGTGTGTGTTAAAGTGTGTGTGTGTTAAAGTGTGTGTGTGTTAAAGTGTGTGTGTTAAAGTGTGTGTGTGTTAAAGTGTGTGTGTTAAAGTGTGTGTGTTAAAGTGTGTGTGTTAAAGTGTGTGTGTGTTAAAGTGTCTGTGTGTTAAAGTGTGTGTGTGTTAAAGTGTGTGTTAAAGTGTGCGTGTGTTAAAGTGTCTGTGTG
>JACEEU010000685.1:32503702-32541202 GCA_016630915.1 Callionymus lyra | reverse complement strand
GGTGGTGTCTTCTGTGATTGGTTAATATGTAGTGGTGTCTTCTGTGATTGGTTAATATGTGGTGGTGTCTTCTGTGATTGGTTAATATGTGGTGGTGTCTTCTGTGATTGGTTAATATGTGGTGGTGTCTTCTGTGATTGGTTAATATTGGTTAATATGTGGTGGTGTCTTCTTGATTGGTTAATATGTGGTGGTGTCTTCTTGATTGGTTAATATGTGGTGGTGTCTTCTGTGATTGGTTAATATGTGGTGGTGTCTTCTGTGATTGGTTAATATGTGGTGGTGTCTTCTGTGATTGGTTAATATGTGGTGGTGTCTTCTGTGATTGGTTAATATGTGGTGGTGTCTTCTGTGATTGGTTAATATGTGGTGGTGTCTTCTGTGATTGGTTAATATGTGGTGGTGTCTTCTGTGATTGGTTAATATGTGGTGGTGTCTTCTGTGATTGGTTAATATGTGGTGGTGTCTTCTGTGATTGGTTAATATGTGGTGGTGTCTTCTGTGATTGGTTAATATGTGGTGGTGTCTTCTGTGATTGGTTAATATGTGGTGGTGTCTTCTTGATTGGTTAATATGTGGTGGTGTCTTCTGTGATTGGTTAATATGTGGGGTGGTGTCTTCTGTGATTGGTTAATATGTGGTGGTGTCTTCTGTGATTGGTTAATATGTGGTGGTGTCTTCTGTGATTGGTTAATATGTGGTGGTGTCTTCTGTGATTGGTTAATATGTGGTGGTGTCTTCTGTGATTGGTTAATATGTGGTGGTGTCTTCTGTGATTGGTTAATATGTGGTGGTGTCTTCTGTGATTGGTTAATATGTGGTGGTGTCTTCTGTGATTGGTTAATATGTGGTGGTGTCTTCTGTGATTGGTTAATATGTGGTGGTGTCTTCTGTGATTGGTTAATATGTGGTGGTGTCTTCTGTGATTGGTTAATATGTGGTGGTGTCTTCTGTGATTGGTTAATATGTGGTGGTGTCTTCTGTGATTGGTTAATATGTGGTGGTGTCTTCTGTGATGGATTGGTTAATATGTGGTGGTGTCTTCTGTGATTGGTTAATATGTGGTGGTGTCTTCTGTGATTGGTTAATATGTGGTGGTGTCTTCTGTGATTGGTTAATATGTGGTGGTGTCTTCTGTGATTGGTTAATATGTGGTGGTGTCTTCTGTGATTGGTTAATATGTGGTGGTGTCTTCTGTGATTGGTTAATATGTGGTGGTGTCTTCTGTGATTGGTTAATATGTGGTGGTGTCTTCTGTGATTGGTTAATATGTGGTGGTGTCTTCTGTGATTGGTTAATATGTGGTGGTGTCTTCTGTGATTGGTTAATATTGGTGGTGTCTTCTGTGATTGGTTAATATGTGGTGGTGTCTTCTGTGATTGGTTAATATGTGGTGGTGTCTTCTGTGATTGGTTAATATGTGGTGGTGTCTTCTGTGATTGGTTAATATGTGGTGGTGTCTTCTGTGATTGGTTAATATGTCGTGGTGTCTTCTTCAATGTGTTTGTGGTGTCTTCTGTGATTGGTTAATATGTGGTGGTGTCTTCTGTGATTGGTTAATATGTGGTGGTGTCTTCTGTGATTGGTTAATATGTGGTGGTGTCTTCTGTGATTGGTTAATATGTGGTGGTGTCTTCTGTGATTGGTTAATATGTGGTGGTGTCTTCTGTGATTGGTTAATATGTGGTGGTGTCTTCTGTGATTGGTTAATATGTGGTGGTGTCTTCTGTGATTGGTTAATATGTGGTGGTGTCTTCTGTGATTGGTTAATATGTGGTGGTGTCTTCTGTGATTGGTTAATATGTGGTGGTGTCTTCTGTGATTGGTTAATATGTGGTGGTGTCTTCTGTGATTGGTTAATATGTCGTGGTGTCTTCTGTGATTGGTTAATATGTGGTGGTGTCTTCTGTGATTGGTTAATATGTGGTGGTGTCTTCTGTGATTGGTTAATATGTGGTGGTGTCTTCTGTGATTGGTTAATATGTGGTGGTGTCTTCTGTGATTGGTTAATATGTGGTGGTGTCTTCTGTGATTGGCTAGATTTACGCAGAAGGACTTAAATTTATTATCTCCTCCTTCAATACCGTAATAATAATAACAATTTAAATTAATATGAATTAAATGACTTTAATATAACCATTATTATTATTAACATTATTATTTAATAATAATAATGTTAATAATAATAATAATAATAATATAAATACAATTATTTTAATATGACCATTATTATTATTAACATTATTATTTAATAATAATAATAATAATATGAATTAAATGACTTTAATATGAATATTATTAACATTATTTTTTAATAATAATAATGTTAATAATAATAATATGAATTAAATGACTTTAATATAAATATTATTAATATTTACATTATTATTTAATAATAAAAAATAATAATACAACCGTCCTGAAGTGAAAACAGCTTCATATGATCACAGACAGTAATAATAACTAATAATAACTATTATTATTAGTTATTATTACTGTCTGTGATCTATCAGTCGATCACAGGAAGTCAGAGAAGATCACATGACAAAAATAAACCTCACTTGATTGACACATAGATCAGTCACATGATCTTTTTCTGATGCCAACATGGACTCGCACCAAGAGTCGCACAGCGATGATGTCATCAGTTCAGTCACATGACTCTCGTCTAACATGTTTGATATTAATATGTTAATCCAAGAACAACTTTATTGACTCTACACACACTGACGGGAGAACATGTTAGTGAAGCTGCAGCTGATTGGACCACGAGTTACAACATCAACCAATGAGACGCTTGCTTCGTCATAAGCTCCGCCCACTGAGTGCAGCACGGACCCGATCAGACGTGTGTCAATCAAAACGGCTGATTCGGAGCGTTTGAAGATTAAAGTCATGAAATGATCCACGAGTCAAATGAGTCATTGAGTCGAGTCGTCAGAGTAGAGTCGTGACAAAAGTGTCGTAGATTGTGTAGTCGTTGTGTAACATCGTGTAATGTTATGTTACGAAGGTTCATCAACGATTATCTGTTGATCAAAAATAAAGTCAGTTTTAAAGATAAACTTCAACAACAGAACGACAGAAAGACTTTTAAAAGTTGACAAAAGAAGCTAAAGTTCTAGTGAAGGACTGTCGTCTCGTGACTTCTGAGTCGGATCAAGAACTTGTTACGAACCGTTCGTGTGACTCTTTAAATAAACAAACATGTTGAAGGATCTTCAGCGTCAGCGTCGTGAAAACAACACAAACATGTTCTACTCACTCGTCGTCCTGCGTCTCCTCGGCTGAAGATCCTCTGCACAGACTGAGACGTCGAGAGACTTAATCTGACTAATTCAATATTGACTTGAAGAAATGAGACAATCAAGTCTCTGAGGAGCTTCAGGTCCATGTTGTAAAAACACATGTTTCTGATCCTGAAGGTCATCTGATCCTGGAGGTCATTCCACTGATGTGACGTGAAACTGAACTTTATCATCGTCACGTCATTTTATTTAATGACAGTTAATAAGTAAGAAAATATTACAATAATAAACTGTAATAACTGTGTAAGTAAGAAAATATTACAATAATAAACTGTAATAACTGTGACAGTAAGAAAATATTATAATAATAAACTGTAATAACTGTGACAGTAAGAAAATATTATAATAATAAACTGTAATAACTGTGACAGTAAGAAAATATTATAATAATAAACTGTAATAACTGTGACAGTAAGAAAATATTATAATAATAAACTGTAATAACTGTGACAGTAAGAAAATATTATAATAATAAACTGTAATAACTGTGACAGTAAGAAAATATTATAATAATAAACTGTAATAACTGTGACAGTAAGAAAATATTATAATAATAAACTGTAATAACTGTGACAGTAAGAAAATATTACAATAATAAACTGTAATAACTGTGACAGTAAGAAAATATTATAATAATAAACTGTAATAACTGTGTAAGTAAGAAAATATTATAATAATAAACTGTAATAACTGTAACAGTAAAGAACAATATTATAATAATAAACTGTAATAACTGTGACAGTAAGAAAATATTATAATAATAAACTGTAATAACTGGTGACAGTAAGAAAATATTATAATAATAAACTGTAATAACTGTGACAGTAAGAAAATATTATAATAATAAACTGTAATAACTGTGACAGTAAGAAAATAAGACAATATAGTAATAAACTGTAATAACTGTGACAGTAAGAAAATATTATGCAATAATAAACTGTAATAACTGTGACAGTAAGAAAATATTATAATAATAAACTGTAATAACTGTGACAGTAAGAAAATATTACAATAATAAACTGTAATAACTGTGACAGTAAGAAAATATTATAATAATAAACTGTAATAACTGTGACAGTAAGAAAATATTTTTATTATAAACTTTTACTGTGACAGTAAGACAATATTATAATAATAAACTGTAATAACTGTGACAGTAAGACAATATTATAATAATAAACTGTAATAACTGTGACAGTAAGACAATATTGCATAATAAACTGTAATAACTGTGTAAACTAATAATAAACTGTAATAACTGTGACAGTAAGAAAATATTATAATAATAAACTGTAATAACTGTGACAGTAAGACAATATTACGATAATAAACTGTAATAACTGTGACAGTAAGACAATATTATAATAATAAACTGTAATAACTGTGACAGTAAGACAATATTGCGATAATAAACTGTAATAACTGTGACAGTAAGAAAATATTATAATAATAAACTGTAATAACTGTGACAGTAAGAAAATATTATAATAATAAACTGTAATAACTGTGACAGTAAGACAATATTGCGATAATAAACTGTAATAACTGTGACAGTAAGACAATATTATAATAATAAACTGTAATAACTGTGACAGTAAGAAAATATTATAATAATAAACTGTAATAACTGTGACAGTAAGACAATATTACGATAATAAACTGTAATAACTGTGACAGTAAGACAATATTATAATAATAAACTGTAATAACTGTGACAGTAAGAAAATATTATAATAATAAACTGTAATAACTGTGACAGTAAGACAATATTACGATAATAAACTGTAATAACTGTGACAGTAAGACAATATTATAATAATAAACTGTAATAACTGTGACAGTAAGAAAATATTATAATAATAAACTGTAATAACTGTGACAGTAAGACAATATTGCGATAATAAACTGTAATAACTGTGACAGTAAGACAATATTATAATAATAAACTGTAATAACTGTGACAGTAAGAAAATATTATAATAATAAACTGTAATAACTGGTTACATAATGACAATATTGCGATAATAAACTGTAATAACTGTGACAGTAAGACAATATTATAATAATAAACTGTAATAACTGTGACAGTAAGACAATATTATAATAATAAACTGTAATAACTGTGACAGTAAGAAAATATTATAATAATAAACTGTAATAACTGTGACAGTAAGACAATATTATAATAATAAACTGTAATAACTGTGACAGTAAGACAATATTATAATAATAAACTGTAATAACTGTGACAGTAAGACAATATTGCGATAATAAACTGTAATAACTGTGACAGTAAGACAATATTATAATAATAAACTGTAATAACTGTGACAGTAAGAAAATATTATAATAATAAACTGTAATAACTGTGACAGTAAGAAAATATTATAATAATAAACTGTAATAACTGTGACAGTAAGACAATATTGCGATAATAAACTGTAATAACTGTGACAGTAAGACAATATTATAATAATAAACTGTAATAACTGTGACAGTAAGACAATATTATAATAATAAACTGTAATAACTGTGATTGTAAGAAAATATTATAATAATAAACTGTAATAACTGTGACAGTAAGAAAATATTATAATAATAAACTGTAATAACTGTGACAGTAAGACAATATTGCGATAATAAACTGTAATAACTGTGACAGTAAGACAATATTATAATAATAAACTGTAATAACTGTGACAGTAAGAAAATATTATAATAATAAACTGTAATAACTGTGACAGTAAGACAATATTATAATAATAAACTGTAATAACTGTGACAGTAAGACAATATTGCGATAATAAACTGTAATAACTGTGAAAGCAAAAGTGTTCAGAGAGCAAAGTTTATTTTATAACAAAAACGGGGAGGGCAAAATTTTTTACCCAAATAAAAAAGAGAAAGGGCCCCCGGGGGGGGTGTGGGGGCGCCCCCCCCCCCCCACCCCCCCCCCCCCCCCCCCCCCCCCCGGGCGGGGGGGGGGGGGCCCCCCCCCCCCCCCCCCCCCCCCCCCCCCCCCCCCCCCCCCCCCCCCCCCCCCCCCCCCCCCCCCCCCCCCCCCCCCCCCCCGTATCTACACGGAGGTAAAAGTCCAAGAACTTCAAATCAATACTTTCATCCCAGCATCCACGAGAGGTTCCTCAGCCAGCTAGCGAACCACGTCTCAACACAACACATGGATGGAAGTGTGACGCGAGGGGAAGCTGTGCTTGGTGTTTGCATACAGAAACGTGTCGGGGTCATGACCTCTGAGAGCGAGCGATGCACGCGTCGGGGTCATGACCCCTGAGAGCGAGCGATGCACGTGTCAGGGTCATGACCTCTGAGGGGCGAGCGATGTCGGGGAAGTTGACGCCTTCGAAGAGAGAGTTAAGGCCGAGATTAAGGCACTTTCACGAAACAATATCTATGCAGCTGTGACACGAGTGTGGGAAATAAATCTTTAAAGATTAAAAGAAACTTTTGTCGTGGAACTAATACAAGATAATGAAGCTCAGGTTGTGTGACTGTGTGTACCAGTACTAGAGGTGCGAGAAAATATTGATACACTTAAATATCGTGATACTGTATCAATATTCAGCAGAACTGCGTTGATGTTTATTTGCTTTCAAACCTGTTTTCGTTATAGTTCATCATGTTTTTTATATTGAAATAAAGTAAAGCTAAATAATTTGAGTTTTTTTATTGACTAACATACAAATATTCACGACATTTGTTCATTTCTGTGTTGCAATTAAACCTCCGGCCTCTAGATGGCAGCAGTCCTTACATCCTCCTCCGCTACAGAAAGAATGACTCGGTGACTGAGGACAAGAGGATACAGTGGACTCTTTTAAAGCTGATGTTTGGACATATTTTAGTTTGAAATCAAATGAAAGCAGTTACGACTGAGGACGAGAGGATACAGTGAGTCCAGCAGCTTTTGAAGCTGATGTTTGGACATATTTTAGTTTGAAATCAAATGAAAGCAGTTACGACTGAGGACTAGAGGATACAGTGAGTCCAGCAGCTTTTGAAGCTGATGTTTGGACATATTTTAGTTTGAAATCAAATGAAAGCAGTTACGACTGAGGACGAGAGGATACAGTGAGTCCAGCAGCTTTTGAAGCTGATGTTTGGACATATTTTAGTTTGAAATCAAATGAAAGCAGTTACGACTGAGGACGAGAGGATACAGTGAGTCCAGCAGCTTTTAAAGCTGATGTTTGGACATATTTTAGTTTGAAATCAAATGAAAGCAGTTACGACTGAGGACGGGAGGATACAGTGAGTCCAGCAGCTTTTAAAGCTGATGTTTGGACATATTTTAGTTTGAAATCAAATGAAAGCAGTTACGACTGAGGACGGGAGGATACAGTGAGTCCAGCAGCATTTAAAGCTGATGTTTGGACATATCAAGTACTGGACAATACTACACATATATCCTTGTTACAACAGTATCACTTTATATCAGTACATATCGTATCCTTGTATCGTGTCAACAGATACACACACCTAACCAGTTCCCTCTCTGGAATACACAGTCACACTCGCTGATGATGCTAGTGATGGTTAGTTAACTGTTCACGTTGGTAACTACCGAACACTCTTTGGTGAACAAATGTCTTGAAGAGGTTTGAGTAACGATGTGTCTCCCAGTTGAGTTTTGCTAATGTTGTATGCATAGTTATTGAGTACATTTGTGTTTTTCCAATTACAGTTGGGGTTAGCATCAGTTAGCATCATTGCTATAGCATGAAGTCATTACAGTGCACGACCACTAGAGGGAGACAGAGCTCGTTGAAGCTGTGACGGTTGATACACTAACTTGACCTTTGATCCATGTTTCTGTGCAACGATGGTTTATGATGGAAGTTTATCACGATATTGGATCTAATTTTACATTTTCAAATGTTAAAACTTATAATTTTTCATTTATATGCTGTTTTTCTAAGCATTGAAATGTTTCTTTTTTTGTTTTAAAAGGTTTCATTTGTTTTTTATTCAATAAAATTATATTTCTAATGCAATTAACTCATTTTTAACGAATTATGTTTTTACGTAAATATTTTGATATTATATTCATAATAAAAAAAAAAAAAACATTTTCTAAATTCAATGTTTTAATTCATAGTCTTTTAGATTCAATATAAAAAAGTTGGTATCATAGAGTCACAAGGAAATAATATACTTGACCATTTTAATTTTAATTTAAAAAGGCTACATATTAAAACATATTTAACTTGTAATATTCATGTATTTAAAATGTTTTTAATATACAAATTATTTAACTAAAATGCCCTCAAAATAGTTCAATGCTTAAAAAAATTGTTAAAAATGTTAAATGAATTCAATATCGTGACGTAACTTATATACTTTTAGTTTATACATTATTTTAATAGGAACAACTGGTTGTGCTTTATGTTGCATCACATGACCATGTGACCATGATGAGGTCGACTAGAAGCAAATGAAATAAATGGGATTAAGAAGATCAAGAAGCACCTGCAGCTGAAAATATCAAACAAAGAATCTTTTTTTTACCATTTCATTCCTTCACTGATCTCAAGATAAACCGATACAAACGAGGATTTTCAAAACATGTGCTTCACTTCTTCGTTCTTTCACCCGTTAAAGGAAGTTTAATGTTAAAAAAACAACTAATAACTCATCATCAGACACATGTTTTATAAATTAAATCAAGGGAAATAAGGAAACGTTGTATTTAAAGCAAAGACACGCTCGTGTTCTCCGGTTGTGCTTGAGTGGAAATAAAGGTAGTTCAAGAAGTTGTAAACATTTATGGTATATTTTTTAAAGATGTATCTTCAGAGAATTATCCTCAGAAAAAGTGTACCTTGATCCACACGTCGATCTTGTCGAACTCGTCAAACTCTTATCAACGTAGATACTTGGAGACAAAACAAGTCTTGATTCTCAAATGTGCATCTTGTTTGTAAAGCTGTTGAATCGATAAAGTTGCTTACGAAGGCTCTTACAACCCGACTCCACCCGAGCTCCTGCTGTGCACATGAATCTAAGTCACTTCTCGGAACGAACCCTCGCGATTCCTACGCACTGGAACGCAACATACGGCCGGAGAAATAAATCAATAAATACACTTTCATGATTCACTAATAACTTAACAACTCATTCGATCACGTGGAAGTTTTCTTTGTCATTTAAATGTGTTTAAAAGTTTCATTTTGACACTTTTGTTTCTGCGCTGTAGCATCAGTAGCAGCTGCTCGAAGCCAAACAAGCGAATGACCAAAACCTTTTCAAATATATCATATTATGATTATATGATATTATATACAGTTTATATTTCATTGTCAAATACAGTCCCTGGTCTCTCGCAGGGTCACGTCCTGAAAACCATACATTTAAACATGTAGTTGCCGTTTGTTTGTTTGTTGGTCGCGGTCGAGGGACTGTGGTGCAGACCAGCTGATCTGACCTAATGACCTCAGACAATTTACCCGCGGGAGCTAATTTGCTAACGTTGCTAACCGTAAGGATTGTGCGTCGCCAGATAAGACAGTGTCCACGTTATATCAGATACACCTGGACCTCACTTTGCTTCTATAAATGAAGGAGGAACTAAAACATCTGTGGGTCATTAAGATCGTGTAGAAGACGGTGAAATACACGTCGATCAATTCAACGAAGACTCATTGAAGATTCGACAAAGACTCTTCGAAGACTCGTTGAAGACTCTTCGGGGACTCGTCGGAGACTCATCAAAGACTCTTCAGACTCGTCAAACACTCATGGAAGACTCGCCGAAGACTCGTTGAAGACTCATCGAAGACTCATCGAAGACTCATCGAAGACTCATCGAAGACTCATCGAAGACTCATCGAAGACTCATCGAAGACTCAAGAATCAAGGATGAACGTTTAAACTTGTCAGTTTGACCAGAACATTTCCAGTGAGAGTCCAGTCGATGTCGAGGCGGGTGTTTCAGGATTCATTGAGAAGTACAGTCCAGCTGTATCGAGCTAAGAACAGAGGGATCGTGGACATTTAAAGACTTTGAAAGCCCTTTGAATGACTAGATATGTGTCGGTGGCATGTGCTACGTGTTGTGTTGGGACACATTTGTAATCCTTAGAAAGAAAAGAAATCTTAACTGGTGCTTCAAATGGATTTAGATTCTATAGTTCACGGCGAGCGAAGGAAGCTGAGGAAACGATATGGCTTGACTCAATGTTGGGAAACACCACAGTCGTCGTGACGACAGTGGGAACCGGATGAGCTTAAGACAACCGGACAGCGTTGGACCAGAACGGCGGCGAGCGGTCTGAGGTACGGCGCTTTAACGAAGGAAGTCCTGGCAGCGAGTGATACATTCACTCGACACACACGAGCGGATGATCTTCGACGGCGCCGTCACGGTAGAGATACTATGATGCCAAAGAACAGAAAACTTCTGGCGGCTTGGTCGTTTTCAAAGTGCTTCTTCACCTCACAACAGGTCCGGTGGTCACTGCAACAGTCACAGTCAACGTCAAGGATAAAATGGCAGCGTTTCTGTCCGTCTTGGCTGATAATCCTGCAAAAACCGTGGCGAAAGCGAACAAATGCAGTTTGAAGCCGGTACGGTCCAAAGATCTTCACTGCTCCGGCGCTTCAGCGAATGTCTTACGGACTCACAGGGCTCGATCTCTTTCGTGATATCACTCCTTCTCTTTTAAGGCATCGGTCCCATCTGGAGCTGGTCCTCCATGGACAGAGTCGGCAGCTTCTCTGAGGATTGTCTCATTAATTCCAAACTGAATTGCATTTGCTGCTGTAGCCCTTTCACCCCACTAGAGGGCTCCACCTGTCGTCTCAAAGCCTCCGCGGACGCCCCGTCTAGTTCCCTTACGTCCTCCATGTCTTCTGGTCCGACCACGCCGCTGTCACCACAGCTCATGGGTGAGACCAGTTTCTGGCAGTTGGACACCGGCATGTCGGGGGTGCAGGAAGCGCAATGGTGGACCAGGTGGGCGGGCATCAGTGTCGGACCAGGAAGGGGTTGCAGCATCGGCGCAGGCGTAAAAATGGTCCCCGGCGGATGGATGCATATGGAAGGTACTGTGCAATGGCGGGAGGGGTTAAGGCGGTGAGAGCGACCTCCGGCTGCACGGTCACAGCGCCGGCTCTGTTGGAACCGCAAGCAGTCTTTACACGAGTGATACGAGGGCTTGACTTTTAAAGGGTTTCCAGTGCTGGCGCTGTCCTGGAAGAGGAAGAGACAAAATTCAAAGGTTTTACTTCAGATATAGTATTAGTAGTAGTAGTATTCTGGAATATTCTGACACACGTATGCACCTTTTCCACATCCAAACCATATGGAACTGGACTTCGCTCGACTCTACCTGGATGTGATGTGTTTCCACCAGCACGGTACGTCAAAGCAGATTCTAGGGTTAGGTTAGGTTAGGGTCTAGGTCTAGGATTTAGGCGAGCTGGCACTAAAAAGTTACATCGACCGACTGTCGGCCCCTGATTGGTTAAGAGTCATTAGTGCGAATCCCAAAACAAGAAACAAACCCTACAAGGAGTACGGTACGTCTTTCCTAAAAGTTGTTCTGTGGATGAGGTCCAGACCTTGGTCCTGGTTACCGATGAACACATCCAGCAGAAGCTGGTTGGAGCAACACGTAATGAAAAGGTTTTTGTCTTCGTGTCAAGTACAAAAGGCTTTAGCAGTTTTTTGCTGCACTACGCTTTGTGACCTTGGTCTAGAAAAGCACTCTACAAATATTACTTACTAACTATAGTATGAGCAAGTAGGGAGCAGGGCTGGTGGAAAAACAACAGTCGAGTCCAGTCAAGTCGAGCAGGTCTGGGACTGTTTAGAGGACAAGCACCAATAATAGGAGCAAACAAGAAAGAGGTCTTGCGCTGACTTGAAAGTTGCAAATTCCTCAAAATATTCATGACTCCAGATGATAATCTTCTGTTCTTTGTCCCATTAAAAAGTTTTCCTTAAAGTTTCGTTGATATATTGAATCTGTTTTCGAGTTATTTTTCCAACAGACAAACACAGACCATCACACAACCTTCTTGACAGACGACCCAGATTTAACCGAACGGTGGATTAAGAGTTAGTGGCTCTGAACCATCAGGAGTTAAACAGTGAATCTAAAGCGAGCGACTCACGTCGAAGGCTGCCGGGCAGCTGCGCTTGGCTGCCAGGCGGTTGCTGTTGTTGGTGTTAAGGTTGGCCAATCCTAGCCGGCTCTCCTCCCTCCTCTCCAGGTCGTCTCCCGACTTCCTCCCGTCCGATCCCCCGGGACTCTGAGCCATGGCGGCCATCTCCGCCTCCTCCTTCTTGGCCTCCTCTTCGTCCTCCTCCTCCAACGTGCTGAACTCCAGCCTCTGTCTCATGTCCTCCATGGGGTCCAGACGCCCGCACGTCTGGGCGGCCGTTCCCTCGCCGGGGAGGACCAGGTGAGCCATGGGGAAGCCTTCGTCCTCCAGCAGAGCGTCCCTCTCCACGTCCTCGATCTCGATGAAGACTCTCTCCATCCCCAGCAGAGGAGGCCCCCGCACCGGGGTGGAGGGTTCGCTGTCCAGCGCCGAGTCGGACAAGCGTCTGAAGTAGTAGTTATAGTTGAGCGAGTCCAGCGGCTCCATCTCCAGCCCCATGACCCTGCAGGGCGAAGCTCCACATCCTCCCCAGGCTTCCTCTCCTCGCATCACTGGGGTTTCCTCGCCACCTGTGCTGTGGCCGGACGCCTGCAGGTCATCGGATCCTTCCTCGTCGGCCCCGGGTCTCCAGAGCTTGTTGTGCCGGTGTTTGCTGTCGGGCCAAAAAACAAATGTTTATTTGTTGATATTCAACCGTGACAGACAAGGATGTAGAGCATCATCCTCATGTTGTCGAAGCTCATTTTTACTCTAAACAGTCTGACCAACAAAAACCTCTCCCTAGAAGGTCTTAATATGTAACTTGATTCAAACCACGAGAAGTCAAATAAACCTTCTCACTTACAAGAACATTTTCCAGACACGGCCGGACTGATGCGAACATTAAGTTTTGATACATTTTGGGGAACTGTTTACATTTAATGATCCACTTTATGTCCACATTTGGCTGCCATAAAAACGTGACGAAATACATCCAAGACCGGGTACAAATTGTGGAAGTATAAAGAAAGTAAAAACACATTTTTATTGTGCTGCTGTGTGTTGTGCTTAAAAATCAACTACTGATGTCTCCAACTTTCCTGTCATGTAGTAAATGTTCTTCAAGACGCAGTAACTTCTCATCATGACCATGTTTTACACTTTATTACTTTATAAAGTTGCTCTGAAATCTGGGCGAACGAGAGGTTACGAGAGTCCATTATGACGTAATAATGGCTTCACTCCTCCTCCAGCTGTGATCATGCTTTGTTTATACAACGAGTCCCTCAGTCACACATCACAACAACACACACACACACTGATGATACAATAGAGTCACACATCACAACAATTGACACACACTGATGATACAATAGAGTCACACATCACAACAACACACACACACACACTGATGATACAATAGAGTCACACATCACAAAAACACACACACACTGATGATACAATAGAGTCACACATCACAACAACACACACACACTGATGATACAACAGAGTCACACATCACAACAACACACACACACTGATGATACAACAGAGTCACACATCACAACAACACAAATGCACTGATGCTGCAATAGAGTCACACGTCACAACAAACACACTGATAATACAATAGAGTCACACATCACAACAACACACTGATAATACAATAGAGTCACACATCACAACAACACACTGATGATACAATAGAGTCACACGTCACAACAACACACTGATAATACAATAGAGTCACACATCACAACAACACACACACTGATGATACAATAGAGTCACACATCACAACAACACACACACACTGATGATTGAATAGAGTCACACATCACAACAACACACACGCACTGATGATTCAATAGAGTCACACATCACAACAACACACACTGATGATACAATAGAGTCACACATTACAACAACACACACACCCTGATGCTACAATAGAGTCACACATCACAACAACACACACACACACACTGATGATACAATAGAGTCACACATCACAACAACACAACCACACACACTGATGATAAAATAGAGTCACACATCACAACAACACACACACACACTGATGATACAATAGAGTCACACATCACAACAACACACACACACACACTGATGATACAATAGAGTCACACATCACAACAACACACACACACACACTGATGATAAAATAGAGTCACACATCACAACAACACACACACACACACTGATGATACAATAGAGTCACACATCACAACAACAACACACACACACACTGATGATACAATAGAGTCACACATCACAACAACACACACTGATTATACAATAGAGTCACACATTACAACAACACACACACCCTGATGCTACAATAGAGTCACACATCACAACAACACACACACACACACTGATGATACAATAGAGTCACACATCACAACAACACACACACACACACTGATGATACAATAGAGTCACACATCACAACAACACACACACACTGATGATACAATAGAGTCACACATCACAACAACAAAAAATGCACTGATTATACAATAGAGTCACACATCACAACAACACACACACACTGATTATACAATAGAGTCACACATCACAACAACACACACACACTGATGATACAATAGAGTAACAATGATAACAATGTTTTTCCTCCTCCAATATTGTATTTCCAGACATTGTCGCCCCTTAAAAACGCCTCTACACAGAATCTACATGTAAATCAGTCGATTTAAAAAAAAAAAAATGTGTGAATGGCTTTTTAGGCTCTAAATCATATGCTGTGCCTGAAATTGCGCACTTTTCCAAGTGCACTGCTTTACAGTACACTGTAAGACAGTGTTCAAATGTCAACATGTAGTACTGTCTCAAATCACACTCTGTTGTTACACACTTACAGTGTAGTACTGTCTCAAATCAAACTCTGCTGCTACACACTTACAGTGTAGTACTGTCTCAAATCAAACTCTGCTGCTACACACTTACAGTGTAGTACTGTCTCAAATCAAACTCTGCTGCTACACACTTACAGTGTAGTACTGTCTCAAATCAAACTCTGCTGCTACACACTTACAGTGTAGTACTGTCTCAAATCAAACTCTGCTGCTACACACTTACAGTGTAGTACTGTCTCAAATCAAACTCTGCTGCTACACACTTACAGTGTAGTACTGTCTCAAATCAAACTCTGCTGCTACACACTTACAGTGTAGTACTGTCTCAAATCAAACTCTGCTGCTACACACTTACAGTGTAGTACTGTCTCAAATCAAACTCTGCTGCTACACACTTACAGTGTAGTACTGTCTCAAATCAAACTCTGCTGCTACACACTTACAGTGTAGTACTGTCTCAAATCAAACTCTGCTGCTACACACTTACAGTGTAGTACTGTCTCAAATCAAACTCTGCTGCTACACACTTACAGTGTAGTACTGTCTCAAATCAAACTCTGCTGCTACACACTTACAGTGTAGTACTGTCTCAAATCAAACTCTGCTGCTACACACTTACAGTGTAGTACTGTCTCAAATCAAACTCTGCTGCTACACACTTACAGTGTAGTACTGTCTCAAATCAAACTCTGCTGCTACACACTTACAGTGTAGTACTGTCTCAAATCAAACTCTGCTGCTACACACTTACAGTGTAGTACTGTCTCAAATCAAACTCTGCTGCTACACACTTACAGTGTAGTACTGTCTCAAATCAAACTCTGCTGCTACACACTTACAGTGTAGTACTGTCTCAAATCAAACTCTGCTGCTACACACTTACAGTGTAGTACTGTCTCAAATCAAACTCTGCTGCTACACACTTACAGTGTAGTACTGTCTCAAATCAAACTCTGCTGCTACACACTTACAGTGTAGTACTGTCTCAAATCAAACTCTGCTGCTACACACTTACAGTGTAGTACTGTCTCAAATCAAACTCTGCTGCTACACACTTACAGTGTAGTACTGTCTCAAATCAAACTCTGCTGCTACACACTTACAGTGTAGTACTGTCTCAAATCAAACTCTGCTGCTACACACTTACAGTGTAGTACTGTCTCAAATCAAACTCTGCTGCTACACACTTACAGTGTAGTACTGTCTCAAATCAAACTCTGCTGCTACACACTTACAGTGTAGTACTGTCTCAAATCAAACTCTGCTGCTACACACTTACAGTGTAGTACTGTCTCAAATCAAACTCTGCTGCTACACACTTACAGTGTAGTACTGTCTCAAATCAAACTCTGCTGCTACACACTTACAGTGTAGTACTGTCTCAAATCAAACTCTGCTGCTACACACTTACAGTGTAGTACTGTCTCAAATCAAACTCTGCTGCTACACACTTACAGTGTAGTACTGTCTCAAATCAAACTCTGCTGCTACACACTTACAGTGTAGTACTGTCTCAAATCAAACTCTGCTGCTACACACTTACAGTGTAGTACTGTCTCAAATCAAACTCTGCTGCTACACACTTACAGTGTAGTACTGTCTCAAATCAAACTCTGCTGCTACACACTTACAGTGTAGTACTGTCTCAAATCAAACTCTGCTGCTACACACTTACAGTGTAGTACTGTCTCAAATCAAACTCTGCTGCTACACACTTACAGTGTAGTACTGTCTCAAATCAAACTCTGCTGCTACACACTTACAGTGTAGTACTGTCTCAAATCAAACTCTGCTGCTACACACTTACAGGAAATGACTCGACAGTTTCTTCTTCTACTACTTTTTAACACTGATTGTAACCAGTCGTTGAAACACTATCACTGACACTTGACAACACTTTTCTCCGATAGAAACAATTTATTAAGTTGTGTTTCATTGTGTTATTACTGTTGTTGTGTTGATTTGTGGTCAAATGAGTGTTTTCTCGAAACATTTACATCAGTATCTGCTCCGAAGACGTCAGTGACGTAGCTTCAGTTTAGCTTCAGTTTAGCTTCAGATAAGCTTCAGTTTAGCTTCAGTTTAGCTTCAGTTTAGCTTCAGTTAAGCTTCAGTTTAGCTTCAGTTTAGCTTCAGTTTAGCTTCAGTTAAGCTTCAGTTTAGCTTCAGTTTAGCTTCAGTTTATCTTCAGTTTAGCTTCAGTTTAGCTTTAGTTTAGCTTCAGATTAGCTTCAGTTTAGCTTCAGTTTAGCTTCAGTTTAGCTTCAGTTTAGCTTCAGTTAAGCTTCAGTTTAGCTTCAGTTTAGCTTCAGTTTAGCTTCAGTTTATCTTCAGTTTAGCTTCAGTTTAGCTTCAGTTTAGCTTCAGTTTATCTTCAGTTTAGCTTCAGTTTAGCTTAAGTTTAGCTTCAGATTAGCTTCAGTTTAGCTTCAGTTTAGCTTCAGTTTAGCTTCAGTTTAGCTTCAGTTAAGCTTCAGTTTAGCTTCAGTTTAGCTTCAGTTTAGCTTCAGTTTATCTTCAGTTTAGCTTCAGTTTAGCTTAAGTTTAGCTTCAGTTTAGCTTCAGTTTAGCTCCATCTACGTCACTAAGATGGCAGCTGTTGCGGGTGGAAAGTGTTCATCGATCCACACTGAAGTTTCTGGCCATTAGAATGTGTAGAGTGCACTACATCTTGGAACACTGCTCAGTGTGAGCACAATATCAAGTAAGAGTGTCTTGTTCACGAGTGAGGGCAGAATGAAGCATGAGATCAGCAGTTATGCAGACGATGCAGTGAGTGAAGCCAAAAGGCAAAGCTCTAAACACCGGTCAATCCACGCCTCCGCCCTCATGACCGTGAGCTGTGGCTGAGAGACTACGACTGTCATCTGGCCTAGGAACACCTCGGGGTCCTTAAGGAGGAGCTTGACGATGTAGGAGATGGAAGTCTGACCCTTTCTACCGCTGCCCCCGCGACCCCCGACCCCGGACGAAGCGCTAGAAGCCGCAGATGTACAGACCTCGCGTCCAGGATCCCCTCGTACTCAGCCAGCTGCTTCATGAAGCCGGCGTTGGGTTCGGCGATGCTTCGCTTCGCTTTGACGAAGTTGTGACTCTTGTCCAGGGACCAGCCGAACTCCTTCATGGCGTACGCTATGACCGTGGAGGCCGAGCGACTCACGCCCATCTTACAGTGGACCAGACACTTGGAGCTGTTCTTCCTGTTGGAGATAATCATGATAATAATAATAATAATGCATGATGAACATTTACATCACTAACACAGAGCATACCTCCTCCAAGGGCCTCATTTCAAGAGTATATTAACTATAAAATCACAGCACATGATCATAACAATATGTCCATGTTTGGTACATTTTGTTGACAAATAAAAATGTCCAAGACATGTTTCTAGTTAAAGGGTAGAAAACCTGGTCCATTGGGTGCAGGTTTTTGTTCCAACCGATCAAGAATATACAGTTTAACCAAAGAGGTTTCAGCTGAACAAGCAACACCAGACTGTCAATCAACTGATTACACTCCTAAGACACCTGATTGATCAAAATGTGTCGTCTTGAATGGTTGGAACGAAAACCTGCACCCACTGTGGCTCTTTCTGGACCAGGTTCCCTACCCCTGGCCTAGTTCAACACTGCAAAAAACTGACACAAACTGTTTCCACTGAGAAAAATCTATAAACTCGGGAAAATGATGTCACAACATGACATTATTTAGTGTCTAAACCAGAAGGATGTGTCTCGCCTGCAGTTCATACAAAACTCTTCTGAGCCGCTCTAGTAGAAGAACTCACATTTCTCCTTCAAACTCTTCACTGGCTTCCAGTTGCTTTCAGGATAATTTTAAAATTCTGGTTCTTACTTTCAGATCTATTCATGGTCAGACCTTCCATCAGTGATCTGATCCAGACTTACACCCCAGCTCGGGCTCTGAGGTCTGTGGATCAGAATCTACTGATGGTTCCTGAACATATTTCCGGACCAGTAACATTGTAATATGATACAAAGTAAACATAAAAAACGAAATCATAAGAAGAAAAAAAATACAATTAAAATGTTAATCAACCAAAGATTTCCTTCAAATAATTCTAATATAATTATATACTGTATATTATATATAATAATAATATATATATTAATGCGTCTCCCCATAGAATCCCTGTCGTTTGAAAACACACTCACTTGGCCTTGACGATGAAGTTGTAGGTGTCGTTCCAGTGAGCCAGCAGGTCCGTGGCGTCCTCGTCGTAAACCCGGATGTTGTGGTAACAAAACAATCCTGGGAAGAAGTTGTCGATCTCCCTGGTGACGTTGAGGATGTAACCAACGCTGAAGACCCGAGAGAATCAAATCAGTGTTGGCTCAAGAGTAATGTTGACTCAAGAGTAATGTTGACTCAAGAGTAATGTTGACTCAAGAGTAATGTTGACTCAAGAGTAATGTTGACTCAAGAGTAATGTTGACTCAAGAGTAATGTTGACTCAAGAGTAATGTTGACTCAAGAGTAATGTTGACTCAAGAGTAATGTTGACTCAAGAGTAATGTTGACTCAAGAGTAATGTTGACTCAAGAGTAATGTTGTTTTTTGGGACTCAAGAGTAATGTTGACTCAATAAGTAATGTTGACTCAAGAGTAACGTTGACTCAAGAGTAATGTTGACTCAATAGTAATGTTGACTCAAGTAGTAATGTTGACTCAAGAGTAATGTTGACTCAAGAGTAATGTTGACTCAATAGTAATGTTGACTCAAGAGTAACGTTGACTCAAGAGTAATGTTGACTCAGTAGTAATGTTGACTCAATATTAATGTTGACTCAAGTGTAATGTTGACTCAATAGTAATGTTGACTCAAGAGTAACGTTGACAAAAATAGTAATGTTGACTCAAGAGTAACGTTGACTCAAGAGTAATGTTGACTCAATAGTAATGTTGACTCAATAGTAACGTTGACTCAAGAGTAACGTTGACTCAATAATAATGTTGACTCAATAGTAATGTTGACTCAAGAGTAATGTTGACTCAATAGTAATGTTGACTCAATAGTAATGTTGACTCAATAGTAATGTTGGCTCAAGAGTAATGTTGACTCAATAGTAATGTTGACTCAATAGTAATGTGGGCTCAAGAGTAATGTTGACTCAATAGTAATGTTGACTCAATAGTAATGTTGACTCAAGAGTAATGTTGACTCAATAGTAATGTTGACTCAATAGTAATGTGGGCTCAAGAGTAATGTTGACTCAATAGTAATGTGTTGACTCAAGAGTAATGTTGACTCAATAGTAATGTTGACTC
This sequence comes from Callionymus lyra, assembly GCA_016630915.1. Lineage (NCBI taxonomy): Eukaryota > Metazoa > Chordata > Actinopteri > Syngnathiformes > Callionymidae > Callionymus > Callionymus lyra. Next base: position 32,520,600 of record JACEEU010000685.1, on the reverse strand, counting down.
AATAGTAATGTTGACTCAATAGTAATGTTGACTCAATAGTAATGTTGACTCAATAGTAATGTTGACTCAATAGTAATGTTGACTCAAGAGTAATGTTGACTCAATAGTAATGTTGACTCAAGAGTAATGTTGACAAAGATCCTTTCATTTAGAATAAATAATATTGATTCATCACATCAGTCCATATCTGTTATTGTTAATAAAAGATTATATTTAAATCATTGGACTGAACTTTCATTAGTTGTAAATGTATTTAAAAATATAAAATCAACAGTATTTACTGCAGATTAAAGTGCACCAAATGTGCTGATTTAAGTGTGTCTTAAATTGTTCTAGGACCAAATATTATACTCTATTATACTCATCAGTTTCTTTTTGCACCATTCAGGGACTCACGTAAATTTCAACTCACCGGTTTTGTACATTAAAAAACGAATAATAAAAATAAGGTTTTCTGCTTAATGTACACGTTACAAAAACACCTAAAGGCAACGTCATGAAAGCAGTTATGACTTTGTCAAGAGTCATGTGGTCTGTAAATTCTACAACACCAGAATCAAGTACTGGACAATACTACACATATATACTTGTTACTACACTATCACAAAACCAGAATCAAGTACTGGACAATACTACACATATATACTTGTTACTACACTATCACAACACCAGAATCAAGTACTGGACAATACTACACATATATACTTGTTACTACACTATCACAAAACCAGAATCAAGTACTGGACAATACTACACATATATACTTGTTACTACACTATCACAAAACCAGAATCAAGTACTGGACAATACTACACATATATACTTGTTACTACACTATCACAAAACCAGAATCAAGTACTGGACAATACTACACATATATACTTGTTACTACACTATCACAAAACCAGAATCAAGTACTGGACAATACTACACATATATACTTGTTACTACACTATCACAACACCAGAGTCAAGTACTGGACAATACTACACATATATACTTGTTACTACACTATCACAACACCAGAGTCAAGTACTGGACAATACTACACATATATACTTGTTACTACACTATCACAACACCAGAGTCAAGTACTGGACAATACTACACATATATACTTGTTACTACACTATCACAACACCAGAATCAAGTACTGGACAATACTACACATATATACTTGTTACCACACTATCACAACACCAGAGTCAAGTACTCGACAATACTACACATATATACTTGTTACTACACTATCACAACACCAGAGTCAAGTACTCGACAAAACTACAGATATATACTTGTTATCACACTATCACAACACCAGAGTCAAGTACTCCACAATACTACACATATATACTTGTTACTACACTATCACAACACCAGAGTCAAGTACTGGACAATACTACACATATATACTTGTTACTACACTATCACAACACCAGAGTCAAGTACTGGACAATACTACACATATATACTTGTTACTACACTATCACAACACCAGAATCAAGTACTGGACAATACTACACATATATACTTGTTACTACACTATCACAACACCAGAGTCAAGTACTGGACAATACTACACATATATTGTACAGCTTTTTATTTTCTTCAAATCCAGAGCTAGAGTTTCCTTCAGTGATACTACAGTAGGTTCACCTTCACGCTCACTAATACTTATGATGTATTGATAGTTTCTCATCTCACCCACAATCCCGCAGTTCTTCCAGGTTAGAAGCGTTCCATTCCGATCCCTGTGAGAACAAAGCAGTGAATAAACTTCAGGTTCAAACGATGCCGTGAAAGTAAGTATTTCTGACCAAGTACACGTGGTCGAAGATGAGCGTGGCCTTGTCCATCTGTCCCAGGATCAGCAGCATCTCGTTGTCAATGAACTCCTTGTACTCGCTCAGGTTGCAGCTCATGTGCTGCTCCAGCTTGTTGCGGATCTGAAGGAAGAAGAAGCTCAAGGATCTACAGGCGTCTCAGAACAGACCAGCTGAGTAACTTCTAGTAATACTTTACTGTAACTCGGTAGTGTAAGTCATTACAAAATAAAATATGGTACCATAGTGATTCATTACTCTGTACATGATAGCTGTGCATTATTATTATTATTATATTTTATTTGAATAAAGTTATTTTCATTTCAATTGCAAATGTTTACTTCCTGTACAGCATGTAAACAATTCAATTTTTAAATCAAAATTAAAAAGTTAAAAAAAACAAAAACAAAAAAAAAAAAGAAAAAAAAATAATTTTTTTGGTTTTTTAACCGACGAGAAGACCCCCCCAAATGCTAAATTAACTATTATAGCTGCATGTTAAATTAGCAACTTTGTTAGCTGCATGCTACATTATCGATCTTGTTAGCGGCATGCTACGTTATCAACCTTGTTAGCTGCATGCTACATTATCAATCTTGTTAGCTGCATGCTACATTATCAACCTTGTTAGCTGCATGCTACATTATCAATCTTGTTAGCTGCATGCTAAATGATCAACCTTGTTAGCTGTATTCTACATTATCAACCTTGTTAGCTGCATGCTACATTATCAACCTTGTTAGCTGCATGCTACATTATCAATCTTGTTAGCTGCATGCTACATTATCCATCTTGTTAGCTGCATGCTACATTATCAACCTTGTTAGCCTGAAGAAGTGATGCAAACTTGTTAACCTATCATGCTACACTAGCAACTGTGTTAGCCACATGCTACATAAACAACCTGCTTCACTAAATGCTAAATTAACTATTATAGCTGCATGTTAAATTAGCAACTTTGTTAGCTGCATGCTACATTATCGATCTTGTTAGCGGCATGCTACATTATCAACCTTGTTAGCTGCATGCTACATTATCAATCTTGTTAGCTGCATGCTACATTATCAACCTTGTTAGCTGCATGCTAGATTATCAATCTTGTTAGCTGCATGCTAAATGATCAACCTTGTTAGCTGTATTCTACATTATCAACCTTGTTAGCTGCATGCTACATTATCAACCTTGTTAGCTGCATGCTACATTATCAATCTTGTTAGCTGCATGCTACATTATCCATCTTGTTAGCTGCATGCTACATTATCAACCTTGTTAGCTGCATGCTACATTATCAATCTTGTTAGCGGCATGCTACATTATCAATCTTGTTAGTTGCATGCTACATTATCAATCTTGTTAGCTGCATGCTACATTATCCATCTTGTTAGCTGCATGCTACATTATCCATATTGTTAGCTGCATGCTACATTATCAATCTTGTTAGCTGCATGCTACATTATCCATCTTGTTAGCTGCATGCTACATTATCAACCTTGTTAGCTGCATGCTACATTATCAATCTTGTTAGCGGCATGCTACATTATCAATCTTGTTAGTTGCATGCTACATTATCAACCTTGTTAGCTGCATGCTACATTATCCATCTTGTTAGCTGCATGCTACATTATCCATATTGTTAGCTGCATGCTACATTATCAATCTTGTTAGCTGCATGCTACATTATCCATCTTGTTAGCTGCATGCTACATTATCACTTGTTAGCTGTGTAATGCTCAATTTATCATATTGTTAGCTGCATGCTACATTATCCATCTTGTTAGCTGCATGCTACATTATCCATCTTGTTAGCTGCATGCTACATTATCCATCTTGTTAGCTGCATGCTACATTATCAATCTTGTTAGCTGCATGCTACATTATCCATCTTGTTTGGTGGCTGGCTAAATATAATTTTTTTTTGGCGGGGGCTTTTATCAATCTTGTTAGCTGCATGCTACATTATCCATCTTGTTAGCTGCATGCTACATTATCCATATTGTTAGCTGCATGCTACATTATCAATCTTGTTAGCTGCATGCTACATATGTTGATTGTTTTGTTTGAATTCTGTCTGTAGACCAAATCACTTTGATTTCATTTAAAGCAATTTATATACATTTCTGTCTCATCAAAAGTAGAATGTAGGTATATTAATTTCATGTGTTATATGATATAAAGTTTCAGTATCTCTGTCATCGTGTTTGTGTTTTGAGTCATAAATGTAGTCAATATAATTGTGTATTAAACATCAAAACAAATGCACTTTTGCACTTGTTCAATGTTTATTTATGTTGATATTATTTATTATTTAATGTTATTATTTTTCTGTTATATTTGTTTTTGAATCATTATTATTTTATATTTTATTATTTTTAACATGTTTATTGTACGTTGGAATACATTGTGTTTGTGCGTTTAATCTTTTTCTTGTGAACGTCTTTAAATGGCTCGACTAAAGAATGATTTATCGATCTTAGAGAGTCATAGAGAAGAAGTTCAATGGAATGACGTCATCAATCAATCATGTAGTATCATTGTGACACTCGACTCTAGACAGTTCCATTACTTTGAAGATCCTTCAACAAACGACTGAGACGATCTGAAGTCTGACCTCCTTGGACGTGATGTTCTCCAGGTCCTGGAACATCATGATGCTGCGAAGCTTGGCCTTGACGAGACCCTCGGTTCGTTCTCTCTCGGTGGGTCTGAGTCAAACACAGTCTGGTCAGCAGGGTTTTCTCAAAACCTTCTCCCACCTCTCGGCTCTCACCGCTCCACGAACATGGCGGGGGAGTCCGGCCTGGTGGTCTCCAGGTCCGTCATGGCGTTCCACTCGTTGACGCAGCTCTGGTCCGAGGCGACGCCGCCCTCGTAGAACGCCGTCCAGGTGAGAGCGGCGCCGCCCGGGAAGTAGTTGAAGCGGCGAGAGACCTCGCAGGCCTTGTGGAGAACCTGCAGGGCGGACCTGAGGAGCGACACCTGTCACTCAAACATGTCCTGGTCGTCATGACAATGAAAATAATGCATAGTATTTTAAACACATTCATCATGAGAACAATGTGTAGCTTCCTCAAGATGACATGAACCAGACTCACAGGTGATATGACGCTTCCTCTATTGGCCGGCAGGGGTCGCTAAATACACAAGTGCTAACCATCATGTATTATTTCTGTTTTTATTTGTTCAGGCTTTTCCTTGATTTTCTGGAACTCCTGTTGTGTTCTCAGTTTTATCTTGATCTTTAAAGTATATACTTTATTGAATATTGTTTTGATTGTTTAAGCGCTTTGTGACCCTGGTCTGGAAAAGTGCTGTATAAATAAAAATACTTACTTACAATTATTTAACGTTTTTCTTCTCTTCGAACATACTTTAACAAAAATAAAATCAGAAGTCATTTACTTACATCAACATTTGTCATTAACAGATTCATGTATACATTTATTTTTAACATTATTTTGAAACAAAATGAATCGTTTTTTGACTGCATCACCTCCAGCCTCGATGACAGTATTATGTACTGTAAGTTATACAAATACTGTATACTCATTAAGTTTATACTCAGTAAGTTTACACTCAGTAAGTTTACAGTCAGTAAGTAGAAACATAAACTCACCACATGGCCTGGACAGAAACAGGCTTGAAGACATGTGAGCGTCCAGCGGTGCTGACGCTGAAGCCTCTGAGGAGAGGAAGAGGAGGAAGAAGAGGAAGATAGAAGAGAGGGATGAACAGAAGTGAGAGAAAAAACAGAGTAAAACGAGCGTAAACACAGAGTGAACACGAGCTGCTTCGCTGGACTATTGTGGAACATTCTTCCACAAACAATATGAACAGGTCAGCAACACACGAGGCTGCGATTCACCTTTTCCACCACACGTGGCCAGTAGAGTCAAGTAGTGATTAACTTTACACTCAGATACAGTAGAGATTAACTTTACACTCAAATAAAGTAGAGATTAACTTTACACTCAAATAAAGTAGAGATTAACTTTACACTCAGATAAAGTAGAGATTAACTTTACACTCAGATACAGTAGAGATTAACTTTACACTCAAATAAAGTAGAGATTAACTTTACACTCAGATACAGTAGAGATTAACTTTACACTCAAATAAAGTAGAGATTAACTTTACACTCAGATAAAATAGAGATCAACTTTACACTCAGATAAAGTAGAGATCAACTTTACACTCAGATAAAGTAGAGATCAACTTTACACTCAGATAAAATAGAGATCAACTTTACACTCAGATAAAGTAGAGATTAACTTTACACTCAGATAAAATAGAGATCAACTTTACACTCAGATAAAGTAGAGATCAACTTTACACTCAGATAAAATAGAGATCAACTTTACACTCAGATACAGTAGAGATTAACTTTAAACTCACATAAAGTACAGATCAACTTTACACTCAGATGAAGTAGAGATCAACTTTACACTCAGATAAAGTAGTGATTAACTTTACACTCAGATAAAGTAGAGATCAACTTTACACTCAAATAAAATAGAGATCAACTTTACACTCAGATAAAGTAGAGATTAACTTTACACTCAGATAAAGCAGAGATTAACTTTACACTCAGATAAAGTAGAGATTAACTTTACACTCAGATAAAGTAGAGATCAACTTTACACTCAGATAAAGTAGTGCTTAATTTTACACTCAGATAAAGTAGAGATAAACTTTACACTCAAATAAAGTAGAGATCAACTTTACACTCAGATAAAGTAGTGATCAACTTTACTCTCAGATAAAGTAGAGATCAACTTTACACTCAGATAAAGTAGAGATCAACTTTACACTCAGATAAAGTAGAGATCAACTTTACAATCAGATAAAGTAGAGATTAACTTTACACTCAGATAAAGTAGAGATTAACTTTACACTCAGATAAAGTAGAGATCAACTTTACACTCAGATAAAGTAGAGATTAACTTTACACTCAGATAAAGTAGAGATTAACTTTACACTCAGATAAAGTAGAGATCAACTTTACACTCAGATAAAGTAGTGCTTAATTTTACACTCAGATAAAGTAGAGATCAACTTTACACTCAAATAAAGTAGAGATCAACTTTACACTCAGATAAAGTAGTGATCAACTTTACTCTCAGATAAAGTAGAGATCAACTTTACACTCAGATAAAGTAGAGATCAACTTTACACTCAGATAAAGTAGAGATCAACTTTACAATCAGATAAAGTAGAGATTAACTTTACACTCAGATAAAGTAGAGATTAACTTTACACTCAGATAAAGTAGAGATCAACTTTACACTCAGATAAAGTAGAGATCAACTTTACACTCAGATAAAGTAGAGATCAACTTTACACTCAGATAAAGTAGAGATACATTTTAAACTCAGATAAAGTAGAGATCAACTTTACACTCAGATAAAGTAGAGATCAACTTTACACTCAGATAAAGTAGAGATCAACTTTACACTCAGACAAAGTAGAGATCAACTTTACACTCAGATAAAGTAGAGATTAATTTTACACTCAGATGAAGTAGAGATCAACTTTACACTCAGATAAAATAGAGATCAACTTTACACTCAGATAAAGTAGAGATCAACTTTACACTCAGATAAAGTAGAGATCAACTTTACACTCAGACAAAGTAGAGATCAACTTTACACTCAGATAAAGTAGACATTAACTTTACACTCAGATAAAGTAGAGATTAACTTTACACTCAGATAAAGTAGAGATCAACTTTACACTCAGATAAAGTAGAGATCAACTTTACACTCAGATAAAGTAGAGATACATTTTAAACTCAGATAAAGTAGAGATCAACTTTACACTCAGATAAAGTAGAGATTAACTTACACTCAGATAAAGTAGAGATCAACTTTACACTCAGATAAAGTAGAGATCAACTTTACACTCAGATAAAGTAGAGATACATTTTAAACTCAGATAAAGTAGAGATCAACTTTACACTCAGATAAAGTAGAGATCAACTTTACACTCAGATAAAGTAGAGATCAACTTTACACTCAGACAAAGTAGAGATCAACTTTACACTCAGACAAAGTAGAGATTAACTTTAAACTCAGATAAAGTAGAGATCAACTTTACACTCAGATAAAGTAGAGATCAACTTTAAACTCAGATAAAGTAGAGATCAACTTTACACTCAGATAAAGTAGAGATCAACTTTACACTCAGATAAAGTAGAGATCAACTTTACACTCAGATAAAGTAGAGATCAACTTTACACTCAGATAAAGTAGAGATCACTTTACCCCCAAATAAATAGAGATTTACACTCAGATAAAGTAGAGATCAACTTTACACTCAGATAAAGTAGAGTCAACTTTACACTCAGATAAAGTAGAGATCACTTTTTACACTCAGATAAAGTAGAGATCAACTTTACACTCAGATAAAGTAGAGATCAACTAGAGATCTTACACTCAGATAAAGTAGAGATCAACTTTACACTCAGATAAAGTAGAGATCAACTTTACACTCAGATAAAGTAGAGATCAACTTTACACTCAGATAAAGTAGAGATCAACTTTACACTCAGATAAAGTAGAGATCAACTTTACACTCAGATAAAGTAGAGATCAACTTACTCAGATAAAGTAGAGATCAACTTTACACTCAGATAAAGTAGAGATCAACTTTACACTCAGATAAAGTAGAGATCAACTTCACTCACCCGTCTCCATCCAGGTGTATGTTGGTGTCGCTCCACAGCGGCAGAATCATTCCGATGGAACAACTTCTTCTGTTGATGATCGAGATGGATTTAGTAAGATTTTATAAACTTAACTCACAAACTCTGGGAAACAAACGTCTCCAGGTCATATTAACGTCTATAAATCAAAAACATCGTTTGACTTTGAGCTCGACCTTCAATAAAGAAACATTACATTTATTAAAAAATGACTTTTATATACGTTAATGACATTTGAAGAGACTGATTCATGAAATAATGAATAATAAATAAATAATAACGAGCTCACCTTTTCTATAGTACAACTAATATAATATAATATTATACTATTAAAATATATATATTATGTTATCTAATGTGATTTAATGTAATCTTGTATCATTTAATGTATTATAATAAAGTCATTATTGTGTTTATTTTATTTTATGATGTTCATTTCAATGTTTTTTAATGATTCTTATGTTATTACTATTATTGTTTTTGTTATGATTTATTATTAATGTGTGATTAATTGTTTTGTGTTATATCATTTTTATATATAAATATAAATATAAATAACATACTATAATATATAATATAAATAATAAAACTGTAAAAACTTCAATGTCTAATGTGTGGAGAAGAAAGACGTATCAATCCATCACAAATATTATATTATAGAATATTCTGAGACATTTATCTTCATTTTTCAATTTTTAAAACTTGACGATCTTATCTCAGGATCTTCAGATTCATCTCCTGATGTAAACAAACCATCGTCATGGTTACGCACCCGTCCTCCTCCGTGAAGTCCATCCCCAGGAGCAGGTTTTCCTCCTGGTCCTGGTGACCGTTGGTATAAATCACCACCATGTACCGGACGCGCTCCGACCAGCCGCTCTCCAGCCTGACGGCCTGTCAATCATGTTGTTACACCGTTATTACACCGTCACAGCCATTAAAACATGATTAACACTCATGAGTAACATTTACACCTGGTTCTTCTGGTTTACACTATTAACTATTAACTCGCCTGCACTTCATACTAAACTCTGCAGCCAGAATTCTGAGCCGCTCTAGTAGAAGAACTCACATTTCTCCTTCAAACTCTTCACTGGCTGCTCTAGTAGAATAACTCACATTTCTCCTTCAAACTCTTCACTGGCTGCTCTAGTAGAAGAACTCACATTTCTCCTTCAAACTCTTCACTGGCTGCTCTAGTAGAAGAACTCACATTTCTCCTTCAAACTCTTCACTGGCTGCTCTAGTAGAAGAACTCACATTTCTCCTTCAAACTCTTCACTGGCTGCTCTAGTAGAAGAACTCACATTTCTCCTTCAAACTCTTCACTGGCCGCTCTAGTAGAAGAACTCACATTTCTCCTTCAAACTCTTCACTGGCCGCTCTAGTAGAAGAACTCACATTTCTCCTTCAAACTCTTCACTGGCTGCTCTAGTAGAAGAACTCACATTTCTCCTTCAAACTCTTCACTGGCTGCTCTAGTAGAAGAACTCACATTTCTCCTTCAAACTCTTCACTGGCTGCTCTAGTAGAAGAACTCACATTTCTCCTTCAAACTCTTCACTGGCTGCTCTAGTAGAAGAACTCACATTTCTCCTTCAAACTCTTCACTGGCTGCTCTAGTAGAAGAACTCACATTTCTCCTTCAAACTCTTCACTGGCCGCTCTAGTAGAAGAACTCACATTTCTCCTTCAAACTCTTCACTGGCTGCTCTAGTAGAAGAACTCACATTTCTCCTTCAAACTCTTCACTGGCTGCTCTAGTAGAAGAACTCACATTTCTCCTTCAAACTCTTCACTGGCTGCTCTAGTAGAAGAACTCACATTTCTCCTTCAAACTCTTCACTGGCCGCTCTAGTAGAAGAACTCACATTTCTCCTTCAAACTCTTCACTGGCTGCTCTAGTAGAAGAACTCACATTTCTCCTTCAAACTCTTCACTGGCTGCTCTAGTAGAAGAACTCACATTTCTCCTTCAAACTCTTCACTGGCTGCTCTAGTAGAAGAACTCACATTTCTCCTTCAAACTCTTCACTGGCTGCTCTAGTAGAAGAACTCACATTTCTCCTTCAAACTCTTCACTGGCTGCTCTAGTAGAAGAACTCACATTTCTCCTTCAAACTCTTCACTGGCCGCTCTAGTAGAAGAACTCACATTTCTCCTTCAAACTCTTCACTGGCCGCTCTAGTAGAAGAACTCACATTTCTCCTTCAAACTCTTCACTGGCTGCTCTAGTAGAAGAACTCACATTTCTCCTTCAAACTCTTCACTGGCCGCCCTAGTAGAAGAACTCACATTTCTCCTTCAAACTCTTCACTGGCCGCTCTAGTAGAAGAACTCACATTTCTCCTTCAAACTCTTCACTGGCTGCTCTAGTAGAAGAACTCACATTTCTCCTTCAAACTCTTCACTGGCTGCTCTAGTAGAAGAACTCACATTTCTCCTTCAAACTCTTCACTGGCTGCTCTAGTAGAAGAACTCACATTTCTCCTTCAAACTCTTCACTGGCCGCTCTAGTAGAAGAACTCACATTTCTCCTTCAAACTCTTCACTGGCTGCTCTAGTAGAAGAACTCACATTTCTCCTTCAAACTCTTCACTGGCTGCTCTAGTAGAAGAACTCACATTTCTCCTTCAAACTCTTCACTGGCCGCTCTAGTAGAAGAACTCACATTTCTCCTTCAAACTCTTCACTGGCTGCTCTAGTAGAAGAACTCACATTTCTCCTTCAAACTCTTCACTGGCCGCTCTAGTAGAAGAACTCACATTTCTCCTTCAAACTCTTCACTGGCTGCTCTAGTAGATGAACTCACATTTCTCCTTCAAACTCTTCACTGGCTGCTCTAGTAGAAGAACTCACATTTCTCCTTCAAACTCTTCACTGGCTGCTCTAGTAGAAGAACTCACATTTCTCCTTCAAACTCTTCACTGGCTGCTCTAGTAGAAGAACTCACATTTCTCCTTCAAACTCTTCACTGGCTGCTCTAGTAGAAGAACTCACATTTCTCCTTCAAACTCTTCACTGGCTGCTCTAGTAGAAGAACTCACATTTCTCCTTCAAACTCTTCACTGGCCGCTCTAGTAGAAGAACTCACATTTCTCCTTCAAACTCTTCACTGGCTGCTCTAGTAGAAGAACTCACATTTCTCCTTCAAACTCTTCACTGGCTGCCAGTTTCTTTCAGGATCATTTTAAAATTCTGGTTCTTACTTCCAGATCTATTCATGGTCAGACCTTCCATCAGTCAAGTCAAGAAACATCTTCTTCTGTTGTCTTGATCTTTTAAAGTATATATTTTAACTGTATATTGTTTTGATTGTTTTAACAATTTGTGACCCTGGTCTAGAAACATCTTTACTAATAACTACTTACTTACTTAATATATTTAGTTACAGGTGAAGATAATTGACACATTTTATTTTGACATATTTCTAATTTCGTTTCCGAGGAATAAGCATTTCACGTAAATATCTTCTACAATTAAAACATTTAAATACATGTTTTTTTTAATGGGATACGTTTGAAAGTACAAACCAGTTTAATACGATCTTCTGTTCGGAGGATCTTGAACATCACCTGCAGGTGTTGAGGTAAATCACCTGGAAGAACAAGAGCGTCATGATGAACGTGGAGAGATCCATCCATCCATCCATCCATCCATCCATCCATCCATCCATCCATCCATCCATCCATCCATCCATCCATCCATCCATCCATCCATCCATCCATCCATCCATCCATCCATCCATCCATCCATCCATCCATCCATCCATCTATTCATCCATCCACCCACCCACCCATCCCTCCCTCCATCCATCCATCCCTCCCTCCCTCCATCCCTCCATCCATCCATCCATCCATCCATCCATCCATCCATCCATCCATCCATCCATCCATCCCTCCATCCCTCCCTCCCTCTATTCCTCCCTCCCACCCTCCCACCCATCCCTCCCTCCATCCATCCATCCATCCATCCATCCATCCATCCATCCATCCATCCATCCATCCATCCATCCATCCATCCATCCATCCATCCCTCCATCCATCCATCCATCCATCCATCCATCCACCCACCCACCCACCCATCCATCCATCCATCCATCCATCAATATCTTTTTTTAAATTTCATATAATAAAACATTAGTACAACAGTATCACCAGACCATATCAATCCATCATCCAGTATCCATCCACCATCCCCGCCCCCATTCGCTGAAAGTTCGATCCATCATCCATCTGCATCTGTTGGTTCATCACCACCTTTTTACCCATCGATCCTCCATCCATCCAACATCCATATATTGAATTAAAGACTTTCAATGAAAAATATGTATTTCTTATTCTTCATCATCAATCATCAACTTTCAGTGCAACCTTCTTTACATCCATCCAAATCTCCTCAAACCATTCTTTTAATCAATCCAACCAAAATCAATCCATCCATCCATCCATCCATCCATCCATCCATCCATCCATCCACCCAGAAAGAAATGCTAATAAAAATGCAGGTTTCTATGATAAATTTCAAATTAAATGTGAATATTAACTATTAAATATGAACATATATACGAGACAAAACAATTGAACAACCACTGATCCAAGTAAATGTATTTCAAGATCAAATATAATGAAAGAAACATCATGTATTGAGATGTTTTAAAGTACGTTCACACTCACCGGCATGTTTGTGGTGAGTCGGGGTTCTGGGTCCGTCTGCGCTGCCCCCTTGCTGCAGGTACAGAGCTGCACCTTTGACCATGAAGAAGCTCTCGTGGAGGCTGAGCAGAGAAGATACCGTTCGCTTTCAGTCGCTCGAAACATCAACACGGATCAAAACATTTAAATGTAAACTGTTATCTGACCAAAAATAGTATTTTATCAATTGTGTATAAAATACTATTTTCAAATTTAGAAATTAACTTATAAATATTCACAGCCTTTGTTCATGTTTGTTTTGCAATTAAACTCCCGGCCTCTAGATGGCAGCAGTCGTTACGTCCACCACAGCTGAAGGAAGAATGATGACTGAGGACGAGAGGATACCAAATATGTCCAAACATCAGCTTAAAAAGCATTCTTACTTGTTACTACACTATCACAACACCAGAGTCAAGTACTGGACAATACTACACATATATACTTGTTACTACACTATCACAACACCAGAGTCAAGTACTGGACAATACTACACATATATACTTGTTACTACACTATCACAACACCAGAGTCAAGTACTGGACAATACTACACATATATACTTGTTACTACACTATCACAACACCAGAGTCAAGTACTGGACAATACTACACATATATACTTGTTACTACACTATTACAACACCAGAGTCAAATACTGGACAATACTACACATATATACTTGTTACTACACTATTACAACACCAGAGTCAAATACTGGACAATACTACACATATATACTTGTTACTACACTATCACAACACCAGAGTCAAATACTGGACAATACTACACATATATACTTGTTACTACACTATCACAACACCAGAGTCAAGTACTGTACAATACTACACATATATACTTGTTACTACACTATCACAACACCAGAGTCAAGTACTGGACAATACTACACATATATACTTGTTACTACACTATCACAACACCAGAGTCAAGTACTGGACAATACTACACATATATACTTGTTACTACACTATCACAACACCAGAGTCAAGTACTGGACAATACTACACATATATACTTGTTACTACACTATCACAACACCAGAGTCAAGTACTGGGCAATACTACACATATATACTTGTTACTACACTATCACAACACCAGAGTCAAGTACTGGACAATACTACACATATATACTTGTTACTACACTATCACAACACCAGACTCAAGTACTGGACAATACTACACATATATACTTGTTACTACACTATCACAACACCAGAGTCAAGTACTGGACAATACTACACATATATACTTGTTACTACACTATCACAACACCAGAGTCAAGTACTGGAAAATACTACACATATATACTTGTTACTACACTATCACAACACCAGAGTCAAGTACTGGACAATACTACACATATATACTTGTTACTACACTATCACAACACCAGAGTCAAGTACTGGACAATACTACACATATATTCTTGTTACTACACTATCACAACACCAGAGTCAAGTACTGGACAATACTACACATATATACTTGTTACTACACTATCACAACACCAGAGTCAAGTACTGGACAATACTACACATATATACTTGTTACTACACTATCACAACACCAGAGTCAAGTACTGGACAATACTACACATATATACTTGTTACTACACTATCACAACACCAGAGTCAAGTACTGGACAATACTACACATATATACTTGTTACTACACTATCACAACACCAGACTCAAGTACTGGACAATACTACACATATATACTTGTTACTACACTATCACAACACCAGAGTCAAGTACTGGACAATACTACACATATATACTTGTTACTACACTATCACAACACCAGAGTCAAGTACTGGAAAATACTACACATATATACTTGTTACTACACTATCACAACACCAGAGTCAAGTACTGGACAATACTACACATATATACTTGTTACTACACTATCACAACATCAGAGTCAAGTACTGGACAATACTACACATATATGCTTGTTACTACACTATCACAACACTAGAGTCAAGTACTGGACAATACTACACATATATACTTGTTACTACACTATCACAACACCAGAGTCAAGTACTGGACAATACTACACATATATACTTGTTACTACACTATCACAACACCAGAGTCAGGTACTGGACAATACTACACATATATACTTGTTACTACACTATCACAACACCAGAGTCAAGTACTGGACAATACTACACATATATACTTGTTACTACACTATCACAACACCAGAGTCAAGTACTCCACAATACTACACATATATACTTGTTACTACACTATCACAACACCAGAGTCAAGTACTGGACAATACTACACATATATACTTGTTACTACACTATCACAACACCAGAGTCAAGTACTGGACAATACTACACATATATACTTGTTACTACACTATCACAACACCAGAGTCAAGTACTGGACAATACTACACATATATACTTGTTACTACACTATCACAACACCAGAGTCAGGTACTGGACAATACTACACATATATACTTGTTACTACACTATCACAACACCAGAGTCAAGTACTGGACAATACTACACATATATACTTGTTACTACACTATCACAACACCAGAGTCAAGTACTGGACAATACTACACATATATACTTGTTACTACACTATCACAACACCAGACTCAAGTACTGGACAATACTACACATATATACTTGTTACTACACTATCAGTATTTGTTGTATCCTTGTATCCTGACACGCATCAACACACTCTTGACAAACACATACTACTCTAGTTTCTACTTGAATCTCTCTGTGAAAACACATGAATCCAAGGAAAATAATAAATGAATATGATAAACAATATATTAAAAATATAACTATGAATCCATTTACTCCACAGAAGTCACCTTCAGTAACGTATGCTGGTGATAAAACGAACTACACGACCTAAAGAAAGACTTTCCTCACACTTTTCATTTCTTCACAGCAACATTCCCATCATTTCCTGGATCCATTAGTCGGGTCTGAATCGAGCCCAGAGCAGCAGCATCTTTCCCGCATGAACACAGAGAGGCTTTGTTTTCCTCCACAAACACACACTGGGATGAAAGAGATCACAGTCTCTAGTCTCTGCAACTATGTCGAGTCATTGTTTCCTCAAATCGAATTACATGACAAGTCATGTTGCAGACACGCCGGGAGTCCGGACATCAATCACTTTCTGTCAACTCTCTACCAGTCGTTCAAGTCTCTACCTGTCATTCAAGTCTCTACCTGTCATTCAAGTCTCTACCTGTCGTTCAAGTCTCTACCAGTCGTTCAAGTCTCTACCTGTCGTTCAAGTCTCTACCTGTCATTCAACTCTCTACCTGTCGTTCAAGTCTCTACCTGTCGTTCAAGTCTCTACCAGTCGTTCAAGTCTCTACCTGTCGTTCAAGTCTCTACCTGTCGTTCAAGTCTCTACCTGTCGTTCAAGTCTCTACCTGTCGTTCAAGTCTCTACCAGTCATTCAAGTCTCTACCTGTCGTTCAAGTCTCTACCTGTCGTTCAAGTCTCTACCTGTCGTTCAAGTCTCTACCTGTCGTTCAAGTCTCTACCTGTCATTCAAGTCTCTACCTGTCGTTCAAGTCTCTACCTGTCGTTCAAGTCTCTACCTGTCGTTCAAGTCTCTACCTGTCGTTCAAGTCTCTACCTGTCATTCAACT
>JACEEU010000685.1:32303880-32503602 GCA_016630915.1 Callionymus lyra | reverse complement strand
CAATCACAACACCAGAGTCAAGTACTGGACAATACTTCACATATATACTTGTTACTACACTATCACAACACCAGAGTCAAGTACTGGACAATACTACACATATATACTTGTTACTACACTATCAGTATTTGTTGTATCCTTGTATCCTGACACGCATCAACACACTCTTGACAAACACATACTACTCTAGTTTCTACTTGAATCTCTCTGTGAAAACACATGAATCCAAGGAAAATAATAAATGAATATGATAAACAATATATTAAAAATATAACTATGAATCCATTTACTCCACAGAAGTCACCTTCAGTAACGTATGCTGGTGATAAAAAGAACTACACGACCTAAAGAAAGACTTTCCTCACACTTTTCATTTCTTCACAGCAACATTCCCATCATTTCCTGGATCCATTAGTCGGGTCTGAATCGAGCCCAGAGCAGCAGCATCTTTCCCGCATGAACACAGAGAGGCTTTGTTTTCCTCCACAAACACACACTGGGATGAAAGAGATCACAGTCTCTAGTCTCTGCAACTATGTCGAGTCATTGTTTCCTCAAATCGAATTACATGACAAGTCATGTTGCAGACACGCCGGGAGTCCGGACATCAATCACTTTCTGTCAACTCTCTACCAGTCGTTCAAGTCTCTACCTGTCATTCAAGTCTCTACCTGTCGTTCAAGTCTCTACCTGTCATTCAAGTCTCTACCAGTCGTTCAAGTCTCTACCTGTCGTTCAAGTCTCTACCTGTCGTTCAAGTCTCTACCTGTCGTTCAACTCTCTACCTGTCGTTCAAGTCTCTACCTGTCGTTCAACTCTCTACCAGTCATTCAAGTCTCTACCAGTCATTCAAGTCTCTACCTGTCGTTCAACTCTCTACCTGTCGTTCAAGTCTCTACCTGTCATTCAAGTCTCTACCTGTCGTTCAAGTCTCTACCTGTCGTTCAAGTCTCTACCTGTCGTTCAACTCTCTACCTGTCGTTCAAGTCTCTACCTGTCGTTCAACTCTCTACCTGTCGTTCAAGTCTCTACCTGTCATTCAAGTCTCTATCTGTCATTCAAGTCTCTACCTGTCGTTCAAGTCTCTACCTGTCGTTCAAGTCTCTACCTGTCATTCAAGTCTCTACCTGTCGTTCAAGTCTCTACCTGTTGTTCAAGTCTCTACCTGTCGTTCAAGTCTCTACCTGTCGTTCAAGTCTCTACCTGTCATTCAAGTCTCTACCAGTCATTCAAGTCTCTACCAGTCATTCAAGTCTCTACCTGTCATTCAAGTCTCTACCTGTCGTTCAAGTCTCTACCTGTCGTTCAAGTCTCTACCTGTCGTTCAACTCTCTACCTGTCGTTCAAGTCTCTACCTGTCATTCAACTCTCTACCAGTCATTCAAGTCTCTACCAGTCATTCAAGTCTCTACCCGTCATTCAAGTCTCTACCCGTCATTCAAGTCTCTACCCATCATTCAAGTCTCTACCTGTCATTCAAGTCTCTACCTGTCGTTCAAGTCTCTACCTGTCGTTCAAGTCTCTACCTGTCGTTCAACTCTCTACCTGTCGTTCAAGTCTCTACCTGTCGTTCAACTCTCTACCAGTCATTCAAGTCTCTACCCGTCATTCAAGTCTCTACCCATCATTCAAGTCTCTACCTGTCATTCAAGTCTCTACCTGTCGTTCAAGTTACCTGTCGTTCAAGTCTCTACCTGTCGTTCAACTCTCTACCTGTCGTTCAAGTCTCTACCTGTCGTTCAACTCTCTACCAGTCATTCAAGTCTCTACCAGTCATTCAAGTCTCTACCTGTCGTTCAACTCTCTACCTGTCGTTCAAGTCTCTACCTGTCATTCAAGTCTCTACCTGTCATTCAAGTCTCTACCTGTCGTTCAAGTCTCTACCTGTCGTTCAACTCTCTACCTGTCGTTCAAGTCTCTACCTGTCGTTCAACTCTCTACCTGTCGTTCAAGTCTCTACCTGTCGTTCAAGTCTCTACCTGTCGTTCAAACAATCTCTACCTGTCGTTCAACTCTCTACCTGTCATTCAAGTCTCTACCTGTCGTTCAACTCTCTACCTGTCATTCAAGTCTCTACCTGTCGTTCAAGTCTCTACCTGTCGTTCAAGTCTCTACCTGTCATTCAAGTCTCTACCTGTCATTCAAGTCTCTACCTGTCGTTCAAGTCTCTACCAGTCATTCAAGTCTCTACCTGTCGTTCAAGTCTCTACCCGTCATTCAAGTCTCTACCCATCATTCAAGTCTCTACCTGTCATTCAAGTCTCTACCAGTCATTCAAGTCTCTACCTGTCATTCAAGTCTCTACCAGTCATTCAAGTCTCTACCTGTCATTCAAGTCTCTACCAGTCATTCAAGTCTCTACCTGTCATTCAAGTCTCTACCTGTCATTCAAGTCTCTACCTGTCATTCAAGTCTCTACCAGTCATTCAAGTCTCTACCAGTCATTCAAGTCTCTACCAGTCATTCAAGTCTCTACCTGTTCAAGTCTCACCAGTCGTTCAAGTCTCTACCTGTCATTCAAGTCTCTACCTGTCATTCAAGTCTCTACCTGTCATTCAAGTCTCTACCTGTCATTCAAGTCTCTACCTGTCATTCAAGTCTCTACCTGTCATTCAAGTCTCTACCAGTCATTCAAGTCTCTACCAGTCATTCAAGTCTCTACCTGTCATTCAAGTCTCTACCTGTCGTTCAAGTCTCTACCCGTCATTCAAGTCTCTACCTGTCATTCAAGTCTCTACCTGTCGTTCAAGTCTCTACCTGTCGTTCAAGTCTCTACCTGTCGTTCAACTCTCTACCTGTCGTTCAAGTCTCTACATGTCGTTCAAGTCTCTACCTGTCGTTCAAGTCTCTACCTGTCGTTCAAGTCTCTACCTGTCGTTCAAGTCTCTACCTGTCATTCAAGTCTCTACCTGTCGTTCAAGTCTCTACCCGTCATTCAAGTCTCTACCCGTCATTCAAGTCTCTATCTGTCATTCAAGTCTCTACCTGTCGTTCAAGTCTCTACCTGTCGTTCAAGTCTCTACCTGTCATTCAAGTCTCTACCTGTCGTTCAAGTCTCTACCTGTTGTTCAAGTCTCTACCTGTCGTTCAAGTCTCTACCTGTCGTTCAAGTCTCTACCTGTCATTCAAGTCTCTACCAGTCGTTCAAGTCTCTACCTGTCATTCAAGTCTCTACCTGTCGTTCAAGTCTCTACCTGTCATTCAAGTCTCTATCTGTCATTCAAGTCTCTACCTGTCGTTCAAGTCTCTACCTGTCATTCAAGTCTCTACCTGTCGTTCAAGTCTCTACCTGTTGTTCAAGTCTCTACCTGTCGTTCAACTCTCTACCTGTCGTTCAAGTCTCTACCTGTCATTCAACTCTCTACCAGTCATTCAAGTCTCTACCAGTCATTCAAGTCTCTACCCGTCATTCAAGTCTCTACCCGTCATTCAAGTCTCTACCCATCATTCAAGTCTCTACCTGTCATTCAAGTCTCTACCTGTCGTTCAAGTCTCTACCTGTCGTTCAAGTCTCTACCTGTCGTTCAAGTCTCTACCTGTCGTTCAAGTCTCTACCTGTCGTTCAACTCTCTACCAGTCATTCATCAAGTTCTACCCGTCATTCAAGTCTCTACCCATCATTCAAGTCTCTACCTGTCATTCAAGTCTCTACCTGTCGTTCAAGTCTCTACCTGTCGTTCAAGTCTCTACCTGTCGTTCAACTCTCTACCTGTCGTTCAAGTCTCTACCTGTCGTTCAACTCTCTACCAGTCATTCAAGTCTCTACCAGTCATTCAAGTCTCTACCTGTCGTTCAACTCTCTACCTGTCGTTCAAGTCTCTACCTGTCATTCAAGTCTCTACCTGTCGTTCAAGTCTCTACCTGTCGTTCAAGTCTCTACCTGTCGTTCAACTCTCTACCTGTCGTTCAAGTCTCTACCTGTCGTTCAACTCTCTACCTGTCGTTCAACTCTCTACCTGTCATTCAAGTCTCTACCTGTCGTTCAACTCTCTACCTGTCATTCAAGTCTCTACCTGTCGTTCAAGTCTCTACCTGTCGTTCAAGTCTCTACCTGTCATTCAAGTCTCTACCTGTCATTCAAGTCTCTACCTGTCGTTCAAGTCTCTACCAGTCATTCAAGTCTCTACCTGTCGTTCAAGTCTCTACCCGTCATTCAAGTCTCTACCCATCATTCAAGTCTCTACCTGTCATTCAAGTCTCTACCAGTCATTCAAGTCTCTACCTGTCATTCAAGTCTCTACCAGTCATTCAAGTCTCTACCTGTCATTCAAGTCTCTACCAGTCATTCAAGTCTCTACCTGTCATTCAAGTCTCTACCTGTCATTCAAGTCTCTACCAGTCATTCAAGTCTCTACCTGTCATTCAAGTCTCTACCAGTCATTCAAGTCTCTACCTGTCGTTCAAGTCTCTACCCGTCATTCAAGTCTCTACCCATCATTCAAGTCTCTACCAGTCATTCAAGTCTCTACCAGTCATTCAAGTCTCTACCAGTCATTCAAGTCTCTACCTGTCATTCAAGTCTCTACCTGTCGTTCAAGTCTCTACCTGTCGTTCAAGTCTCTACCTGTCGTTCAAGTCTCTACCTGTCGTTCAAGTCTCTACCTGTCGTTCAAGTCTCTACCTGTCGTTCAACTCTCTACCTGTCATTCAAGTCTCTACCTGTCATTCAAGTCTCTACCTGTCATTCAAGTCTCTACCTGTCGTTCAAGTCCTACTGTCATTCAAGTCTCTACCTGTCATTCAAGTCTCTACCTGTCGTTCAAGTCTCTACCTGTCATTCAAGTCTCTACCTGTCGTTCAAGTCTCTACCCGTCATTCAAGTCTCTACCCGTCATTCAAGTCTCTACCTGTCATTCAAGTCTCTACCAGTCATTCAAGTCTCTACCTGTCATTCAAGTCTCTACCAGTCATTCAAGTCTCTACCTGTCATTCAAGTCTCTACCAGTCATTCAAGTCTCTACCTGTCATTCAAGTCTCTACCTGTCATTCAAGTCTCTACCAGTCATTCAAGTCTCTACCAGTCATTCAAGTCTCTACCAGTCATTCAAGTCTCTACCTGTCATTCAAGTCTCTACCTGTCGTTCAAGTCTCTACCTGTCGTTCAAGTCTCTACCTGTCGTTCAACTCTCTACCTGTCGTTCAAGTCTCTACCTGTCGTTCAACTCTCTACCAGTCATTCAAGTCTCTACCAGTCATTCAAGTCTCTACCTGTCGTTCAACTCTCTACCTGTCGTTCAAGTCTCTACCTGTCATTCAAGTCTCTACCTGTCGTTCAAGTCTCTACCTGTCGTTCAAGTCTCTACCTGTCGTTCAAGTCTCTACCTGTCGTTCAACTCTCTACCTGTCGTTCAACTCTCTACCTGTCGTTCAAGTCTCTACCTGTCGTTCAACTCTCTACCTGTCGTTCAACTCTCTACCTGTCATTCAAGTCTCTACCTGTTCAATTCACCTGAGTCTCTCTACCTGTCATTCAAGTCTCTACCTGTCGTTCAAGTCTCTACCTGTCGTTCAAGTCTCTACCTGTCGTTCAAGTCTCTACCCGTCATTCAAGTCTCTACCTGTCATTCAAGTCTCTACCTGTCGTTCAACTCTCTACCTGTCATTCAAGTCTCTACCAGTCATTCAAGTCTCTACCAGTCATTCAAGTCTCTACCTGTCATTCAACTCTTTACCTGTCATTCAAGTCTCTACCTGTCATTCAAGTCTCTACCTGTCGTTCAACTCTCTACCTGTCATTCAACTCTCTACCTGTCGTTCAAGTCTCTACCTGTCATTCAAGTCTCTACCTGTCGTTCAAGTCTCTACCTGTCATTCAAGTCTCTACCTGTCATTCAAGTCTCTACCAGTCATTCAAGTCTCTACCAGTCATTCAAGTCTCTACCTGTCGTTCAAGTCTCTACCTGTCATTCAACTCTCTACCAGTCATTCAAGTCTCTACCAGTCATTCAAGTCTCTACCAGTCATTCAAGTCTCTACCCGTCATTCAAGTCTCTACCCGTCATTCAAGTCTCTACCTGTCATTCAAGTCTCTACCAGTCATTCAACTCTCTACCAGTCGTTCAAGTCCAGTCACTGTCGTTCAAGTCTCTACCTGTCATTCAAGTCTCTACCAGTCATTCAAGTCTCTACCTGTCATTCAAGTCTCTACCTGTCATTCAAGTCTCTACCTGTCGTTCAAGTCTCTACCAGTCATTCAAGTCTCTACCTGTCGTTCAAGTCTCTACCCGTCATTCAAGTCTCTACCCATCATTCAAGTCTCTACCTGTCATTCAAGTCTCTACCAGTCATTCAAGTCTCTACCTGTCGTTCAAGTCTCTACCTGTCATTCAACTCTCTACCAGTCATTCAAGTCTCTACCAGTCATTCAAGTCTCTACCAGTCATTCAAGTCTCTACCCGTCATTCAAGTCTCTACCCGTCATTCAAGTCTCTACCTGTCATTCAAGTCTCTACCAGTCATTCAACTCTCTACCAGTCGTTCAAGTCTCTACCTGTCGTTCAAGTCTCTACCTGTCATTCAAGTCTCTACCAGTCATTCAAGTCTCTACCTGTCATTCAAGTCTCTACCTGTCATTCAAGTCTCTACCTGTCGTTCAAGTCTCTACCAGTCATTCAAGTCTCTACCTGTCGTTCAAGTCTCTACCCGTCATTCAAGTCTCTACCCATCATTCAAGTCTCTACCTGTCATTCAAGTCTCTACCAGTCATTCAAGTCTCTACCAGTCATTCAAGTCTCTACCTGTCATTCAAGTCTCTACCTGTCGTTCAAGTCTCTACCTGTCGTTCAAGTCTCTACCTGTCGTTCAACTCTCTACCTGTCGTTCAAGTCTCTACCTGTCGTTCAAGTCTCTACCAGTCATTCAAGTCTCTACCAGTCATTCAAGTCTCTACCTGTCGTTCAACTCTCTACCTGTCGTTCAAGTCTCTACCTGTCATTCAAGTCTCTACCTGTCGTTCAAGTCTCTACCTGTCGTTCAACTCTCTACCTGTCGTTCAAGTCTCTACCTGTCGTTCAACTCTCTACCTGTCGTTCAAGTCTCTACCTGTCGTTCAACTCTCTACCTGTCGTTCAACTCTCTACCTGTCATTCAAGTCTCTACCTGTCGTTCAAGTCTCTACCTGTCGTTCAAGTCTCTACCTGTCGTTCAAGTCTCTACCCGTCATTCAAGTCTCTACCTGTCATTCAAGTCTCTACCAGTCATTCAAGTCTCTACCAGTCATTCAAGTCTCTACCTGTCATTCAACTCTTTACCTGTCATTCAAGTCTCTACCTGTCATTCAAGTCTCTACCTGTCGTTCAACTCTCTACCTGTCATTCAACTCTCTACCTGTCGTTCAAGTCTCTACCTGTCATTCAAGTCTCTACCTGTCGTTCAAGTCTCTACCTGTCATTCAAGTCTCTACCTGTCATTCAAGTCTCTACCAGTCATTCAAGTCTCTACCAGTCATTCAAGTCTCTACCTGTCATTCAAGTCTCTACCTGTCATTCAAGTCTCTACCTGTCGTTCAAGTCTCTACCTGTCATTCAACTCTCTACCTGTCATTCAACTCTCTACCTGTCGTTCAAGTCTCTACCTGTCATTCAAGTCTCTACCTGTCATTCAAGTCTCTACCTGTCGTTCAACTCTCTACCTGTCATTCAAGTCTCTACCTGTCATTCAAGTCTCTACCTGTCATTCAAGTCTCTACCTGTCGTTCAAGTCTCTACCTGTCGTTCAAGTCTCTACCAGTCATTCAAGTCTCTACCTGTCATTCAACTCTCTACCTGTCATTCAACTCTCTACCTGTCGTTCAACTCTCTACCTGTCATTCAAGTCTCTACCTGTCATTCAAGTCTCTACCTGTCATTCAAGTCTCTACCTGTCATTCAAGTCTCTACCTGTCATTCAAGTCTCTACCTGTCGTTCAACTCTCTACCTGTATAATCATTCAAGTCTCTACCTGTCATTCAAGTCTCTACCTGTCGTTCAAGTCTCTCCGTTCAACTCTCTACCTGTCATTCAAGTCTCTACCTGTCATTCAAGTCTCTACCTGTCATTCAAGTCTCTACCTGTCATTCAAGTCTCTAAGTTAAGGTAGTTAGGTAAGTTAATATCTTATTCTTAAACCACAGCTGATGATGCTAGCGTTAGCTTTGTTGCTAACTAGCATTAGCTCGTGTTGTGAGCTAACACGTTTTTCCTAATGTTTAAAATCATACCAGAGACTTCGGAATAAAGATTTAATTGAAACATTTAAATGTTGAATTCACTTCATCTAAGAAATTAATAATTTGATGTTATTATTGTATTTTCATCAGGTTTGAAATTGTTTAAAAATAATAGTTTAATTAACAAATTAAATTGACTTTTTTAAACATAGAGTTTGATTTAATGATTCAAATAAATACAAAATAAATGTTGTAGCCTTTTAATTAACCCCTTTTTTTTTTTTTTTTTTTTTTTTTTTTTCCCCCCCTTCCCCCTTTTTAAAAAAAAAACCTTTTTTTTTTAATAAAAAAAATTTTTTTTCCCCCCCCCCTTTTTTAATTTTCACCCCCCCCCCAAAACAGGCCCCCCCCCCCCAACCCCCCCCTTTTTTTTTTTTTTTTTTTTTTTTTTTTTTTTTTTTTTTTTTTTTTTTTTTTTTTTTTTGGGGGGGGGAAAAAAAAAAAAATGGGGGGGGGGGGGGGGGGGGGGGGGGGGGGGGGGGGACCACCAGGGGGGGGGAGACACTTTTCCCTCGGAGTCGACGACGGTTCGTCCAGAAGTCGAGGAAACACGTCGATCACTTGTTTCATCGTCAAACTCACTTCCATCAGATATGAAACATCGTTTGTGTGTCTGTCGCACAACTTCACACTCGACACACAACAACAGCATCTTTCATGAGTGAAAATCTTGTTCGCTGGCATCAGAGTGAGAGAGAGAGAAAACTCACACTCACACACATACAATCACACACACACACACACACACACACACATACGTACACACACTCTCACACACACTCACACACGTACACACACGCACTCTCACACACCAGACTCTCATGCACACACTCTCACACAAAAACATACGTACACGCACTCTCACACACACACACGTACACACACTCTCACAATCACTCACACACGTACACACACACACACAAATTCACGCACTCTCACACACCAGACTCTCATGCACACACTCTCACACACACTCACTCACATACACATACACACTCTCACTCACTCGCACACGCAAGCAAGCAGACACACATATGTACACACTCACACACACACATACACGCACTCTCACACACCTTCACGCACAGACACACACCATCATGAAGCACACACACAACAGAGAAGAAGACACACACCACCATGAAGCAAACACACAACAAAGAAGCAGACACACACCATCATGAAGCAAACACACAACAGAGAAGCAAACACACACCATCATGAAGCAAACACACAACAAAGAAGCAGACACACACCATCATGAAGCAAACACACAACAAAGAAGCAGACACACACCATCATGAAGCAAACACACAACAAAGAAGCAAACACACACCATCATGAAGCAAACACACAACAAAGAAGCAGACACACACCATCATGAAGCAAACACACAACAGAGAAGAAGACACACACCATCATGAAGCAAACACACAACAAAGAAGCAGACACACACCATCATGAAGCAAACACACAACAAAGAAGCAGACACACACCATCATGAAGCAAACACACAACAAAGAAGCAGACACACACCATCATGAAGCAAACACACAACAAAGAAGCAGACACACACCATCATGAAGCAAACACACACCATCATGAAGCAAACACACAACAAAGAAGAAGACACACACCATCATGAAGCAAACACACAACAAAGAAGCTTTGTTATGTTTGTTATGTTTGTAATGTTGCTGACGTCAGCAGAATCCTCACGACAACTGAACTCTTCCTGTCACTGACTTCATCACTTCCTGCTCATCGCAGCAATTAGTTCCATTTTGTTTCCACTTTTATCTTGTTCTGGATCAACAAGAAGGTCACGGGGTCGTTGACCTCTCGGCTCACAGAGGCTGTCAATCATCTGGTCATGTGACTGTGAGTCGAATATTTGAAAACACAGAGTTTCATGTTCTAGTTTCAACTTTAGATTCTAAATGATAGATATTTTAATTCAACGTATAAATGTTGGTGTAATAGTGACTCCAGACTAAACCAACAGAGCACCGAGATACTGATCAAACACACAGACGTTGCATGATTGACGAGGTAGAAGCTCACAATGGTACTGATGTACTTCCATATTCCAAATCTTCAGGTACTTAAGTGTACAAGTCCCAGCAAGCTAGGGTTGTGGGTCATGAGAACAGATACTTTGGCAACTGTAAGACCAACACACAAGTCTACCTAGATAAGTACTCAGGGAGCGTAGACCCCAGCCAAGCAGCTCCAAACGAATGTTACAACATTGTGTTCCGTAACACCTGTCCCGTAACGCTGTGTTCTGTAACATTGTGTTCTGTAACACTGTGTTCTGTAACACTGTGTTCTGTAACACTGTGTTCTGTAACATTGTGTTCTGTAACACTGTGTTGTGTAACGCTGTGTTCTTTAACATTGTGTTCTGTAACGCTGTGTTCTTTAACATTGTGTTCTGTAACGCTGTGTTCTGTAACATTGTGTTCTGTAACACTGTGTTCTTTAACATTGTGTTCTGTAACATTGTGTTCTGTAACACTGTGTTCTTTAACATTGTGTTCTGTAACATTGTGTTCTGTAACACTGTGTTCTTTAACATTGTGTTCTGTAACGCTGTGTTCTGTAACATTGTGTTCTGTAACACTGTGTTCTTTAACATTGCGTTCTGTAACGCTGTGTTCTGTAACACTGTGTTCCGTAACACTGTGTTCCGTAACGCTGTGTTCCGTAACGCTGTGTTCTGTAACACTGTGTTCTTTAACATTGCATTCTGTAAGGTAAGGTAAGGTAAGGTAAAACTTTATTGATCCCTCAGGAGGTCTCCTTTGGGAAATTGTTTTTTACCAATAGCCAGCAATTTTTCATAAACAATAAAAAATAATACATAAAAAATAAAATAAGAAGAAGAACATAAGAGGAAGAACAAGATGATACAATCTAAGTCTAAAGACAAGGACATAGGTCAAGGAAAGAAAAACAACAAAGACAAAAGATACAAAGACTAACATAGAACATCCAGATACTTTCACTACCACTCCTGCCCCCGTAAACTGAGATTTGTAACACTGTTTCTTAATAGCCCGTGCTGATGAATGAGTCCGCTGTGTTCCTACGACTTTGTTTTGCAACGCTGTGTTCTGTAGGACTGCATTCCTGTAGCACTCATTCTGCTTCTCTGCCGTGGGCACTGTATGACAGTGTTCGTAGACTGGATGACTGTCATCAGTCACTGTAACGCTGTGTTCTGTAACACTGTGTTCCGTAACGCTGTGTTCTGTAACATTGTGTTCTGTAACACTGTGTTCTTTAACATTGTGTTCTGTAACGCTGTGTTCTGTAAGACTGTGTTTTGTAACGCTGTGTTCTGTAACATTGTGTTCTGTAACACTGTGTTCTGTAACATTGTGTTCTGTAACGCTGTGTTCTGTAACACTGTGTTCCGTAACGCTGTGTTCTGTAACGCTGTGTTCTGTAACGCTGTGTCCTGTAAGACTGTGTTCTGTAAGACTGTGTTCTGTAACGCTGTGTTCCGTAACGTTGTGTCCTATAAGACTGTGTTCTGTAACACTGTGTTCTGTAACGCTGTGTTCTGTAACATTGTGTTCTGTAACACTGTGTTCTTGTAACTACTGTGTTGCGCTCTGTAACATTGTGTTCCGTAACGCTGTGTCTAAGAAAAACGGCGCCCCCTGTGTTCTGTAACACTGTGTTCTGTAAGACTGTGTTATGTAACGCTGTGTTCTGAAGCCGGGGGGTTCCTATAAGACTGTGTTCTGTAACACTGTGTTCTGTAAGACTGTGTTCTGTAACACTGTGTTCTGTAATAAAACTTTTTTTTTTGTAACGCTGTGTTCCGTAACGCTGTGTCCTGTAAGACTGTGTTCTGTAACACTGTGTTCTGTAAGACTGTGTTCTGTAACACTGTGTTCCTGTAACACTGTGTTCTGTAAGACTGTGTTCTGTAACACTGTGTTCTGTAACGCTGTGTTCTGTAACGCTGTGTTCTGTAACGCTGTGTCCTGTAAGACTGTGTTCTGTAACACTGTGTTCTGTAAGACTGTGTTCTGTAACACTGTTTTCTGTAACGCTGTGTTCTGTAACACTGTGTTCTGTAACACTGTGTTCTGTAAGACTGTGTTCTGTAACGCTGTGTTCCGTAACGCTGTGTCCTGTAAGACTGTGTTCTGTAACACTGTGTTCTGTAACACTGTGTTCTGTAACGCTGTGTTCTGTAAGACGACTGTGTTCTGTAACACTGTGTTCTGTAACACTGTGTTCTGTAAGGGGTGTGGGTTTAGGTGGGGGAACGCTGTGTTCGGTAACACTGTGTTCCTTAACACTGTGTTCTGTAACACTGTGTTCTGTAACGCTGTGTTCTGTAACGCTGTGTTCTGTAACGCTGTAATACCTGTGTTCTGTAACACTGTGTTCTGTAAGAACATGTGTTTGCTGTAATATTGTGTTCTGTAACGCTGTGTTCTGTAAAACTGTTTTCTGTAATCACTGTGTTCCGTAACACTGTGTTCTATAACACTGGGTCCTGTAACGCTGTGTTCTGTAACGCTGTGTTCCTTAACAATGTGTTCGGTAACACTGTGTTCCTTAACACTGTGTTCTGTAACACTGTGTTCTGTAACGCTGTGTTCCTTAACACTGTGTTCTGTAACACTGTGTTCTGTAATATTGTGTTCTGTAACACTGTGTTCTGTAACGCTGTGTTCTGTAACACTGTGTTCTGTAACACTGTGTTCTGTAATATTGTGTTCTGTAATGCTGTGTTCCTTAACACTGTGTTCTGTAACACTGTGTTCTGTAATATTGTGTTCTGTAACAATGCTGCTGTTCTTGTTCTAACACTGTGTTCCTGTAACACCGTGTTCTGTAACACTGTGTTCCGTAATATTGTTTTCTGTAATGCTGTGTTCCTTAACAATGTGTTTCGTAACACTGTGTTCTGTTATATTGTGTTCTGTAATATTGTGTTCTGTAATATTGTGTTCTGTAACGTTGTGTTCCTTAACACTGTGTTCTGTAACACTGTGTTCTGTAATATTGTGTTCTGTAATATTGTGTTCTGTAACGTTGTGTTCCTTAACACTGTGTTCTGTAATATTGTGTTCTGTAATATTGTGTTCTGTAACGTTGTGTTCCTTAACAATGTGTTCTGTAACATATTTTGTACAATTGTTTTTATCAGCTTGTCTTGTAAGATGTCAGGACGAGCCGTGAAACGATCCAAAAAGAGGTTTAGAAAATAATATAACTTAGAAAATGTAAGTTGTGACACATTATAGAAAAAAATCAACAAATTCAACATTTCTCAACCAACAGAGAAAATATTGATTATTAAAATTTTTTTTTTTTTTAAATCAATAAAAAAACCAACGACAATGTTTCAATAAGAAAATTCAAAGTTAAATTAAATCATTCAATATTCAGAAGACACTGAACGACTTCATTAACATATTGTATGTTTTTATGCTTTAAATCACTTTTTTAAACACAACAAGCACAGAATAAAAACATGTTTAAACACGACATCAAACCCCTGAACAGATTCTTCTTCAGTGAATCTTTCCTGTGTTGCTGCAGACAATAAAAGCTCCTGAAATCAATACAGTGGAACCATGACATCATCCACACAAACCTAGTTTGGTCACATGACCGGAGCAGCTTCAGCCTCAGCCAATCACAGAGCTTGATTTGTGAACGACAAAATCTCACCTCTGATTATTCTTCCGGTCGTCATCGCTGCCAAAGTCCTGCAGACAAAACCGAAGTATCAATAAATGAATGTGTTGATTACAGACGTCGATCAGTGTCACAATATTAATGTCAACAATTTCAATGGTGAAACTTTTTTACATTTTTATATACAATCCTGTATTTTTCAATAATTTAAAAACACATTTTTCAACATTATAATGTTTTATTTATTACTATAATTCATAATTTAACAGCGAGTTGGATATTATGATTATGATATTATGGTCTGGAAAATATAAACAAATATAAATGACTTACTTACTTAATAATTCATCTAATATTAACTTCTCAGCCAATCACGCGTCTCCGTCAACATGTCGATATTGATTAGAAACAAATGAAAAATCATTCAATTTAGAAAATTCACTTTTTCAATTATAAGAATTATAAGATTATAATCTAAACGTAAAAACCTATGAAAACTACTACTAACTAAAAAAAATCAATGTTTTATATGAAATGTATCGAATTCACTTGTTAATAAAATATATAAATAATCGATCCTTAAAAAAACAACATAAATCTAATAAAAAAATTCAATGTTACAACATGATGATGACGACACTGATTTACTTCCGAATGTTACCAACATATATACAGACTTATATATATTTTCAACAGTTTTAAAACTTTTAACTGTAAAATACTTGAAGAACATACTCAGTCTAAATATCGCGTGTTCAATTCTAACAATTTCAATTCTAACGTATTATTGTATTTTTTAATTGCAAATTAAATAAATTGATAAAATTAGAATGATTTTATAAGTAACGACCGATTGTTATTTTTAAAAAGTATTTAATGTTATTATTATAATAAACAACAACAAATGACCGACTAAAGTCCATCTGCCACAATCTTGGCCCGACAGCGCCATCTGCTGGTGAGCGTCGTCAGCGTGACGTGAGAGAAACAAACTAAATCTACGAGAATATTTTGAAACAAGTTTTCTTGTTTCTCCTCCTTCAGTCCTCGATGATCTTTAACTTTCTCGAGTCCAGTTTATTTCACCATTATTTAGTTTCATCGACGAGGAGCTTCATCATCGGCCGGACATTCAGAGTAGATCCCCTTTCTCTTGAATAATAAGAGAAAATATTCATTTTGATTTTTAAAGAAATGTAATAGTTTTTGGCTCATAATTATAAAAAAAAACTCAAATAAAATTGTGACACAAACGTTCACTTTTAACAAAATCCTCTTCATTTCAGATTCATAATTGAAGTTCACGATAACGGTATCGTCTAGTTATCGAGTTAAACTAGTCGTGTTTGAACGTCACGTGATCTAAAGCAGGACGAGTCAGTTGAATATGAAGGTGAGTTTCTTTCTTTATTATCAACTCAAATATATAATCTTTCATTCAGAAAAGTGTTTGAATGAAAAAAGAATTTAGTCGAGACTCAAACAAATGCATTTTTTATGGTTTTTTCTTTGATGAAAGTAATGTTTTTGTGTTTAAGTCATAGTATCAGTAATTATGAGTATTATGTCTCAATTATTAAATCCACAAAAAGTTGCTTCAGTCAAAAACTTTTCAAGTTTAGTTTTTTGGATCAAGAAAAAAACGTTTTTCTTTCACGTAATTGTTGTTTTGAAGCTGCTTTTTAATTTTTATTTTATTTACAAAAGTGCAAAAGAAGTGAAATTAATTTTATCATGTATTAACTGAAAATACTTTTTGTCCGAATACTAAAGAAACAAATCCTCAGATCTTTAATGAAGTTCAACTGGGAATGTGTAATGCAAATGTTTTTATAGTTTTTTATAAAAATAACAATCAATTTTACTAACAAAGTTTATCCTGACAATATATTTTCTTCAGCTGTGAGTAACTCCAGGAATGTTCTGTGAACACATGAGATTGAATGGAAATAAAAATAGAACGTTTTAAAAAAACAAACAAAAAAACTGTGAGTTCAGTAAAAAAAACTGTTTATTGTCAATAAAACTTCATCTTTAATCTTAATTTCTTAAGTCACTCCAGAAAAAGTCTTTAAAGGTTGTTCTTTTAAATCCAAACCAGGATCAGCTTCATTATTATATATTTATACACGTTTATTCTTCCTGTATTATCAACAATATTATTATAATATCATAATTAATTAAGAATATTGTCAATATTCACGCATGTTTGACTAGTGCAGTATTTTTGGTATATTACTAGATTTTTATTTCTTTTCTCCAGAGTTATTAAAATGTCTAAATTCAATGAGAGCCAAAGATAAAAATCTGTGTATAAAGTAAATGAATCTGAATAAACCTGGTTCTGATGATGATTTTAATATTGTATTTTGAATGTTATTTGATATATTACAATATCATTGTTAGTTCTTTATTAGCATTTTTAAAATTTTCACTTATATGCTTAGAATAAAGCGATATATAAACATATATATCCCTTCATTCATTATATATATATATATATATATTCTATTTATTTATTTTATCAATATAAACTTGGCAAATAAAGCTGTTATTATTGTAATTTTTTTTAGATAATACATTATACAATTATTAATTTACAATAAATTGTAAATGTCCCTAATATGCTTATAATGAAGCTTCATCAATATATACTTGATCCTCGAATAAAGCAGTTTTGATTCTGATTCTAATATAAAATAATATTATTTATATGATATATTACGACATTATTCTCAAGTCTTTATTAACATTTTTTATAAATTTGTCTGATCTGGTTCTAATAAAGCTTCATCAATATATATTTGTAGTATTGTATTTGAAGTTTTTGATTCTGATTGTAAAATAATATAATATAATATAATATAATTATATATGATATATTACGACATTATTCTCAAGTCTTTATTAACATTTCTTATAAATGTGTCTGATCTGGTTCTAATAAATCTTATGAACAACTTATAAATATTATGATTGTAATATAATATAATATAACATTATTTATATGATATATTACGACATTATTCTAGTCTTTATCAACATTTCTTATAAATGTATCTGATCTGGTTCAAATAAATCTTCATCAATATATACTTGTAGAATAAAGCAGTTTTTGATTATGATTCTAATATAATATAATATAATATAACATTATTTTATCTGATATATTACGACATTATTCTCAAGTCTTTATTAACATTAACATTATAAATGTGGAGCAGGATATTTACTTGTAGAATATTTCGACATTGATGAACACGATCTAGTATTTTAAAAGAATAAACTCGTGTTCTTGGAACTAAACACTCAAACAAACGCAGGTTTTTCTCTCGCTGACCATCAAACAAGTCTGAGTGACATCATCCCAGATCTCTGCCATGACGTCATACATCAGCAGCAGAACCGAGCCGATGGTTTTTTTGTTCAAACACGTCAGGAAGTTGTCACCGTGCGTCTCGAGCTGTCAATCAAGGTCGAGGCTCACCTGCGCGCCGCTGCTGATGCTGGCCGAGGATGCTGCGCCGGGGGTGGGGGACCTCTGCAGAGTCACCAGGGCCATGGTGGCGAGGGCTGCGATGGGGGTGCGATGGGGGGGCAGCGGCAGGAAAACGCCTCGTCAGTCTCTCCTCAGGACCCAGGACGTCTCCCGCCGCGAGTCCTCTCCCGAGTCTTCATCAGATCCTGGTCCCACGAGTCCCGACCCCCCTGGTCCAGAGTGCCCCGGTCTTGAATCCCGCTCCTCGGTCCCTGGGTCCTGGTCCTGGTCCAGACTGTGGTCTCGGTCGAAACCAAAACACGCTGCGAGGATCCACAGAGGCAGAGATGACATGCAGATGAGAGCCGCGCTGTGATTGGCTGGCCTAGTTTGCGTGTGCGCTGTCATTGGGCCAATGTTGTCAAGGTGTCTGGGCCAGAATACACGCTCCGGTACTACATGTATCACGACATCTGTTCACGACATGTTTCATATCACGACGTTTTATTTGCACAATATTAACAAAACAAACGTTTTGTCGAGAAATGACGGTTTGTTTTGTTAACGAATCAGTTATTATTCTATGATTATCATTTACTTTCCAAGACAATACATTTTTAAAATATAAATATGACTCATATTAGTTCCAAACTGCAAATAAATTGACGTTTTAAATCGGTTGTGTTTTATCTTTACAAACATTTATATGATACAAGTAATACTTTCAGAGAGAAAAAAAAAAATCTTTACACAATACCATGAATATAAACGTTTATATTAGTCATAAATATCCTTTATTTGAAATCTATGGAAGTATTTCAGTGTCATCAGAATATTGTGTGATTATCATTTACTTTCCAACAATCTTACTTTTTTAAATATAAATATGACT
Source organism: Callionymus lyra (assembly GCA_016630915.1). Taxonomy (NCBI): domain Eukaryota; kingdom Metazoa; phylum Chordata; class Actinopteri; order Syngnathiformes; family Callionymidae; genus Callionymus; species Callionymus lyra. The sequence continues at coordinate 32,485,352 of JACEEU010000685.1, read as the reverse complement.
CATATTAGTTCCAAACTGCAAATAAATTGACGTTTTAAATCGGTTGTGTTTTATCTTTACAAACATTTATATGATACAAGTAATACTTTCAGAGAGAAAAAAAAAATCTTTACACAATAACATGAATATAAACGTTTATATTAGTCATAAATATCCTTTATTTGAAATCTATGGAAGTATTTCAGTGTCATCAGAATATTGTATGATTATCATTTACTTTCCAAGACAATACATTACATTTTTTTAAATATAAATATGACTCATATTAGTTCCAAACTGCAAATAAATTGACGTTTTAAATCGGTTGTGTTTTATCTTTACAAACATTTATATTATACTAAGTAATACTACTACTACTTAATTATATTAAGTAATACTTTCAGAGAGAAACAAAATACATCTTTACACAATACCATGAAAATAAACGTTTATATTAGTCATAAATATCCTTTATTTGAAATCTATGGAAGTATTTCAGTGTCATCAGAATATTGTATGATTATCATTTAATTTCCAGGACAATACATAACATTTAAAAAAATAAATATTACTGATATTAGTTCCAAACGGTGCAAATACATTTTAAAGCGTTTTAAATCAGATGTGTTTTATCTTTAAAAAAAAACATCTATATGATACACGTAATACTTTCAGAGAGAAACAAACAAAACGTTTACGATGAAATCTTCATACAATACCATGAAAATAAACGTTTATGTTAGTGAAACAAAGATAATAGTGAGAACTAAGCTGTGTAGTGAAGACACTGTATCATAGTATGGTTGTGTAGTAAAGACACTGTATCATGATACAGTTGTTCAGTACATGAAAAAGTAGTGGAGACACTTATGATAAAGTTGTGTAGTGAAAAACTGTATCATGATACAGTTGTGTAGTGAAGACAATGTATCATGATACAGTTGTGTAGTGAAGACACTGTATCATGATACAGTTGTGTAGTGAAGAAACTGTATCATGACACAGAACTGTAATCAACAACATCAATAGTACCGGTGCTTACCTACTTTCATGTCACATGATTGTCTGCGCGTCACATGATTTGCTGAAAATTTGATCAAGTGATTAAAATGTATCTTATAAATGGAATAAGAAGATCAAGATCTATGTGTAAAAAAACCATACTAATTTAATTTAAAAAACAAAACAAAGTTTCAACATCTGAGATGTAAAATGTAAACATTTAAAGACAGATATCCACAGAAAAGGCAACAAGGTTCTAACTTTTCTTACATTAAAGAATTTAATCATCTTGATTCATGAAAATACTCTGAAATAAAACCTTTATTTCTAGATGAATCTAACATTATTTATTGTAAACATCGTGTTTGGATTGTTCTTTACAAACTGTTAATGTCCATATTAGATCAAAATGGCTACAATTTAAATGAAGATTTAAGATTTTATTTTTAAGCTTCAACAATCAAAACATATTCTCTAGAGTTCAGATCACATTTGATATCATCATTTATTTATTTCCTGGTCATTTCACTTCAGGACGATGGAAGAAAAACAATAGAAATGTTTAATTTTCATTGAAACCAAATGCATTTTTTTCATCAAATGCTTCTCCAAGGACCATCACCTTACCTAGTAGGGGTACCTGATGAGGTCAGAATAAGAATGGTCCAAAATCGACTCCATGAATATGAATGATGGAATTGAGTTTAGGAGGGACACCGGGGTCCACACCTAGAGCCAGGCATGATTGGGAAGAACGGTTTGCATGATCCAAACACAAAACGGTTTATCGTTGGACTTCTGTGCTTGTCATGGCTTGTCCATCACAAACACCATGTTCGAACATAGAGAGGCTCATACGTGTACTTGGTACCAGAGCTCCCTAAACCGCAGATCAATGATCGATTTTGTAATCATATCATCTGGACACCTAGTGTCTCTTGAAGAGAGGGCTAGAACTGTCAACTGATCACCATCTGGTTGTGAACTGGCTCCGATGGCAGGGGCAGCCTCTGGACATTAGGTAAACCCAAACGTGTAGTGTGGGTGAACTGGGAACGTCTGGAGGGCGAAGCCGTCAGAGGAGTTTCCAGATCACACATCCGAGAAGCTTTTTCCGACATCCCTGTAGAGGTTGGGGACATCGAACATGAGTGGTAAGTATTCAAAGACGCCATGGCTAAAGCTTCAATTGCAAGCTGTGGTCTGAAGGTCATCAGTGCCTCAAGGTGCGGAAACCCAAGGATATCTTGGTGGACACCAGATGTCAGGGAAGCTGTCCGACTGAAGAAGGAGTCTTATCGAGACCTAGTGTCTTGCCGGACTCCTAAAGCAGTTGCAAAGTACCAACTGGCTCGAAAGGCTGCTGCTTTGGCTGTTGCAAAGTCTAACAGGGGGTGTGGGAGGAGTTTGGAGAAGCCACAGGGGAAGACTTTTGGTCGGCACCAAGGTGCTTCTAGAAAGTGGTCAAGCACCTCAGAGGGGGGAAGCAGCAGAGTGTCCTAGCTTTTTACAGTAAGGATGGAATGTTGCCGACTTCAATAGAGGATGTTGCTGGCTGTTGAAAAGAGTACTATGAGGAACTCCTCAACCCGGATTTTCCCACCCCTCTCTTGTGGAGACAGAGCTGGACGTCGATTGGTTGGCTGCATCTCTCGTGCTGAAGTCGCTGTGGTGGTCAGAAAGCTCCACAGTGGCAAAACTGCGGGAATTGATGAGATTCGCCCAGAAATGCTGAAAGCTCTCTGTGTTGAAGGGTCGTCTTGGCTGACTCGTCTCCAACATTGCATGGGCGTCTGGGTCGGTACCTGACGAGTGGCAGACCGGGGTGGTGGTCCCCCCATTGCAAAAGGGGGACCAGAGGTTGTGTGCCAACTACAGAGGCATCACACTCCTCAGCCTTCCTGGTGTGGTCTACTCCAAGGTCTTGGAAAGGAGGGTTTGATCAATGGTTGAACCTCAGATCCAGGAGGAACAATGCATGTTCCGTCCTGACCGTGGAACTACAGACCAACTCTTCATTCTCTCGGTTCTGGAGGGTGCCTGGGAGTATGACCTGCCAGTCTACATGTGCATTGTGGACTTAGAGAAGGCGTACGACAGAGTGCCCAGGGCGAAGTTGTGGGAGGTTCAGGAGTATGGAGTGAGAGGCCATCTACTGAGGGCCCTCCAATCCCGCAGCAGGAGTTGTGTGCAGATCCTTGGATGCAGATCGGATGTATTCCCGGTGAAAGTTGTTCTCCTACATGTGCTTGGTCTCCAATCCTGTTTCTGGTTTTCATGGACAGAATTTTGAGGCGCAGCTCTGGCGGGGAAGGTTTGCGGTTTGGTAGCCTGAAGATCTGATCGCTGCTTTTTGCGGATGATTTGGTTCTCATGGCTTCATCACACTGCGACCTCCAGGTCTCGCTGGATCAGTTTGCATCTCTAAATCTAAGGCCATGGTTCTCAGCAGGAGAAAGATGGATTGTTCGCTCCAGGTTGGGATTGAGCCCTTGCCTCAAGTGGAGAAGTTCAAGTATCTTGGGCTCTTGTATGAGGGGAATTGGAGATTGGTCTGTGAATTGGTGCAGCAGGGGCTGTATTGCATTCGCTCTACCGCACTGTTGTGTAAGAGGTAGCTGAGCCAAAAAACAAAGCTCTCTATTTTCCGATCAATCTTTGTCCCCACCCTCACCTACGGTCATGAGCTTTGGGCCATGACCGACAAGATCTCAGATACAAGCGGCACAAATGAGTCTCCTTAGACGAGTGGCAGGCGTCTCCCTTGGAGATAGGGTGAGAAGTTCTGTCACTCGGGAGAGACTCGAAGTAGAGGCACTGCATCTCTGCGGGGAAAGGAGTCAAATGAGGTGGTTTGGGCATCTCTTGAGGATGCCCCCTGGGCGCCTCCCTTTGCAGGTGTTCCAGGAGCGTCCAGCTGGGAGGAGACCAAGGTGTCGACCAAGGACCAGGTGGGGAGATTATATATCCTCACTGGCATGGAAGGGTCTTGGGATCCCTCAGTCAGAACTGGCAGATGTTGCTGGGGAGAATGGCGTTTAGCGCTCCCTGTTGAAGCTGCTGCCCACGCGACGGCTAAGCGGTTTGATGATTTCATGTTATCACCTTCAAAATATGTCGATATGAAGATTTGAGGTGAAAAGCAAAAGTGTCTCCTGTATCAAGAGGTTGTGAACATGAGACGATGGACATTTTTCTTCTCAAATAACGAAAAGGGAAACAAATATCAGTGTTTAGATCAAATGGGCGACATGAGCAGCTAAAACGTTATAAAATGGACACGTTTTATTTGGCAACATCTTCAACCATCGGTAGAAAATGAAATTGGCCAGGTGTTAAATAGAAGAACAAATAAATACTTGTCTAGAAATGTAAACAACAAACGTCTCAGTCTCGTCTTGCAGATCTACTCGAAGAACGTTGGCACTTTTATCGTAAACAGGCAAAAATAGTGGGACGACAATAAAATCCACTTCATGTAACAACCAGCAAACAACAGGAAATAAATATAAAGCAGTGAATAACCATCATCATCATCATCATCATCATCATCGTGGCACCAGAGTCACCAAAACATCATCGTTCTGACATCAAGTCCTTCACAACCTCTTCGTCCACCCGTCGACTTGAGGTTCAGATCTACGGCTGCGAGTCTTTGCTAACGTTGGGCTCAGATGTCGAGCGTCGTTGCGCCTCCATTGACGGAGGAAGAGTCTCCTGAAGAGTCCGGCCCAGAGTTTCTATGGGGAGCAGCAGAGCCGCGATACCAGCCACCAGACTGAAGCTGCAGTAGACCAGCACGGTCAGAGTGAGCGACGAGCGCAGCAACACCTGAGGACAGTAAGAGAAACGATCTTCATCAGAGACTTTACTTAAAAGGACTTCACACTGGAAATACTCTCTTGTGTTCTACATCAGACTGTGAAATTCAGGTGCGTCGATATTTTCTCACACACTTATGACACAAATCGTATACCGTCTAAATCAAAGGCCAAAATTAAATTTTAGCAATTGCAATTAAACTTTTGGCCTCTAGATGGCAGCAGCCGTTACATCCTCCACAGCTACAGGAAGAATGATGACTGAGGACGAGAGGATACAGTGAGTCCAGCAGCTTTTAAAGCTGATGTTTGAAATCTGGTTAAAATATAGACCTATGACGAAAATCAAACCCTCACCCACATTTTAGTCCCAGTGACAACTGAGGACGAGAGGATAAAGTGACTCCAGCAACTTTTAAAGCTGATGTTTGGACATATATATATTTTTTAAACTTCTTCCAGAATCATGATGTCTGTAAATTTTGCAACACCAGAGTGAAGTACTATACGCATATACTGTATACTTGTTACTACACTATCAATATATATCACTGTATATCTAATTTTAATCAGTACAGTAGTAAAGTGGTTGAAAGGACGACAAGCTTGATGAGAAACAGTCGAGTCCTCCTGGTTTGAGGTCTTGAAAGTAATGTTGTGATAAACGCTGTTGAAATACAAGAGTATTGGTCTCACCTGCGCCACAAAGGGAGTGATAAGAGCTCCCAGTCTGCCCATCATACTGCATGTGCCGAGCCCGATGGCTCTGGCTTCTGTGGGAAACACCTGAAGGAAGTCGTGTGATTAGAAGGTCAAACAAATCCAGGCATGGACTGTGCGTCGAACCTCAGGAGTGTAAACATAAGCGACCTGATACCCCCCGGTTATGAAGGCTCGGGCTATGAAGATGAAGACGGTGAGTCCTGCCCTGAAAGTGTTTCATGCTGTTCAGATGAATCGTGATAGGAAATGAACAGAAGTCAAAGCGTACCTTCCAATACAGGCCATCATGGGGAGCGTGAACAAAGCAAACATGAAGAAACTGAGAGTCAAGCTTTTCTTCCTGCCGAGAAATTCCACCACCACGAGAACCACCAACAGACCTGGACACACCAGGACATGTTCAGGTGTTAGAGTCACGACACGGAAAACTATTGAGACATATAAATTCTAAAGCTAGAGTAAGATAGCTTTCAAAAAGTTTGACATAAGAGTATTTTTGCCACATTTTACTGGGAATTTATCTGGAAGTTTATCATTGTCATCGAAATATTGAATAGTTCAATTTAACATTAGCTAGAACTGTCAACTGATCACCATCTGGTTGTGAACTGGCTCCGATGGCAGGGGAAGCCTCTGGACCGACCAGGTAAACCCAAACGTGTAGTTCGGGTGAACTGGGAACGTCTGGAGGGCGAAGCTGTCAGAGGAGTTCTCAGCTCTCACATCAGAGAAGCTTTTGCCGACATCCCTGTGAAGATTGGGGACATCGAGCATGAGTGGTCAGTGTTCAAAGGTCTGAAGGTCATCGGTGCCTCAATGGGCAGTAACCCGAGGAAATATTGGTGGACACCAGATGTCCTTGGGTCAGCCGTCTGACTGAAGGAGTCTTATCGAAACCTAGTGTCTTGCCGAGTCCTGAAGCAGTTGCGAAGTACCGCCTGGCCTGAAGGGCTGCTGCTTCGGCTGTTGCTAAGGTTTAACAGTGGGTATGGGAGGAGTTTGGAGAATCCATGGGGGAAGACTTTTTGTCGTCACCAAGGCGCTTCTGGAAAATGGTCAAGCCCCTCAGAAGGGGGAAGCAGGTTTGTCTTAGCTGTTTACAGTAAGGATGGAATGTTGACGACTTCAACTGAGGATGTTGCTGGCCATTGGAAAGAGACAGAGCTGGAGGCTGATGGGCGGGCTTCATTGATTGCTCATGCTGAAGTCGCTGTGGTGGTCAGAAAGCTCCACAGTGGCAAAGCTGCGGGAATTGACGAGATTCGCCCAGAAATGCTGAAGGCTCTGTGTGTAAAAGGGTTGTCTTGACTGGCTCGTCTCTTCAACTTTGCGTGGGCGTCTGTGTCAGTACCTGATGAGTGGCAGACCGGGTTGGTGGTCCCACCATTTCAAAAGGGGGACCAGAGGTTGTGTGCCAACTACAGAGGCATCACACTCCTCAGCCTTCTTGGTAAGGTCTACTCTAAGGTCCTGGAAAGGAGGGTCCGATCAATGGGTGAACCTCGGATCCAGGAGGAACAATGCATGTTCCGTCCTGGCCGTGGAACTACAGACCAACTCTTCACTCTCTCGATGGTTCTGGAAGGTGCCTGGGAGTATGACCTGCCAGTCTACATGAGCTTTGTGGACTTGGAGGAGGCGTACGACCCAGTTCCCAGGGCAAAGTTGTGGGAGGTGCTTCAGGAGTATGGAGTGAGAGGCTCTCTACCGAGGGCCCTCCAATCACCGTACACCCACAGCGGGAGTTGTGTGCGGATCCTTGGATGCAAAATGGATGTATTCCCGGTGAGAGTTGGTCTATATCAGGGATGTTCTTTGTCTCCTGTTTCTGGATTTCATGGTCAGGATATGAGGCCATGGTTCTCAGTAGGAAAATGTGGATTGTTCTCTCCAGGTTGGGATTGAGCCCTTGCCTCAAGTGGACAAGACCAATAGAGTACCAAGCTACTTGATGAATATGCATGATTGAAAGTTATTTCAACAAAATCATTTTTCAATAAAATTTAAATTTCATGAAGTAAATAATTGAATAAAATTATTTAAAAAATGATTGTCATTGACATTTTAAATATTAGATTGGACCATTAATACTCTAAAGACACTGAGGTACTTCCCTGAATGTCTCTTCCATCAACATATAATATATAAAACCCTCTCACCCGGGAATTCTCCCAGTGTCGTCCATAACAGGTCCTTGTAGTCTTCTGACGTCAGGTATCTACAGTCCATGTTGCACTCTGCGTCGTTCTTGAAGCCCTGAGTGGCTTTTGAGAAGAAGGATTTGTTTTTCACGTGGTTTGCTCCGGACACTTTGAATCATTACTCACTGCCACACGAGTCTCCAGTTTGAAACATCTCAGTCGTCAACAAGATGATGCCGTAATAGCAGAAGGCGATCGTGAACCTTGGAGCAAAATAAATGTGTTGATGGTGGTTTTTTCAATAGAACACAGTTGGTCGACGACAATATGTTAAAGATGAACTCAAAAGTAACAAGTAACAAGTTTTGCAGTATCTTTTGGTAACACACTACTGCATAAATAACTTTCTACTGTACTATTACTCCATGAGTCTTTGTAGTATTACTCTGAGAGTAGCTGTATTATTACTCCAGGAGTCCCTGTAGTAATACTCTGAGAGTAGATGTATTATTAATCCACCAGTCTACGAGTGTACTATTACTGTGCAAGCTGAACCGCTCTTGAATGCACCAAAAAACGCTCTGTTATGTGAGGTAACAATCAAATATTGAAAAAGAAACATCTTGTTAATGATTCTAAAGATAAAAAGTCAGAACTAAATTTAACTGCAGTGAACAAAGAATTCAACAAATCGAGCTCCAGGGAAACAGTTGATGCTTCATGTCAATATTCAGAGCTACTGATCAACGCGACGGTCGCTCAAATACAGACTCACCAAATGAACCAGAGGAGAAGAGTCGTCCTGAGATACTCGGGCTTGAACAGGGATAAGATCTGACCTCGATGAATCTAAAAAAAACAGTTTTAGATACAGACTTAACAATCTTAGATCCCAATTCTCTCCAGCATCTCCATGGACTCTCCTACACTCTCCTTTTTTCTCACTATAATTTCCCTCACTCCTCTCCTTATCCATCTGTCTACCCCCCCCTCCTTCCTCCCAGCCGGTCAAAGCGGCAGGCCGTCAGCAATGAGTCAGGTTCTGCTCGAGGTTTCTTCCTTCTAAAAGGAAGTTTTTCCTCGCCATAGTTCACTGTACAGCTCACTGTACAGTGTTTCGCTTCTTGCTCTTTGTTGAATTGCTGGGATCTATTTTTCCTTAATCAACTATAGTCTTATTTAAACTGTATAGTGTCTTGAGATAACTTTGTTATGATAAGACACTTTAAATAAAATTGAATTTAATTGAATTAACAACAGACGGATCAGACTCACCTGCTTGAAGCTGACGATGTGTCCCTCCGGCATCTCTCGACCGTTGTCTCTGGCCATTTTCGTCAGAGTCTGGATGGCTTTCTCTCGATGACCCATCAACATGTCGAAGCGAGGACTTTCAGGAAGCCACTGTGGAGGATCAGACATGACTTCTGTGTTCGAACCACGATAGATCGTCACCTACGTAGGCCAGGCAGAGGAAGAGCATCATGGGAGATGCAGACAATCCCAGCAGCCAACGCCAGCCCAGCACCGGCATGATCCAGAAGGCCAACAGAACCTCCAGCAGAGCTCCTATGGCCCAGAAGACCTATGTGGACCAGATGGATACATTGTTGACTCAGTGAGAAAGTTCTGAAGCATTATTTGTACAATTACCCCAAATGACATGATGCTCATGCCTCGACTCTTCGAAGGCAGAAACTCAGAGTACAGCGTCACCCTAGAGAAAAGAAAAAGGTTTGTTACTTAAAAAATAAAAATGCAGGTGGAAGAGAAACTCACGACTGAGGGGCTCCTCCGATGCCGACGCCCACCAGAAATCTGAGAAACAGGAGCCATCCATATGTGGGAGCGATGGCTGTTAACAAGCTGTAGACCAGACTCCAGGCCATCGCCAGAGTCAGTCCCTGATGGATACACTTTATTAATGATGATGCGACGGGTTTAGATCAGGAAACAAGCATAAGTCCAAGGAATCCACTCATTGTCTTTGTTGGTGCCAACAAAACAGATGTCTTTCTACACACTGATCTATTTTAGTGACAGCTGGTTGGTTGCTACTAATGCATTTTCTTTTCCATTTTCTGTGCCACTTATCCCCTTGTAGAAGTTGCGGGGGGGCTGGAGTCTATAACAGTTTCTTTGAGGGCGGGGGACACCCTGGACAGGATGGCAGTCCGTCCCAGGACACACAACCATTCACACACACACTCATACCTACAAATCTTTTCATTAAGAACAATTTCCCCAAGTTCTGAATCAACCTCAACCAGTCCAGTTTATTGTTTAGGTGAACACCGAGGTACTTGTAAGCTGTCAGTCCCTCTATGTCTAGTCCCTGGATTTTCACTGGTGCAATGTTTGATGGTTTCTTGCCGTATGTAACTATCATGTCTGTGAGGTAGTTGGTGATCCATGCAACCAACCTGTGCCTGACACCTGCTCTCTCCATCTTCACCCTGAGCTGCAATGGTTGGATGGTATTAACTGGAGAAGTCAAAAGAAGTGATCCTCACGTTGTTTCCAGTGCCCTCTAGGTGAGAAAGGGATCTCTGCAGCAAGAAAATGACAGCATCATCCTTGATGCCAGGCTGGTATGCGAACTGCAGAGGGTCAATGTTTGGGCTCACAAGGGGGGGCGGAGATGTTTGAGGATTATTCTCTACAGTGCCTTAATTAGGAGTGATGTCAGGGCCATGGGTCTGAAGTGGTTGGGTTCCTTGGGGCGTGATGTATTGGTGACAGGGACCACACAAGAAGTCTTCCATAGGGTGGGGACTCTTTCCAGTCTCGGACTTAGGTCAAAAATGTAGCAAACCACCTGAGATAGCTGGTCTGCACAGTCCCTAGGGAGTCTGGGGCTGATGTCATCAGGACCTGCAGATTTCCTGGCTTTAGAAATCCTCTGCTACATTCTGACCTGATCCACTCTGGTCGTGAAGGTAGGAGAGTAGGGCAGCAGAGATGTCTGGGGTGGCGAGGGTCTTTGACATGGTGGTTGAGGTGTGGAGGTGAAAGCGCCAGAGGCGTTTTTGATTAGGGGGTGGGAAGAGGGCAGGAGGACAGCAAGAAAAGGGAAGCTGGAGGTAGATAGACTGGAGGGGGAGGGGCTGAGAGTTGTGTCAAACCTGTTGAAGAAGAGATTCAGGTTGTCGGCCGAGTCTCTGTCACTGGAGGCAAGGTCCACTGTCCGACTTTTCCTGATCTTCCTTTTCAGGTCCCTCTGCACTCTCTTCAGCTCCTCACAGTCACCAGATGTAAAGGCACCCAGTGCTAACCACTGCGCCACCGTGCGCCCCCGCATCCCCTCCGTCTCCTCCGTAATTCCGTGGGAATGTCTGGTCTCTGAGTGTTGGCCTAGCATTGCTAAGTGCTAACAGCTGGTCCCAGGTGTAAACAATAGTGCTTCAGCCGACCCGGTTTGCTGAAGCAAAAGTTAAAGGTCCACCAAAAAAGAGTGAAAAGACCAAAAAAAGGGTCACCAGTGTCACTTACACTGGCTCGACTACTGTACAGAAATAGACAATAAAAAAGCGCTAGAAATCCACATAATTCACTTCTAGTTAGAAGTGAGTAAGGAGCTGCGGCAACAGGCTGCCACTCACACGGCGCCATCTTGGAAAGGCCAAACATGAAGAAACACGACCTTTTACACGCACCGTTTTTCTGCCGTACTTGTCGGTTAACTTCCCCCACAGAGGGGAACTTATTCCCATCCCGCAAAACACCACCTGAGGACACAACATGGGTCCATCAGCCTCACAGAAGAAGCCTCAGCAGCGTCTTACCAACCAGGAGTTACCGATGTAATGGCCGCCACCTCGTATCCCTGCAGCCTCCAGTCACAGTGAAGCACCGGCCCGAGGACACTCAGGATCATCATCTCCATGGCGTCTGCGATCTGAGAGAGGCGGCGTCACGTCCACAGATCAGAGAAAGTGACGTCAGAGTTCTTACCCATGACAGACCAGTGAGGAAGAAGATCTTCCACTGGAAGCATCCGAAACCGATGGAGTCCAGAGCTTCATCCAGAGTGATGGTTCCTGGAGGAGACATGGTTGAGGTTCATCAGTCAGTGCAAGAAAACACTGGTTCAGATCAATTAAACAGATCTTTTTTGAACCAGAAATGTTTATTTTATCATCATCAATCCTTTCATGTTAAGGAATAATAATTAAAACATTGAACTTAATTGTTGGAAAATTTAAATATCAAACGAATGTAAAAATATACAGTACTGTAGTACAGAAAATGTTTTAGGCAGGTGTGAAAAAACAATGTAAACTAAGAATGCCTTCAAAAATGTGTTAGTATTTTTTTTTTATTAATTAAAAAAATGCAGTGAATGAACATAAATGTCATTCAAATCAATATTTGTCATGAACACCCTTTGCCTTCAAAACAGCATCTTCTAGGTTCACTCGCTGGTAGGTTGTTCCAAACATCTTGAAGAAGTAACTGCAGATCTTCTGTAGACATTTATCAAATCCTTCTCTTCATGTAATCCCAGACACACTCCATGATTTTCAGATCATACCATCACTTCTTCTCGTTTACGCTGAAGATATTTCTTCATGACATTGACCGTATACTTGTTGTCCTGCTTCAGAAGACGTGTTGGGCCATAATACGCCTGATGGTATTGATGATGGACAAGTATCTGTATTTCTCAGCATTCAAACCATTAATGACCAAATCTTCAACTGTGTTTGCAGAAATGAAGCCCCAAACTTGCAAGAACATCCACCATGTTCCACTGTTGCCTGTAGACACTCATGATTGGACGGCTCTCCAGACCTTCAACAAACTTCTGCTACAGCCAAATTTTTACATTTTTGATCCATCAGTCCAGACCTGCGGCCATTTTTCTGTTCCTTTGCTTTCATAGTTGAGTCTCTTGTTTCCATGTTTGGCTGCAACTCTTCCATGAAGACACTTCTGGCCAGACTTCTCCGGACAGTAGATGGTGGACCTGGTCCCACTGGTTTCTGCCAGTTCTGAGGTGATGGTACGACTGGACATCTAACCATTTAGAAGGGATATAATCTTGATGCGTCTTTCATCTGCTGCACAAAGTTTCCTCGACCACAGCGTCCGTAAGCGTTTGTGTAATTGTTGATCAAACACTAGAATCTTACAAAACCCCCGACCTTGTGCAAATGTACTTTAGAATTGATGCTGGTTTGAAGGCAAACGGTAGTTTTAATATAGTAGTATTAATATACAAATATTGATTTGACTCAGATTTTTGTTTTTCTCACTTTGCATTTTATAAATTGACAAAAAAATACATTATTATTTATATTTTTGAAAACATTCTTAGTTTACAGCATTTTTTCACACCTGCCTAAAACTTTTGCACAGAACTGAATTTTCAAATATTCTTTTATAAAATATTATTAAAACATCAATATTGAAATGATTTGATTATTTAAAAAAATAAATGGTTATAAAAACAAAACAACATTTTAATTAAAATATATAAAAGGTTCAAGATTTAAAAAATCTAAAATCTGAAAATGTTGACAAAATGGAAACAATAGTGTTTTATGACGTCAAAAAAAAAAGTACACTTACATCAACATCACAGCAAATAAAATAAATGAATATAAAGGTCATGTGATCAGTTTAACTTGACGAATAAAGAACCACGTGGATGGAAGAGAGAGTTTTGAGTTAAAGGCGGTTGTTCGTTCTTTTGTGTCGTCATGTTAATGAGCTTTAATGAAGAGGTCTGACATGTTTTCTCTCGACTCAAACAAACAATAGAAGGTGTGGATTTGGTAACAAATGTTTGAATAAAGTTCAAATAAGCTTGTCGAGTTCAGTTTTTAATATATATATATATATATATATATATATATATATATACACACACATCTGTGTAAGAGTGTGAATGATTCCTGAACAAACATCAAGTCGTCTTAAACCTTGGATAACCTTGATTGTTGAGTGATGAAGTGATTTTAAAATAGTTACGATGACACACGGCAGACGATGAAGACGCCCTTTGTAGGCGAGTATATACTAGAGTGTTGATGACTGTAGTACTTGTTGAACTATTTTGATGACCAGTAAAAAGTAATGTTAAAACTGTTGTAGACTCTGGTGTTGATAGTGTAGTAACAAGTAATATATGTGTAGTATTGTCCAGTACTTGACTCTGGTGTTGATAGTGTAGTAACAAGTAATATATGTGTAGTATTGTCCAGTACTTGACTCTGGTGTTGTGATAGTGTAGTAACAAGTAATATATGTTTAGTATTGTCCAGTACTTGACTCTGGTGTTGATAGTGTAGTAACAAGTAATATATGTGTAGTATTGTCCAGTACTTGACTCTGGTGTTGTGATAGTGTAGTAACAAGTAATATATGTGTAGTATTGTCCAGTACTTGACTCTGGTGTTGATAGTGTAGTAACAAGTAATATATGTGTAGTATTGTCCAGTACTTGACTCTGGTGTTGATAGTGTAGTAACAAGTAATATATGTGTAGTATTGTCCAGTACTTGACTCTGGTGTTGTGATAGTGTAGTAACAAGTATTTATGTGTAGTATTGTCCAGTACTTGACTCTGGTGTTGTGATAGTGTAGTAACAAGTATATATGTGTAGTATTGTCCAGTACTTGACTCTTGTGTTGTGATAGTGTAGTAACAAGTATATATGTGTAGTATTGTACAGTACTTGACTCTGGTGTTGTGATAGTGTAGTAACAAGTATATATATGTAGTATTGTCCAGTACTTGACTCTGGTGTTGTGATAGTGTAGTAACAAGGATATATGTGTAGTATTGTCCAGTACTTGACTCTGGTGTTGTACTAGTGTAGTAACAAGTATATATGTGTAGTATTGTCCAGTACTTGACTCTTGTGTTGTGATAGTGTAGTAACAAGTATATATGTGTAGTATTGTCCAGTACTTGACTCTGGTGTTGTACTAGTGTAGTAACAAGTATATATGTGTAGTATTGTCCAGTACTTGACTCTTGTGTTGTGATAGTGTAGTAACAAGGATATATGTGTAGTATTGTCCAGTACTTGACTCTGGTGTTGTGATAGTGTAGTAACAAGTATATATGTGTAGTATTGTCCAGTACTTGACTCTTGTGTTGTGATAGTGTAGTAACAAGTATATATGTGTAGTATTGTCCAGTACTTGACTCTTGTGTTGTGATAGTGTAGTAACAAGGATATATGTGTAGTATTGTCCAGTACTTGACTCTGGTGTTGTGATAGTGTAGTAACAAGTATATATATGTAGTATTGTCCAGTACTTGACTCTGGTGTTGTGATAGTGTAGTAACAAGGATATATGTGTAGTATTGTCCAGTACTTGACTCTGGTGTTGTGATAGTGTAGTAACAAGTATATATGTGTAGTATTGTCCAGTACTTGACTCTGGTGTTGTGATAGTGTAGTAACAAGTATATATGTGTAGTATTGTCCAGTACTTGACTCTGGTGTTGTGATAGTGTAGTAACAAGGATATATGTGTAGTATTGTCATTTACTTGACTCTGGTGTTTTGATAGTGTAATAACAACTATATATGTGTATTATTATTCAGTACTTGACTCTGGTGTTGTGATAGTGTAGTAACAAGTGTATATGTGTAGTATTGTCCAGTACTTGACTCTGGTGTTGTGATGGTGTAATAACAAGTATATATGTAAGTAAGTAAGTAAGTAATATTTATTTATATAGCGTTTTTCTAGACCAGGGTCACAAAGCGCTTAAACAATCAAAACAATACTCAATAAAGTACATACTTTAAAGGTCAAGACAATACTGAGAACAACACAGGAGTTCCAGAAAATCAAGGAAAAGCCTGAACAAATAGAAACGTCTTAAGATGTTTCTTAAAGGAGTCAGTAGATCATCAAGCGCAAAGAGAGAGAAGATCGTTCCAAAGCTTAGGAGCAACAGCCTGAAAAGATTTCTCTCCTCTGGTCCAGAAGTTCAGGAACCATAAGTAGATTCTGATCCACAGACCTCAGAGCCCGAGCTGGGGTGTAAGTCTGGATCAGATCACTGATGGAAGGTCTGACCATGAATAGATCTGAAAGTAAGAACCAGAATTTTAAAGTTGATCCTGAAAGAAACTGGAAGCCAGTGAAGAGTTTTAAGGATCGGAGAAATGTGTAGTATTGTCCAGTACTTGACTATGGTGTTGTAGTATTTACAGACCACATGACTCTTGACGAAGTCTTTACTACTTTAATTTGTTTTCAAACTAAAATATAATGCAGAGCTTGTGTGTCGTGGCCATGGAAACCACACAGACTGTAGTGGGAGTGACATTTTGATATCATGCACTGATGTTCATTTGATGATGAACGTCTTATTGACCTATGACAGTTCACGCTCAGATCCCTGTGGTGTATAAAGAACCTTAAAGTAGTTATTGAGACGTGGATTCATTCAAACGTGCGCCACTGAAGACCTACATGTGCGGCTTGCCACTGGTATTAATACACAAATTAATGTCTTAATAAATTAAATGTGTAAATGCACGTACAAATATTTGTCTAATAAATGAATAGTAAGTTTTTGGTCGGAGAACATAGTGAGAACGTGTTCATTTACATGTATTTAAATGTATCAATATAACTTTTATTTATTTGTACATTTCGCTTTTTATACATTTTCACTCTTAAATATATATTCACGCATTTATTTATCTATTGTTAACAATCAGAAATGTATTTAAACATTTATTTAAACATTTAAACAAGTGTTTTCCTCGATCGTCTGAATGTTTGAAGCTGCACAATGGCGGCCCCTAGCGGCAGCGAGAAGAACACACGCACCTGGAAGTCTCGTCACTGCCGTCACGGTGCAAATCTCGTTGTCCGTGGCGAAATCTTCGTCTCCGTGACCCGCGAGATCTCGTCCTCCCCTGAACCCGAACACACCCAGAGAGAAGAGCATAAAGAATTTAAAGAATCGAGCCTCGTTCCTCTTCGAAGCGACGCGAGCGACGAGAGAAAACACCTGGACGTGACGCAATCAATCAAAGGTTGCTCACCTGTCGTCAGGTTCTCTCCAGCGTTTGTACGCCACGGTTGCTGGTTCTACCCACGTCGCCATGTTTTATTAGACTCAACATGGAGCTTAAATGGCCCAAAACAAATGTTGTCCAACAGGCTCGGGCTGTAACTTCTGCTTTCAATGAACGACCAATCACAGGTGACACCTGGGCGGAAGAAAGGGGCGTGGCTTCAACTGACAGTAAAGATCACGTGTTAAAAATGATCGAATAAAAAAACCTTTTTCTTTTATCTAAATGAGACGAATATGATTTGATGTCAAATGTTGCAAATGACGTGACAATAATACACGTTTAAATATTTGTATTGTTTCAATTCGACCTTTTCAAAACAATCATGCGTCACTAGCGTCTGGCAGGTTCTACCAGTTTATTATGACGCGGTGCTTTGACAAGAAGTTAGTGACGATGAGTTGAAGAGTTTAATTCCATGTGTGACAGTTTTAATGTGCGAATCCACCAAAAAAATGTTTTTCTGTTCTGATGAACGTGTTGTTTAATTTCCTTCATGTACTTGTGTTTTTATTGAAAGAATGATTCTCGTGTGTGTTTACGTCAGTGACAGAGTATTATCTAAAATGTAAACATTCAAACACAGACGTACAGAAAACACAAAGGCTCTAAATTTTCTTACATTAAAGAATTTAATCATCTTGATTCATGAAAATGCTCTGAAATAAATCCTTATTATTTCTAGGTGAATCTAACATTATTTATTGTAAACATTGTGTTTTGATTGTTATTTACAAACTGTTAATGTCAACATTAGATCAAAATGGCTACAATTTAAATGAATAAGATTTTATTTTAAGCTTCAACAATCAAAACATATTCTCTAGACTTCAGATCACATTTGATATCATCATCATTTATTTCCTGGTCATTTCACTTCAGGACGATGGTAGAAAAACAATAGAAATATTTAATTTCCATTGAAACCAAACGCATTGATTTCATGTTATCACCTTCAAAATATGTCGATATGAAGATTTGAGGCGAAAAACAAAAGTGTCTCCTGTATCAAGAGGTTGTGAACATGAGACGCTGGAGGATATTTTGCTTCTCAAATAACCAAAAGGGAAACAAATATATCAGTGTTTAGGACACATGAGCGACATAAGCAGCTAAAATTATTGTATAGTTATAAAATGGACACGTTTTATTTGAAATCTTCAACAATCGGTAGAAAAAACACTTGACGACGTGTTAAACAGAAGAACAAACAAATGCTCGTCTAGAAATGTAAACAACAAACGTCTCAGTCTCGTCTTGCAGATCTACTCGAAGAACTTTGGCACTTTTATCGTAAACAGGCAAAAATAGTGGGACGCCAATAGAATCGAACATCCAGTAAACAACAGAAAATAATATAAAGCAGTGAATAACTATCATCATCGTAGCACCAGAGTCACCAAAACACCATCGTTCTCACATCACGTCTTTGCTAACGTTGGGCTCAGATCTCGAGCGTCGTCGCGCCTCCTTTGACGGAGGAAGAGTCTCCTGAAGAGTCTCCTGAAGAGTCTCCTGAAGAGTCTCCTGAAGAGTCTCCTGGGGAGTCTCCTGAATAGTCTCCTGAAGAGTCTCCTGAAGAGTCTCCTGAAGAGTCTCCTGGGGAGTCTCCTGAAGAGTCTCCTGAAGAGTCTCCTGGGGAGTCTCCTGAAGAGTCTCCTGAAGAGTCTCCTGGGGAGTCTCCTAGGGAGTCTCCTGAAGAGCCTCCTGAAGAGCCTCCTGAAGAGTCTCCTGAAGAGTCTCCTGAAGAGTCTCCTGAAGAGCCTCCTGAAGAGTCTCCTGAAGAGTCTCCTGAAGAGTCTCCTGAAGAGCCTCCTGAAGAGCCTCCTGAAGAGTCTCCTGAAGAGTCTCCTGAAGAGTCTCCTGAAGAGTCCGGCCCAGAGTTTCTATCGGGAGCAGCAGAGCCGCGACACCAGCCACCAGACTGAAGCTGCAGTAGACCAGCACGGTCAGAGTGAGCGACGAGCGCAGCAACACCTGAGGACAGTAAGAGAAACGATCTTCATCAGAGACTTTACTTAAAAGGACTTTACACTGGAAATACTCTCTTGTGTTCTACATCAGACTGTGAAATTCAGGTGTGTCGATATTTTCTCACACACTTATGACACAAATCCTTTACCGTCTAAATTAAAGGCTGAACAAAGTTATTATTTAACAATAAAACTTTTTTTTCTACAATTGCATGTAAATATTTGCAGCTTTTGTTCATGTTTGTTTTGCAATTAAACGTCCAGCCTCTAGAAGGCGTTACGTACTCCACAGCTAAAGGAAGTACGATGACAGGTTTTAAAGCTGATGTTCGAAACCTGGTTGAAATATAGCCTATGATGAAAATCAAATCCCCCTCCGCACGCCCTTGGACGCCTAGGAAGCGGCCGAGCAGATGTTCTCTGCTGCAACACCCCGCAAAAGAGCCACTGAGGCTGCCACAACACGGATCAAATGTGCCCTCAGTCTGCTAGGAGCAGATCCACCTGCTGCTTGGTAGGCCCGGATAATGGCTGATCTCACCCAATGAGAAAACCTGTGGGAGGAGATCGCCTCACCCTGCGGGCATCTACTGTTGCAGATAAATAGGGCATCAGAGCGCCTAACCACAGCCACCTGTGAAAGTAATAGGCCAAAGCCCTCACTGGACACAACAGGTGAAGAGGTTCCTGACCCGAGGTGCCTCCCCAACCTGTCAGAGAAGCGTTTGAACACCTAAGTGATGAAGGATGCAACTTAATGGAACTCTTCGTCTTTGGTTGGCTAGAGAGTTCCAAAACTGTATGTCCTGCAAAACCCGAGCGGGAAGGCGCACCTTTTCGACCTTGTTCTGGCTTGACGTCTAGATTGAGATGACCAAACAATCTCTGGAGGTCCCTGATATGCAGCAGCCCAGCCGCACCACCGTGTGAGCTACTGCCATGTGCCTGCTGTCGTCACATGATGCAGAGCTTCCAGCAACTGTGTTGTCAGTCGGAGAATGGGCTGGATAGTTCTCTTATAACTAACCTAATTAAACCTTCTTCGAACTGTGTTGTGAGAGAAAACTCTTGCCGTCTATGAACGGCAGAGCATGTTAGCTTAGCATTAGCTGTGAAAGTCTCTAACGACGCTTGTGAATATGTCACCTTCACAGGTGGAAACACATGCACACTACTAACATCACACTCAGAACGAACCACAGAAACGTCATAAGATTTCCTTTATTTCCGTAAATGCCCTTTAAAGAGCTCCGACATCTCCGCGCTCGAATCCGAACAGGGTTCTCGGATCTGCCTCATAACACTGCCGGTCGTTTTGTCCACTTTGATGCTCATAAAATCGATTACGTCTGCCATTTCAATACAGTTAATCTGTCAAGAGCTTTCTCGCTGAGATGAAAAGGAGGAAGTGCAGCGGGTATTTCCCGCCTTTATAGGAAGTGAACTTCACCTTGCTGGGTGAGAGACAAGGCGGTGCCTCGGGGGTAAACCAATAGCGAAGCGGTTAGAGGGCAGAGCACAAAACAAAGTAGAACTTGGGAAAACTCTTTGTTGTTATTATTCATAAATATGTTGTAAGTTATTTATAGCATTTTGTATCTACGTTTAATCTCTTAATGGCCAAAATTTTAACGGGAAACCGTAGTAAAGCGGTTGAATGGATGACAAGCTTGATGAGCAACTGGTCTGAGATCTTGAAAGTAATGTTGTGATAAACGCTGTTGAAATACAAGAGTATTGGTCTCACCTGCGCCACAAAGGGAGTGATGAGAGCTCCCAGTCGGTCCATCGTACTGCAGGTGCCCAGACCGATGGCTCTGGCTACGGTAGGGAACACCTGAAGGAAGTTATGTGATTAGAAGGTCAAACAAATCCAGACATGGACTGTGAGTCGAACCTCCGGAGTGTAAACAAAAGCGACCTGATACGCTCCAGCTATGAAGGCTCGGGCTATGACGATGAAGACGGTGAGTCCGGCCCTGCAAGTGTTTCAAGCTGTTCAGAAGAATCGTGATAGGAAATGAACAGAAGTCAAAGCGTACCTTCCAATACAGGCCACCATGGGGAGCGTGAACAAAGAAAACATGAAGAGGCCGAGAGTCATGCTTTTCTTCCTGCCGAGAAATTCCACCACCACGAGAACCACCAACAGACCTGGACATGTTCAGGTGTTAGAGTCACGACACGGAAAACTATTGATACATTTAAATTCTAAAGCTAGAGTAAGATAGCTTTTCAAAAGGTTTGACATAAGAGTATTTGTGCCACATTTTTCCTTATTACTGGGTATTTCTTGAAAAGTAATTGAAAATTGGAATATTTTCCAAAATAAATAAATATATATATTTTACATATAGAGTTTGATATTCTCATTCCAGAAATGAGAAAATGATTTTCCAATTACAATATTCTTTCAATCGTAGCCTTTTAATTTCAGTATAAAATGTTGTATTATAGTCACACCAGACATGACCAATAGAGTACTAAGCTACTATGCATGATTGAAAATTATTTTTATACAATTATTTCTCAATAAAATTGTAATTTCATGATGTAAATAATTGAATAAAATCCTTTAAAAAATGATTAATTCTCCAAAGAAAATAACAATAAATAATAATGTCTAAACATTTTAAATATTACATTGGACCATTAATACTCTAAAGACTTCCCTGAAAGTCTCTTCCATCAACATATAATATATAAAACCCTCTCACCCGGGAATTCTCCCAGTGTCGTCCATAACAGGTCCTTGTAGTCGTCTGACGTCAGGTATCTACAGTCCATGTTGCACTCGGCGTCGTTCTTGAAGCCCTGAGTGGCTTTTGAGAAGAAGGATTTGTTTCTCACGTGGTTTGCTCCGGACACTTTGAATCATTACTCACTGCCACACGAGTCTCCAGTTTGAAACATCTCAGTCGTCAACAAGATGATGCCGTAATAGCAGAAGGCGATCGTGAACCTTGGAGCAAAAGAAAAGTGTTGATGGTGGATTTTTCAATAGAAAACATTTGGTCGACGACAATATGTTTAAGATGAACTCACAAGTAACATCTCAAGATTTGCAGGATCTTTTGGTAACACACTACTGCATAAATAACTTTCTGCCCAAACACATGCTTCAAAATGTAAATTAAAAAAAATGTTCTTTAAACTAATGAAATACAGTGTACTATTACTCTGCAAGTCTCCGTAGTATTACTCTGCAAGTCTCCATAGTATTACTCTGCAAGTCTCCATAGTATTACTCTGCAAGTCTCCATAGTATTACTCTGAAAGTCTCCATAGTATTACTCTGAAAGTCTCCATAGGCTTGCTCTGTGACTTTCTGTAGTATTACTCTGTGAGTCTCCGTAATATTACTTTGCGACTTTCTGTAGTATTACTCCACGAGTCTTTGTAGTATTACTCCACGAGTCGCTTTAGTAATAATCCACGAGTCTTTGTAGTACTACTCCACGAGTCGCTTTAGTAATAATCCACGAGTCTTTGTAGTATTACTCCACGAGTCGCTTAAGTAATAATCCACGAGTCTTTGTAGTACGACTCCACGAGTCGCTTTAGTAATAATCCACGAGTCTTTGTAGTATTACTCCACGAGTCGCTTAAGTAATAATCCACGAGTCTTTGTAGTACAAACCACGAGTCGCTTTAGTAATAATCCACGAGTCTTTGTAGTATTACTCCACGAGTCGCTTAAGTAATAATCCACGAGTCTTTGTAGTATTACTCCACGAGTCGCTTTAGTAATAATCCACGAGTCTTTGTAGTATTACTCCACGAGTCGCTTAAGTAATAATCCACGAGTCTTTGTAGTATTCTCCATCGCTTAAGTAATAATCCACGAGTCTTTGTAGTACTACTCCACGAGTCGCAATAATAATCCATGAGTCCTTTTTTTTTCCCTCCCCCTTTTTTTTTTTAGTAATAATCCACGAGTCTTTGTAGTACTACTCCACGAGTCGCTTTAGTAATAATCCACAAGTCTTTGTAGTACTACTCCACGAGTCTCTTTAGTACTACTCCACGAGTCTCTGTAGTACTACTCCACGAGTCGCTTTACTAATAATCCACAAGTCTTTGTAGTACTACTCCACGAGTCTCTTTAGTACTACTCCACGAGTCTCTGTAGTACTACTCAATGAGTCTATGAAGTATTACTCTGAGAGTAGCTTTATTATTACTCCACGAGTCTCTTAACGCACCAAAAAACACTCTTGTTATGTGAGGTAACAATCAAACATTGAAAAAGAAAAATCTTGTTAATGATTCTAAAGATAAAAAGTCAGAACTAAATTTAACTGCAGTGAACAAAGAATTCAACAAATCGAGCTCCAGGGAAACAGTTGATGCTTCATGTCAATACTCAGAGCTACTGATCAACGCGACGGTCGCTCAAATACAGACTCACCAAATGAACCAGAGGAGAAGAGTCGTCCTGAGATACTCGGGCTTGAACAGGGATAAGATCTGACCTCGATGAATCTAAAAACACAGTTTTAGAAACAGACCTAACAACAGACCGATCAGACTCACCTGCTTGAAGCTGACGATGTGTCCCTCCGGCATCTCTCAGAGTCTGGATGGCTTCCTCTCGATGACCCAAAATGACCCAAAAAATCAATAAATAAATAATTGAATTCAATCATTTAAAAAAAAATCCTTATAAAAACGAAATATAATTTTAATAAAAATATATAAACGATTAAAAATTTAAATGTTAAATATTCCCCCCAGCCGCCACTGATGAACTTCCAAAGGTATCACATTATTTCCTTGGTAAGGTAATAATTGAGTGAAAATAAATCTTTCAGAAATCAATTTGAAAGCATATTTTACTTTAGTATGTTTTGAAGAAAATCTGAATAAATGATGAGAAAATGGAAACAACAGTGTTCAAGTGACCTTGTCAAATGTTTCAGAAAAGTATTAACCCTTACATCAACATCACAGCAAATAAAATAAATGAATTTAAATGTCTTGTGATCAGTTTAACTTGACTAAACTGATAAAGAACCACATGGACGGAAGAGAGAGTTTTGAGTCAAAGGTGGACGATCGTTCTTTTGTGTCGTCATGTTAATGAGCTTTAATGAAGAGGTCTGACATGTTTTCTCTCGTCACTGTAACATCCTTGCAGTATATAATCTTAAATTTGAGATGTTACAACTCTCCATGTATTTTCCTGCAGGTGAACGAAGGTGAAAATATTGGCTTGACGCGAGAACCACAGAATCTGTACGATGATGGTCACTAACGTCAACGGACAGAAGGTGGCGCACATCGAGCGCCACCTGGCTGTGGCCACTGCACCCGTCTTTGACGACGACATGGTAGTGAGACTGATCTTCATCTTATCTCCAGCTTGGTCTTATATGGAAAAACCAACAACTTCTGCATGTCATTAGCGATCTCGTTCTCAGGAAAGGAGGCGAGCAGACGTGCAGTGGTGGAACATATGGCTCGCTGTAGATTCGACCCGGACACAAGACGAGGCCTCACTCTGAGCAATACGTATAAAAACCATCGTTATTAATAATAACCGAAGCCTCCCAGACGAGTAGTTCGTCAGAGTCGAACACCAACACAATGTTAAAAAGATCAAAACAAGGAGTCGCTTCCGTCGCTCCAACACGACTTCACTTCCGTCCCGGGTCTTATCCTTCGCGTCGTGGAGAAAGATGAACAATCCAGAGTGTGTCACGGGTTGTTTATTCGACGCTTCAAGTCAAACAAAATACAAGCTTTCAATTACGATCGATCGGACGCACTTTCTCCGGGCGACTGTACAGGTCAATAGCCCCGGACAGAAAAGGTCCCGAGCTGTAGAAACATCGCTATATTTAAGGAAAATTTCCCGTCCGGGAGGTCGTCTCTTTACGGCCAAATGGTCCTTTCAAGATCCCTGTGTCACGATCATCCGCAGAGAGACTTCCCGCTCTTAGATCAAGCGAGTCATTTATACTTTATATGTTGATTATCTCTTAGCATTAATTTAAGTATGGCGTATACGTATATAATACTTTTAATCTAACAACGTAACCAACACACGCCTCGAAACACGCTCCATGAAAACGTTCCTGGATCACTCGACACACGCTTCGAAGCCTCGACACACACATCACTAGCTGTGTGTTCACGCTGTGATTTATCCAGACTTTGCGCGTTAATAACTCGGGAAGGCTAAGATGTTGAAATGCAAATATTACCTCATCTGTCTCATCAGAGTTACCTGCTGTATTTACTACAAGCGCGTTCGAACCATAGTATTATGTCGTATTGTCCTGATGAAATACACGGACCCCGAGTGACGCAACGTTTAAGGGACCGTCCTTCAATAGATGAACGGTGAAAAAAGGTTGACTTCTTTTGATAAATCCCCTTAACTTTAAGTCATATGGTCATTATATTTATGTTATAATATTATGTTATAATATATATATTATGTTACTTCACTCATTAATCTTTCAAATTCACCTTTGAAATCTTCAAAAGCCATATTTTCATGCAATATTTCACAAAACTTTTTGAAATAACTTCGTGTTTACACAAGTTTCTTTGCTAACGATTTTGACCATTTTTCCAGCGACGTGCATAAAAGATGCTGCACTTTATTGAAATTGTCTTCATTTAGCTTTTCTCTTTATGTTTAGTTTAGTTCACCTCACAGCTTGATTTATATATTCGTTATTCTGCGCCACTAAGTTGTTTTTATTACTATTATTCAACTTTTGCAAGTGTGAGCTACAGTTGTGCGAATTCAATCTTGTGTTTTTTTGTTAATATTTCCTGTGGTTCTGTTGCAAGTGTTTAACACTTGTTGTAGTTTTTCAAGTCAGTGATTTCGCTTTCGATCTAAGCAGATAATTACTTCTTCTGTCACGTCGATGTGTGGTTTTGTTCTGACTAATAATGTTATCGTTTTATCATAATTACTAACCGCATGCTTTGAGTTTAATCATTTGTGTGCAATCCTTAGGCAGTTATGATTATTTCCAGATACTTATATCGTAATTAATTCACTGCTTGTTGAATCTCACTGTTTGATGACCTAATAAACATAAATATATGTTTCTGGTACTTGTTTTGGGGAAAGGCAGTTACGTCACCACTGCTGCCATCTAGAGGCCGGAAGTTTAACTGCAACGCAAAACTGAAGAAATGCTGTGAATATTTATTTGTTGCTTGTGAATAAAAATCGAATTGTAGTGAAGTGGTCTGTAAACACCAGAGTCAAGTACTCGACAATACTATACATATATACTTGTTACTACACTATCACAACACCAGAGTCAAGTACTCGACAATACTATACATATATACTTGTTACTACACTATCACAACACCAGAGTCAAGTACTGGACAATACTACACATATATACTTGTTACTACACTATCACAACACCAGAGTCAAGTACTGGACAATACTACACACATATACTTGTTACTACACTATCACATCACCAGAGTCAAGTACTGGACAATACTACACATATATACTTGTTACTACACTATCACAACACCAGAGTCAAGTACTGGACAATACTACACATATATACTTGTTACTACACTATCACAACACCAGAGTCAAGTACTGGACAATACTACACATATATACTTGTTACTACACTATCACAACACCAGAGTCAAGTACTGGACAATACTATACATATATACTTGTTACTACTCTATCACAACACCAGAGTCAAGTACTGGACAATACTATACATATATACTTGTTACTACACTATCACAACACCAGAGTCAAGTACTCGACAATACTATACATATATACTTGTTACTACACTATCACAACACCAGAGTCAAGTACTGGACAATACTACACATATATACTTGTTACTACACTATAACAACACCAGAGTCAAGTACTGGACAATACTATACATATATACTTGTTACTACACTATCACAACACCAGAGTCAAGTACTGGACAATACTATACATATATACTTGTTACTACACTATAACAACACCAGAGTCAAGTACTGGACAATACTACACACATATACTTGTTACTACACTATCATAACACCAGAGTCAAGTACTGGACAATACTACACATATATACTTGTTACTACACTATCACAACACCAGAGTCAAGTACTGGACAATACTACACACATATACTTGTTACTACACTATCACAACACCAGAGTCAAGTACTGGACAATACTACACATATATACTTGTTACTACACTATAACAACACCAAGGTCAAGTACTGGACAATACTCCCCACATATTCTTTTTTCTACACCCCCACAACCCCAGACTCAAATTCTCCTATATTGTTAGTAAAAAAGTACATTATACTTGTAGAGCGCAGACCAGACCTTTTAACACCTTATGCTAATAGCTAAATTAGCTAAAAAAAGCAAGTCTACCAACAATTTAAAAGGTAAAATGCTGTTTTAGACCAATTAACCTTTACAAACCTCTCAAGAATAAGAGAATCTCTCAACAACACCACATACCACTTGAGTTATTTATTATTTAATGACATTTAATTTAAGTACTTTAATTAATTACATTTTAAAATGCAAAGACTTGTTTCATTCATTCATGTGTAACGTATCCTCACCACGGTGTGATTCTGAGATTGTGTTGTTGTTTCCTGAGCTGCTGACACACATCTTTGTGTTGGACGTGATTAGTGTGTAACTGAGACGCTTTCGTTGATCTTTACAGGAAGTTTTAAATTTTAAACAGACGTAACAAGAAGCCGTTAGCATTAGCGCTCGCGTGACTCGCCGGAAAACATTGACATAAACACATGAATATTTGTGTTCTTCAGGTGTCGTTGATGTCGTCATGTTGACAACAGTGTGTTTGTGTTGATCCAGCAGCAATTAAAGCTGAAATGCATCGAATCAAAGATCAGTAACTGAAGATGTCGTCTTGACTTTTGTGCTTCGGAACACGTGAAGATCGAGTTCCTACCACTTTACATACATGCACACAAGTATCAAGTCAGACACACACACGTGTGTTTAAGTGTGTATATGTTTGTCTGTTAGTGTTAAAGTGTGTGTGTGTTGTTGTGATGTGTGACTATATTGTATCATCAGTTTGTGTGTGTTGTTGAGATGTGTGACTCTATTGTATCATCAGTGTGTGTGTGTGTGTGTGACTCTATTGTATCGTCAGTGTGTGTGTGTTGTTGTGATGTGTGACTCTATTGTATCATCAGTGTGTGTGTTGTTGTGATGTGTGACTCTATTGTATCATCAGTGTGTGTGTGTTGTGATATGTGACTCTATTGTATCATCAGTGTGTGTGTGTTGTTGTGATGTGTGACTCTATTGTATCATCAGTGTCTGTGTGTGTTGTTGTGATGTGTGACTCTATTGTATCATCAGTGTGTGTGTTGTTGTGATGTGTGACTCTATTGTATCATCAGTGTCTGTGTGTGTTGTTGTGATGTGTGACTCTATTGTATCATCAGTGTGTGTGTTGTTGTGATGTGTGACTCTATTGTATCATCAGTGTGTGTGTGTTGTGATGTGTGACTCTATTGTATCATCAGTGTGTGTGTTGTTGTGATGTGTGACTCTATTGTTCATCATCGTGTGTGTGTTGTTGTGATGTGTGACTCTATTGTATCATCAGTGTGTGTGTTGTTGTGATGTGTGATCTATTGTATCATCAGTGTGTGTGTTGTTGTGATGTGTGACCTTGATCATAGTGTGTGTGTTTTTTTGTTGACCTATTGTATCATCAGTGTGTGTGTGTTGTTGTGATGTGTGACTCTATTGTATCATCAGTGTGTGTGTGTTGTTGTGATGTGTGACTCTATTGTATCATCAGTGTGTGTGTGTTGTTGTGATGTGTGACTCTATTGTATCATCAGTGTGTGTGTGTTGTTGTGATGTGTGACTCTATTGTATCATCAGTGTGTGTGTGTTGTTGTGATGTGTGACTCTATTGTATCATCAGTGTGTGTTTGTACAAAACTCTCTTTTCATGTAAATATTTACATTAGAAAATGATCTTAAGCTCCGCCCACTTAAAACACTTTGTTTTTCTGGAGACAAATTCTTGTTGACCATAACCACACCCACTCTGCTGTGATTGGTCAAATATGGAGGTTTGTCACCACGCGACATCAATGGTCTCCACCTACAAGGGACTCGTTGTATAAAAAAAGCATGATTACAACTAGAGAAGGAGTGAAGCCATTATTACGTCATAATGGACTCTCGTAACCTCTTGTTCGCCCAGATTTCAGAGCAACTTTATAAAGTTATAATTAAAACATGTTCATGATGAGAAGTTACTGCGTTTTGAAGAACATTCACTACATGACACCAGAGTTGATACTAGTTGATGTTTAATGACACCAGAGTTGATACTAGTGGATGTTTAATGACACCAGAGTTGATACTAGTTGATGTTTAATGACACCAGAGTTGATACTAGTGGATGTTTAATGACACCAGAGTTGATACTAGTTGATGTTTAATGACACCAGAGTTGATTCTAGTTGATGTTTAATGACACCAGAGTTGATACTAGTGGATGTTTAATGACACCAGAGTTGATACTAGTTGATGTTTAATGACACCAGAGTTGATACTAGTGGATGTTTAATGACACCAGAGTTGATACTATATGATGTTTAATGACACCAGAGTTGATACTAGTTGATGTTTAATGACACCAGAGTTGATACTAGTTGATGTTTAATGACACCAGAGTTGATACTAGTTGATGTTTAATGACACCAGAGTTGATACTAGTTGATGTTTAATGACACCAGAGTTGATACTAGTTGATGTTTAATGACACCAGAGTTGATACTTGTTGATGTTTAATGACACCAGAGTTGATACTAGTTGATGTTTAATGACACCAGAGTTGATACTAGTTGATGTTTAATGACACCAGAGTTGATACTAGTTGATGTTTAATGACACCAGAGTTGATACTAGTTGATGTTTAATGACACCAGAGTTGATACTAGTTGATGTTTAATGACACCAGAGTTGATACTAGTTGATGTTTATTGACACCAGAGTTGATACTAGTTGATGTTTAATGACACCAGAGTTGATACTAGTTGATGTTTAATGACACCAGAGTTGATACTAGTTGATGTTTAATGACACCAGAGTTGATACTAGTTGATGTTTAATGACACCAGAGTTGATACTAGTTGATGTTTAATGACACCAGAGTTGATACTAGTTGATGTTTATTGACACCAGAGTTGATACTAGTTGATGTTTAATGACACCAGAGTTGATACTAGTTGATGTTTAATGACACCAGAGTTGATACTAGTTGATGTTTAATGACACCAGAGTTGATACTAGTTGATGTTTAATGACACCAGAGTTGATACTAGTTGATGTTTAATGACACCAGAGTTGATACTAGTTGATGTTTAATGACACCAGAGTTGATACTAGTTGATGTTTAATGACACCAGAGTTGATACTAGTTGATGTTTAATGACACCAGAGTTGATACTAGTTGATGTTTAATGACACCAGAGTTGATACTAGTTGATGTTTAATGACACCAGAGTTGATACTAGTTGATGTTTAATGACACCAGAGTTGATACTAGTTGATGTTTAATGACACCAGAGTTGATACTAGTTGATGTTTAATGACACCAGAGTTGATACTAGTTGATGTTTAATGACACCAGAGTTGATACTAGTTGATGTTTAATGACACCAGAGTTGATACTAGTTGATGTTTAATGACACCAGAGTTGATACTAGTTGATGTTTAATGACACCAGAGTTGATACTAGTTGATGTTTAATGACACCAGAGTTGATACTAGTTGATGTTTAATGACACCAGAGTTGATACTAGTTGATGTTTAATGACACCAGAGTTGATACTAGTTGATGTTTAATGACACCAGAGTTGATACTAGTTGATGTTTAATGACACCAGAGTTGATACTAGTTGATGTTTAATGACACCAGAGTTGACACTAGTTGATGTTTAATGACACCAGAGTTGATACTAGTTGATGTTTAATGACACCAGAGTTGATACTAGTTGATGTTTAATGACACCAGAGTTGATACTAGTTGATGTTTAATCCAAGTGACCAGAGTTGATACTAGTTGATGTTTAATGACACCAGAGTTGATACTAGTTCATGTTTAATGACACCAGAGTTGATACTAGTTGATGTTTAATGACACCAGAGTTGATACTAGTTAATGTTTAATGACACCAGAGTTGATACTAGTTGATGTTTAATGACACCAGAGTTGATACTAGTTGATGTTTAATGACACCAGAGTTGATACTAGTTGATGTTTAATGACACCAGAGTTGATACTAGTTGATGTTTAATGACACCAGAGTTGATACTAGTTGATGTTTATTGACACCAGAGTTGACACTAGTTGATGTTTAATGACTCTAGAGTTAATACTAGTTGATGTTTAATGACACCAGAGTTGATACTAGTTGATGTTTAATGACACCAGAGTGGATACTAGTTGATGTTTAATGACACCAGAGTTGACACTAGTTGATGTTTAATGACACCAGAGTTGATACTAGTTCATGTTTAATGACACCAGAGTTGATACTAGTTGATGTTTAATGACACCAGAGTTGATACTAGTTGATGTTTAATGACACCAGAGTTGATACTAGTTGATGTTTAATGACACCAGAGTTGACAGTAGTTGATGTTTAATGACACCAGAGTTGACAGTAGTTGATGTTTAATGACACCAGAGTTGATACTAGTTCATGTTTAATGACACCAGAGTTGATACTAGTTGATGTTTAATGACACCAGAGTTGATACTAGTTGATGTTTAATGACACCAGAGTTGATACTAGTTGATGTTTAATGACACCAGAGTTGATACTAGTTGATGTTTAATGACACCAGAGTTGATACTAGTTGATGTTTAATGACACCAGAGTTGATACTAGTTGATGTTTAATGACACCAGAGTTGATACTAGTTGATGTTTAATGACACCAGAGTTGATACTAGTTGATGTTTAATGACACCAGTGTTGATACTAGTTGATGTTTAATGACACCAGAGTTGATACTAGTTGATGTTTAATGACACCAGAGTTGATACTAGTTGATGTTTAATGACACCAGAGTTGATACTAGTTGATGTTTAATGACACCAGAGTTGATACTAGTTGATGTTTAATGACACCAGAGTTGACACTAGTTGATGTTTAATGACACCAGAGTTGATACTAGTTGATGTTTATTATACAAACATGTTTGTTTTTTTTCACTTTAAAAGTTTGATCAAGTAACTGATACTGATCACGTTAATGCTACGTTGAATATGTAAAATGGTTCAACATTCTGAGGATATACTTCTACATAAATGTTACCGTATTTTGTTTTGACTTCAGAACGGATCCATGTTTCTGATCGGAACTAGAACATGAATCCGTTCGACTCCATGAATGTTTGAGCAGCAGAACGTCTCATTACAGCAGCATTAGCTACAGTCGTGGTCACAGCCCACAGTACGACTCCTCCTTCTTCACCTCCTTTATCTCCTCTATCTCCTCCTCCTCTATCTCCTTCACCTCCTCTTCACCAGTCAGTCGTCATATCGACGAGAGACGCCGATCCCCGGAGGATGATGTTGTGAGAAACCAATAATCTGGATCAATAATCGACAGGTTCCATCATGACTCACGAGGCTCTGTCAGTTCAACAGGTAACTTTGTTTTTCTTATTATTCTCACCTTCTTGTTGGTTTGGGCTCCGAGAAATATTTAAAACTTGAAATAAATGATGACTTAAAATGTAAAAATGATACTAGTTTAACATAGTATTGAAGTTTTAGTGTATTGTTTATATATCTGTAGTATATGCATTTATTTGAAAAAAAAAATGATGACTATTTATTCTCTTTCAAAATGTTATTTTTTATGTTGAATAAAAACAGTGACAATATGATGCAAAAGACAAATAGTTAAATACATGAATACATTTTTAAATACAAATAATTGATATTAGACAAAACACAGATACATTTAATATTCAAGTAATCTCTGATATTTAAGACTCGTTAACATCCTATCAGTTAGCTTTTAGCATCTAATGCTAAATATTAGCACTGTGTTATTTCTACCCGATAAAATATAAAAACGAAATCAAAAGTAAAATATAACATTTCTATAACAGTATGAAGGTGATGAGCCATGACTTTGTTTTCTTAAGCAAGAAGAAAAACGTCTCTTTAGTTTCAATACAAGGTTAGCTAGTTTAGTTAGTTAGCTAACGTAGCATGCTAGCTTAGTTAGCTAGCTAGCATGCTACATCGCTCTGTGAGCTTTGACGGCTGAATGTGAAGTTAATGAATAAATAACAATGTGAATAAACACAACAATGTTTGTCACTTTGAATCATTAATTTTTTTCAACATTAACAATAAAAAAACAGTCTGAATTTGATAAACACTTTATATCCTGATATAAAAGTTGTATCTGTAGCTGTGTATACATCTAAGCAATATTTTAAATATTAACAAAATAAAAGTATGTGGGTATCAAGTTGTGGAAATATATATATATATATATGTATATCATGATATATTCTACTATATCATAGTATATTGTGTTGTTTTAAAATGTTTTAAAGATGTGTACGTAGTATAATTTTATTTCCCTAATTATATGTGTATATAGATATTTATGTAAATGGTATGTATTGCTATGAATGCTGAAATATTATGTATTACTATGATATCACAACATGATATCTGTGTAGAAATACTCTAAATATTCTAGCAACTGAGAAGTAGTTAAAGGAATGGGACATTTGCAAAGTATTTTTTACTTCTTTCTACTCCTTTTTTGAACGACAGTATTTTATGTTTGGCTTTATTTGTATTTCTTTCATTTGTATTTACAAATATTCTTTGTTTCATTCAAAACACTTGAATTCATTCAGTTACTAATATGATTTCTTATGCTAACATACATGAATACATAATCAAATACCAATAGTTGATATTAGACGTATAAAAGATACATTTAATATTCAAGTAATCTGTGATATTTATGTCAAGACTTGTTAACGTCTCATCAGTTAGCTTTTAGCATCTCATGCTAAATATGACCATCATACCCAGTAAAAGATAAAAACTAAACTAAAAGTCAAATATTACATTTCAATATATTTATATGGATATCTGTGTAGGAATACTCAGCAATATTCCAGCAACTGACGAATAGTTAAAAGGGATGGGACAAGTATTTTTTAATATATTTGACCGCCAAGTATTTTGTCATATTTGGCTTTATTTGTATTTCTTCCACTTGTATGTACAAATATTTCCTTGTTTCATTGAAAACACTTGAATTCATTCAGTTACTAATATGATTTCTTATGCTTACATACATGAATACATATTCAAATACAAATCATTGATATTAGACGTATAAAATATTCATTTAATATTAATATTAATAATAATATCTGTGATATTTATGTCAACACTTGTTAGCGTCTCATCAGTTAGCTTTTAGCATCTCATGCTAAATATGACCATCATACCCAGTAAAAGATAAAAACTAAACTAAAAGTCAAATATTACATTTCAATATATTTATATGGATATATGTGTAGAAATACTCAATATTCCAGCAACTGAGGAATAGTTAAAAGGGATGGGACAAGTATTTTTTACTATATTTGACCGCCAAGTATTTTGTCATATTTGGCTTTATTTGTATTTCTTCCACTTGTATGTACAAATATTTCCTTGTTTCACTCAAAACACTTGAATTCATTCAGTTACTAATATGATTTCTTATGCTTACATACATGAATACATATTCAAATACAAATCATTGATATTAGACGTATAAAATATACATTTAATATTCAAGTAATCAGTGATATTTATGTCAACACTTGTTAGCGTCTCATCAGTTAGCTTTTAGCATCTCATGCTAAATATGACCATCATACCCAGTAAAAGATAAAAACTAAACTAAAAGTCAAATATTACATTTCAATATATGTATATGGATATCTGTGTAGAAATACTCAGCAATATTCCAGCAACTGAGGAATAGTTAAAAGGGATGGGACAAGTATTTTTTACTATATTTGACCGCCAAGTATTTTGACATATTTGGCTTTATTTGTATTTCTTCCACTTGTATGTACAAATATTTCCTTGTTTCACTCAAAACACTTGAATTCATTCAGTTACTAATATGATTTCTTATGCTTACATACATGAATACATATTCAAATACAAATCATTGATATTAGACGTATAAAATATACATTTAATATTCAAGTAATCAGTGATATTTATGTCAACACTTGTTAACGTCTCATCAGTTAGCTTTTAGCATCTCATGCTAAATATGACCATCATACCCAGTAAAAGATAAAAACTAAACTACAAGTCAAATATTAAATTTCTATATATTTATATGCATATCTGTGTAGAAATACTCAGCAATATTCCAGCAACTGAGGAATAGTTAAAAGGGATGGGACAAGTATTTTTTACTATATTTGACCGCCAAGTATTTTGTCATATTTGGCTTTATTTGTATTTCTTCCACTTGTATGTACAAATATTTCCTTGTTTCACTCAAAACACTTGAATTCATTCAGTTACTAATATGATTTCTTATGCTTACATACATGAATACATATTCAAATACAAATCATTGATATTAGACGTATAAAATATACATTTAATATTCAAGTAATCAGTGATATTTATGTCAACACTTGTTAGCGTCTCATCAGTTAGCTTTTAGCATCTCATGCTAAATATGACCATCATACCCAGTAAAAGATAAAAACTAAACTAAAAGTCAAATATTACATTTCAATATATGTATATGGATATATGTGTAGAAATACTCAATATTCCAGCAACTGAGGAATAGTTAACAGGGATGGGACAAGTATTTTTTACTATATTTGACCGCCAAGTATTTTGTCATATTTGGCTTTATTTGTATTTCTTCCACTTGTATGTACAAATATTTCCTTGTTTCACTCAAAACACTTGAATTCATTCAGTTACTAATATGATTTCTTATGCTTACATACATGAATACATATTCAAATACAAATCATTGATATTAGACGTATAAAATATACATTTAATATTCAAGTAATCAGTGATATTTATGTCAACACTTGTTAGCGTCTCATCAGTTAGCTTTTAGCATCTCATGCTAAATATGACCATCATACCCAGTAAA
Source organism: Callionymus lyra (assembly GCA_016630915.1). Taxonomy (NCBI): domain Eukaryota; kingdom Metazoa; phylum Chordata; class Actinopteri; order Syngnathiformes; family Callionymidae; genus Callionymus; species Callionymus lyra. The sequence continues at coordinate 32,449,424 of JACEEU010000685.1, read as the reverse complement.
AGATAAAAACTAAACTAAAAGTCAAATATTACATTTCAATATATTTATATGGATATCTGTGTAGAAATACTCAGCAATATTCCAGCAACCGACGAATAGTTAAAAGGGATGGGACATTTTTTTTTTTTTTACTATATTTAAACGACAAGTATTTTGTTATATTTGGCTTTATTTGTATTTCTTTCATTTGTATGTACAAATATTTCCTTGTTTCACTCAAAACACTTGAATTCATTCAGTTACTAATATGATTTCTTATGCTTACATACATGAATACATATTCAAATACAAATCATTGATATTAGACGTATAAAATATACATTTAATATTCAAGTAATCAGTGATATTTATGTCAACACTTGTTAACGTCTCATCAGTTAGCTTTTAGCATCTCATGCTAAATATGACCATCATACCCAGTAAAAGATAAAAACTAAACTAAAAGTCAAATATTACATTTCAATATATGTATATGGATATCTGTGTAGAAATACTCAGCAATATTCCAGCAACTGAGGAATAGTTAACAGGGATGGGACAAGTATTTTTTAGTATATTTGACCGCCAAGTATTTTGTCATATTTGGCTTTATTTGTATTTCTTCCACTTGTATGTACAAATATTTCCTTGTTCCATTGAAAACACTTGACCACGGTAAGGTTCTCCAACAACACCTGCTCACAGCCGGTCCAGCATCGACAGACGCGAGTCAAAGTACCTGAAGACAGAAGCCATGAAGCTCATGTTTCCGAAACACACCTAAATATGTGTTGCCGTGGGCGACGCGAGCTGTCAGTCACAGCGGCGCGAGGATGCTATCTCTTTCGCGAGGCTAACGGCCACTTTGCGGCGGCGTCACCGGATCCGGGGCCCGCTCTGGACCAGGAGGAACAATAGAGCGAGCTCTCCGATGGTCGTCTCCGGTGCAGATAGACTTTCCCGCTCCGCAGGGGCATCAAAGTTTCATGCTGACGTGTACTTAGCGTGATGGCTTCGCTGTACCTTCACGGACTTTTACTGCAACTCAGAATATTTATTTTACATTTTAATTTTTTATTGAAAACTTTCATTTTTTAATTTTTTTTAAATCATTGATTCTTTTCTGAATTATTGAATTTAACAATTTTATATGGATTTTTTTTTTAAATAATTGATTTAAAAAACGCATATTTTCAAAAGAAAATACCCTTTCATCATATATAGTTTGATATACTAATAAAAAAAATAAAAATTCAATATTTTCTGACTTTTAAATTCAAGATAAAAATGTCCACCTGCCAGACTAAGCCAATCGATCACTGAGAAACTCACTCAAACTTTTTAATTCATAAAAAACACTTAAAAACTACCATAAGTTGAAAAAACTTAAAATATTGCTGTTGATTTGAAATCAGACGTGATGGATTGACGCGTCTTCAGCATCAGGTGATCGTCTACATGTCGCATGATTGGCTGAAATTTAAAGAAGCTCGGTACTCTGTTGCTTTTGTCTGATACCAACATTTATATTGAATTTAAGAGACAATTTAAATAATTCAATTATTGAATAATATTGTGATGACAATGCTATACAGAGAGTCAAACTGTCAACAGATAGAGATAGACGGTCAATACTTGAATCATTAGTTGACCCGCGGGTTATCTCTGGGTCAAGGTGACCCGAAGGCTTGAAAACAAATGTGTTTGTGGTATCCCTTGTGTCGTCTCTTGGTCAAAGGTCATCGACCTCCACCACTGCCTATGTATATACGGAAGCCAGGGAGGTCGTTGACCTTGACGCAGAGACAACACAAGGGATACCACAAACACATTTGTACGCCAGTCTTCGGGTCACCTTGACCCAGAGACAACAAAAGGTGAATCTGAAGCGTCTGGAACACGGAGTTTGTTTCTGTCCTGAATATAAATGGTTTCCTATCGAAGGAAGTCTAATCCGAGCGTCTCTATCAGAGCTTCCTGTCGTCGGTTCAATTCCTGCTGTGACAGCAGAGGTTGAGTCGAGAGTCGCTTCATTGACGCTTCAGCTCCTGCACGGTAGGTTCTACTCTCATCGTGTGTCGACTAGAAAGACTCGTGAGTCGAGAGACGCTTCAGCTCCTGCACGGTAGGTTCTACTCTCATCGTGTGACGACTAGAAAGACTTGTGAGTCGAGAGACGCTTCAGCTCCTGCACGGTAGGTTCTACTCTCATCGTGTGACGACTAGAAAGACTCGTGAGTCGAGAGACGCTTCAGCTCCTGCACGGTAGGTTCTACTCTCATCGTGTGTGGACTAGAAAGACTCGTGAGTCGAGAGACGCTTCAGCTCCTGCACGGTAGGTTCTACTCTCATCGTGTGACGACTAGAAAGACTCGTGAGTCGAGAGACGCTTCAGCTCCTGCACGGTAGGTTCTACTCTCATCGTGTGACGACTAGAAAGACTCGTGAGTCGAGAGACGCTTCAGCTCCTGCACGGTAGGTTCTACTCTCATCGTGTGTCGACTAGAAAGACTCGTGAGTCGAGAGACGCTTCAGCTCCTGCACGGTAGGTTCTACTCTCATCGTGTGTCGACTAGAAAGACTCGTGAGTCGAGAGACGCTTCAGCTCCTGCACGGTAGGTTCTACTCTCATCGTGTGTCGACTAGAAAGACTCGTGAGTCGAGAGACGCTTCAGCTCCTGCACGGTAGGTCCTACTCTCATCGTGCGTCGCTAGAGCTAGACTAGGAAGACTCCGTGAGTCGAGAGACGCTTCAGCTCCTGCACGGTAGGTTCTACTCTCATCGTGTGTGGACTAGAAAGACTCGTGAGTCGAGAGACGCCTTCAGCTCCTGCACGGTAGGTTCTACTCTCATCGTGTGACGACTAGAAAGACTCGTGAGTCGAGAGACGCTTCAGCTCCTGCACGGTAGGTTCTACTCTCATCGTGTGTCGACTAGAAAGACTCGTGAGTCGAGAGACGCTTCAGCTCCTGCACGGTAGGTTCTACTCTCATCGTGTGTCGACTAGAAAGACTCGTGAGTCGAGAGACGCTTCAGCTCCTGCACGGTAGGTTCTACTCTCATCGTGTGTCGACTAGAAAGACTCGTGAGTCGAGAGACGCTTCAGCTCCTGCACGGTAGGTTCTACTCTCATCGTGTGTGGACTAGAAAGACTCGTGAGTCGAGAGACGCTTCAGCTCCTGCACGGTAGGTTCTACTCTCATCGTGTGTGGACTAGAAAGACTCGTGAGTCGAGAGACGCTTCAGCTCCTGCACGGTAGGTTCTACTCTCATCGTGTGACGACTAGAAAGACTCGTGAGTCGAGAGACGCTTCAGCTCCTGCACGGTAGGTTCTACTCTCATTGTGTGACGACTAGAAAGACTCGTGAGTCGAGAGACGCTTCAGCTCCTGCACGGTAGGTTCTACTCTCATCGTGTGTCGACTAGAAAGACTCGTGAGTCGAGAGACGCTTCAGCTCCTGCACGGTAGGTTCTACTCTCATCGTGTGTGGACTAGAAAGACTCGTGAGTCGAGAGACGCTTCAGCTCCTGCACGGTAGGTTCTACTCTCATCGTGTGTGGACTAGAAAGACTCGTGAGTAGAGAGACGCTTCAGCTCCTGCACGGTAGGATCTACTCTCATCGTGTGTGGACTAGAAAGACTCGTGAGTCGAGAGATGCTTCAGCTCCTGCACGGTAGGTTCTACTCTCATCGTGTGTCGACTAGAAAGACTCGTGAGTCGAGAGACGCTTCAGCTCCTGCACGGTAGGTTCTACTCTCATCGTGTGTCGACTAGAAAGACTCGTGAGTCGAGAGACGCTTCAGCTCCTGCACGGTAGGTTCTACTCTCATCGTGTGTCGACTAGAAAGACTCGGCGATGACGTGACTCCACGACAACCTACTTGGCATTAAGGCCAGCGGATGAAGTTTGATACGACTTGTAATTAAAGCGCAGCGAGGATTATTTTACCGGCGACGTTTGTGATCGACTGTCAGCAGCTCATGGTTTTACAGCCTCGTCCTCTGAGTCCACGAAACAATGGATTATTATTATTATTATTAATATTTATTAAGTTGTGGCAAAATATTCAGGGTTTTTTCTGGCTCAAGTGTTTTTTAGATTCAGTTTCTGAATTCCTCAAAAACACTTTACAAATGTTTCTTTTTTTTAAAATTCTTAACAGAATTATCCATAAAAATAGTATCTCTGCGACAAAATCATAGTCTGTAATAGTCCTGTATGAATATTCGCATGTTTAACAAAATACTATGTAATAACTACTATGAAACTAATATGTAATAACTACTATGAAACTAATATGTAATAACTACTATGAAACTAATATGTAATAACTACTATGAAACTAATATGGAATAACTACTATGAAACTAATATGTAATAACTACTATGTAAGAACTATCTAATACTGTTTAATAACTACTATGTAAGAACTATGTAATACTGTGCAATAACTACTACGTAACAACTATGTAATACTGTGTAATAACCACTATGCAACAACTATGTAATACTGTGTAATAACTACTATGTAACAACTATGTAATACTGGTAATAACTACTATGTAACAACTATGTAATATTATGTAATAACTACTATGTAACAACTATGTAATACTATGTAATAACTACTATGTAACAACTATGTAATATTATTTAATAACTACTATGTAACAACTATGTAATACTATGTAATAACTACTATGTAAGAACTATGTAATATTATTTAATAACTACTATGTAACAACTATGTAATACTATGTAATAACTACTATGCAACAACTATGTAATACAAAGTAATAACTACTATGTAATGACTACATAATACTATGTAATAACCACTATGCAACAACTATGTAATACTATCTAATAACTACTATGTAACAACTACATAATACTATGTAATAATCACTATGTAACAACTATGTAATAACTACTATGTAACAACTACGTTATACTATGAAATAACTACTATGTAAAAACTACATAATAATATGAAATAACTCTCTTCTCCTACGAAAAAATCAGGTATAACATCCTTTAGATTAATAAAACCTATTATTAAATTAAAATATTGAAAAAGTAATTTAACATTTACATTAAGAGATTGTTTAATATAAACATTTTTTAAAAGATACAACATTTCAATAGAACATTTTTCTCAAGTTTTTTAACATTTAAAAGGTTATTAATGTTAAGTTATCGTTCAATATTCTTACATCACCGTTAAACTTCCTCAGAATCGTGTCGTCAATTGTTGAGTTGTTGGTTCGGATCCTGTCGCGGTCGAAAGACGTGTCTCCAGGAAACGCACGAGATAGTGAAAGGATGTTGTCCACAGACTGAAGCAGGTGGAGTCGCTGGTTCAAGGCCACGCCACCAGGAAGTGTTTGTGTCGTTGGTGATACCGTGAGGGACACAGGAAAACCTCATCCATCATGTGTTTCAGAGTCTGGAGCAGAGGTGCAACCGGATCCTGAGGAACATGGAGGCCTCGCTCACGGCCCGGGACCGCGTGGGGATCCAGGACTTCGTTCTCCTGGACCCATTCACCAGTGAGAGTGCCTTCCTGGACAACCTGAGGAAACGCTTCCACGAGAACCTCATCTACGTGAGTCCGGAGAGGGATGTGGACCCAACACACCTGACCCGTCCTCTCTCCACAGACCTACATCGGGACCCTGCTGGTGTCCGTCAACCCCTACAAGGACTTGGACAACTACAGCAAGAAGCAGATGGACACGTACATGGGCGTCAACTTCTTCGAGCTGCCTCCTCACATGTGAGACCTTTGTGTCTGGAATCATCTGCTGTGTCTTTTCATTCTTCACTGTCTCACAAGCCTTTCAAATACATGATCAAAGTTATAGATCTTTATATTCCATCATATTCAAGGGTTTTTTAATGTTATAACGCATTTATTTATCATAATATTTTTCACATTTATTTTTGACTTTTCTTCATTCCTGAAATGTTTATAAATCTATGTCATTCTTCAAGACGTACATTTATTTTATTTATTTATACAACAAACATGGTCTTGTAGAAAAATTAGATTCTTTTCCGTTTGTATACATGTTAAAAATGATGGACGATAATAATATATATATGATGTGTGGATAGAATATACAAGCTCTTGAAAAGGAAATACTAACCTATATTAAGTTAATTACTTTCTCTGCAACAATGTGTAGTATTACTGTGCAACACTTCGTAGAAATACTTTGCAATGCTTCCTAGTATTAGTGTGCAACGCTTCATAGTATTAGTGTGCAACGCTTCCTAGTATTACTGTGCAATGCTTCATAGTATTAGTGTGCAACGCTTCCTAGTATTACTGTGCAATGCTTCATAGTATTAGTGTGCAATGCTTCCTAGTATTATTGTGCAATGCTTCATAGTATTAGTGTGCAACGCTTCCTAGTATTAGTGTGCAACGCTTCCTTGTTTTTTGTTCGCCTCCCTTCCTTTTTTTGCCCCCCCCCCCTTTTTTTTTTTTCCCCCTCTTTTTCCTTTTTTTTTTTTTTTAGTATTAGTGTGCAATGCTTCATAGTATTAGTGTGCAACGCTTCCTAGTATTAGTGTGCAACGTTTCATAGTAATAGTGTGCAATGCTTCCTAGTATTACTGCGCAACGCTTCATAGTATTAGTGTGCAACGCTTCCTAGTATTACTGCACAACGCTTCATAGTGTTAGTGTGCAATGCTTCCAAGGATTACTTTGCAATGCTTCCAAGGATTACTTTGCAACGCTTCCTAGTATTACTGTGCAATGCTTCATAGTATTACTGCGCAATGCTTCATAGTATTAGTGTGCAATGCTTCCAAGGATTACTTTGCAACGCTTCATAGTATTACTGCGCAACGCTTCATAGTATTACTATGCAACGCTTCATAGTATTATTGTGCAACGCCTTTTAGTATTACTTTGCAATGCTTTGTAGTATTACTGATGTTTTCAGTATTGTTTGAATAAGTGTATACAACAAACATGGTACCTGCTTCTTATCCATTTGTATCAATGTATATATTATGTTAAAATGAAAAAGAAAACAATAATAATATATATATGATGTGTGGATAGAATATACAAGCTCTTGAAAAGTGAATAACTAACTTATATTAAGTTAATTACTTAGTCTGCACGTTAATATATTATATGAATAATATTATTCATGTAAATTTATTTTTATTTCAATCATAAATTTAGATGAATATAAATATTTTACAATGCTTTAGATCAGAACATTAAACCATTTATAATATAATCTTTTTTTATGACTTCATTTCAACTTTAATTCATTGATTTTTGTGTTAATAGTTTAGCAAGTAAAGATAATAATAATAATTAGTCAATTTCACGTTTTAGCTGAAAATGAATTTCCTCTCAAGATAGAAAAGAAAATGTTCAAGTGTTAATATTTCCACAGATATATACTGTATATATACTGTATATATATATATATATATATATATGTCTTTGTTTAACGTATATATTTGAATGAACTATTAACGTGAACAAACATTTAATTTAAAATAAATGAAAGTAACATGATGCTCTAGAACAATATTCTACGTATGATCAGTGAATTATTGTTTGTAATCAACTTGAAAAAGTTTAAATATAGCTTAAATATTACAATGTATTTATTTTGAGTAGAAAAAACCTTAAACGGTTCAGACCAAAATAAAGTCCTAGAAGAAAGAAAACTGACCCAACGAGAATCCAACGTCGTCCTTCATTTCAACTACGGCTGTGTTTTCAGTTACGCTCTGGCCGACAATGTCTTCCGCACCATGTTGTCCGAGTTCAACAACCACTTCATCCTGATCTCAGGAGAGAGCGGGGCCGGTAAGACCGAGGCCTCCAAGAAGATCCTGCAGTTTTACGCCGTCAGCTGTCCCAGCACCAAACTCCTGGACAACATCCGAGACCGACTTCTGCTCTCCAACCCGGTGCTCGAGGTCAGTCTACGGCGGACGTTTGTCCGACCTTCACACTCACGATGGTTTCAACCCGGCAGGCCTTTGGAAACGCCAAGACCTTGAAGAACGACAACTCGAGCCGCTTCGGGAAATACATGGACATCCAGTTTGACCACCAGGTGGCGCTCAAACACAAGTTAAATTCAGCCGTTGTCTGATGGAGTTTCTTCCTCCCTCAGGGTGGAGCAGTCGGTGGCCACATTCTCAGCTACCTGCTGGAGAAGTCCCGAGTGGTCCACCAGAACCACGGAGAGAGGAACTTTCACATCTTCTACCAGCTGGTGGAAGGCGGAGACGAGGAACTCCTGCGGTGGCTGGGCCTGGAGAGGAACTGCCAGAGCTACAGATACCTGGTTCAGGTCTGTGAGTCTTTACCCTTAAGGTAGCCCATCAAAAAAAAGAAAAGCCAATGGAAGTTCTACATGTTGGAGCTGGAGGAATAATTGGCCGTCTTGGTAACAAGGGGTCTCTTATCTAGTGGGCTCATCTGTACTAGATCATTTCTTGGTCAGAAATCTGAGAAATGGTGGTGATAGTTAAAATACTGATGGTGAGCTTCAGGCTTCATTGGGGTCATCAAAGATGTTTTAATGATAGGCCCCAGAACAACCCGGGGGTTCATCTGCAAAACATGGCTTCCCAGGTGTGCCCTATGCTTTCAACCCTTAAGGGGAGGCAGGTTTTTTTAGCAGTCCAGGAGGTATCTCGCCTCTTGATCCATAGCCACGGCTCGCTTCTTCTGCTGCTTCTTCTAGGGCTTTGATGGTTTGGCATATGGGTTGGCCTTAAACTCCCAAATCCTTCTAGACCTGCCCACAAAAACCTCTACCCGACTTCCACTGGGCACACCTTGGCTTTCCAACCGTTTTGCTCGGAATAAGCCGCCAGCTCGGTTTACTTAAGGCTCTTGTGTTCGAACTTGTCCTCCACTGCAGCCTTCCAGACAAAGTAGGCTCGAAGATGTAAGTCATGTGGAGTGAAGAGGACCAGAGCATGAGGTCTGAAGTTTGCTGTTGTAGCTCAGATGGACAGCAGAGCCTTTGGACTTTTGCTCGCAATAGGATGAAGTCTATGGCAGCTGTAGGATTGAATGATGGAGGAGCCAGAGATGGATCTTTACCCATCTGGTCTCCAAGATAGCTTGATAGGAACTTAAAGACATGGTTCTGACCTTGTCCTGCAGCCAACCAGGATGTGTTTGAGGTTTGCAGGAGATAGACAGAGGGGTCACTTGGGATCTTTTCTGTAGAACTGTTCGAGTCTCAAGTCTGTCTTTGCACCTTTGACATCTGGTCTTCAGGGCGACTGTGCCAAAGTGAGCTCCATCAATGACAGAAGCGACTGGAGGACGGTGAGGAAGGCTCTGTCCGTCATTGAGTTCGGTGAGAGTGACATCGAGGTAAGAATCGTATCGTAATTGACCCGATGGTTCATTCATCACGCGGCTTCTGTCCTTGGCCAGCATCTATTTGGAATCATCGCCAGCGTTCTTCACCTGGGAAACATCAAGTTCGAGGCGGACGCTCGAGGGTACGCGGGTCTGAAGAACAACAACCAGGAGATACACTGGCTCTCAAAAGTGAGAACGAAAACAACGGATTCAAGCGGTTGTGATTTGATGGATGACTTTGATCGACAGCTGCTGGGGATCCCCGCTCAGGTGCTACAACAAGGTTTGATTCACCGGAAGATCGAGGCCAAAGCAGAAGAGGTGATCGCGTCACACGTTCAATGAAGATGGGTTTAAATACTGTTTTGTCGTGAAGGTGTTGAGTCCCTTCTCCGTGGAGCACGCCGTCTACGCCAGAGACGCTCTCGCCAAAGCCATCTACGGCCGCACCTTCAACTGGCTCGTCAACAAGGTCAACGAATCGCTCGCCAACAAGGTGAGCGTTGAGCGGCTAATGTTCTTTTCTTCAACCTTCTCTTCGGCAACATGACGGGTGTGTCAATGAGAAGAAAGAATGTATTGAACCTGCAGCATCTCGACTTGACACATTAAAACCACATTATAAGATGAGCCGACAACACATGGTTAATGATTGTACTGAGAGGAAGAACAGGGAAGTGAGAGGAGGTTCTATGCGTAAATGAAGGTACAAGAGATACCGTATCAGAATATAAGGGCATTTAAAATCCCTCCTCTCAGAAATCAGCACCTTTTGACCTTTCTTCAATTTTCTATACAACTCTCAATAATCAGTCAATATGTTCGTTAATTACAAAGTCGCACCACAACGATAGTATTACTGTACAATACCTTGTGGTATTACCGTGTAATCCTTCATAGTGTTACTGTACAATGCTTCGTAGAATTACTTTGCTATGCTTCGTAGTATTACTTTGAAAGACTTCTTAGTATTACTGTGCAACCCTTCATAGTATTACTCTACAACGCTTTGTTGTATTGCTATGCAATGCTTCGTAGTATTACTGTGCAATGCTTCATGGTATAACTGTGCAATGCTTTGTAGTATTACTTTGCAATGCTTCGTAGTATTACTGTGCAATGCTTCGTAGTATTACTGTGCAATGCTTCGTAGTATAACTGTGCAATGCTTCGTAGTATTACTCTACAACTTTTTGTAGTGTTACTGAGAAATGCTCCATATTATTACTTTGCAACATTTGGTAGTATAACTTTAAAACACTTCTTAGTATTACTGTGCAACCCTTCATATATTACTCTGCAACGCTTCGTAGAATTACTATGCAATGCTTTGTAGTATAACTGTGCAATGCTTCTTAGTTTAACTGTGCAATGCTCCGCAGTATTACTTTGCAACACTTTGTAGTATTACTTTGCAATGCTTCGTAGTGTTTCTGTGCAATGCTCTGTAGTATTACTTTGCAACACTTTGTAGTATTACTTTGCAATGCTTCGTAGTGTTTCTGTGCAAGGCTCCGTAGTATTACTTTGCAACACTTTGTAGTATTACTTTGCAATGCTTCGTAGTGTTTCTGTGCAAGGCTCCGTAGTATTACTTTGCAACACTTTGTAGTATTACTTTGAAACACTTCTTAGAATTATTGTGCAACCCTTTATAGTTTTACTTTGCAACGCTTCGTAGTAATACTGTGCAACGCTTCAAAGTATAACTCCATGGTTTATTCCGTCCCAGTGTGATTTGATACAACTTTATTGACATATTTTCTCAAAACAACCTCAGGATTCCTCCAGAAAAACCGTCATCGGTCTCCTGGACATCTACGGGTTCGAGGTCTTCAACGTGAACAGGTGAAGCATCAGGTGAAGCATCAGGTGCCTCCGCAGACGTGTTGTGACCGACGACGGTTGTCTTTAGCTTCGAGCAGTTCTGCATCAACTACTGCAACGAGAAGCTGCAGCAGCTCTTCATCCAGCTGACCCTCAGGTCGGAGCAGGACGAGTACGAGATGGAAGGGATCCAGGTAGGAACGTCTGCTCGTGTCCGACCGGAGCTGAGATGTTTGCTGTCGTGACTCAGTGGGAACCGGTGCCATATTTCAACAACAAGATCATCTGCGACCTGGTGGAGGAGAAGCACCGAGGCATCATCGCTCTGCTGGTGAGACTCCATCAAAGACCTGTCACTGCGACTGATTGACGCGCTGTCATGCAGGACGAGGAATGCTTGCGTCCCGGCGAGGCCACGGATCTCACTCTGCTGGAGAAGATGGAGGAGGCGATCGGCGGACATCCTCACTTCGTCACGTAGGTGTCGCGAGGCGGCGGAGACTCGGACGCTGGACTGACTCTGGGTCCACAGACACAAGCTGGCCGACCAGAAGACCAGGAAGACCCTGGAGCGAGGAGACTTCCGGCTCCTGCACTACGCCGGGGAGGTCACCTACTGCGTCGTCGGTCAGAAGCTCTTGGTGTCGGAGGACGACGAGACGATGAGGCTCAACTTTCTTTTTTACTTCCAGGATTCTTGGACAAAAACAACGACCTCCTGTACAGGAACGTTAAAGAGGTAACAGATCCTGCGCCGCATCCGCTCACGATCCTTGTTGTTTATGAGAGTCAAGAGAATTATTTGACCTATTCTATTAATAATTATTACGTTATTAACCCTTAACAACCCTTGTGTTGTCTCTGGGTCAAAAGTCAACGTCCTCCCTGACTTCCCTCAATACATATGCAGTGGTGGAGGTCGATGACCTTTGACCCAGAAGGTTTAATAATTGACTAAATTGAAAGGTTGAATTTTCCTAGTTCAATATAAAAATGCTAAGTTAAAGTAATTCAAAAAGTTTATTTAGAAGGCTGCAAATGAAAAAGTATTTCATTTAGACAAAATGTTATATATTATTAGATTTCGAATATTAATCTCTTGTTTTTTGGAAAATATTCGTTTTTTAAAAATGTAATTCAACATTAAACAATTAAATTAAACATTCAATATACATTTTTTGAAATCCGATTATTGAATGATAATAATAATAACTCGATAAATAAACTAATTTGAATTGTCAAAGTCAATATTCTGATGTGTTGAGGTTGTGTTGATATTGTGTTGATATTGTCATTGTGTGGTCAGGTCATGCGACAGTCCAAGAACGCCATCATCCAACATTGTTTCCCGTCCACGGAGCCGGAGAGCAAGAAAAGACCTGAAACTGTACGATAAGAAAGTTCTCGTTGACGTTTCAAAGTCAGCAGTAAATGATCCGGTCACTAACAATAGCTGAGACAGAATCATCACAACATATCGCGTCGGTTCATCAGTGCCGTCACGACATTAACGTTTCAAAAGTTGTCACTTTCAGGTGGTGACTCAGTTCAAGGTGAGTCTGGTGGGATTGACGGACATTTTGATGAGCAAAGAACCCTGGTACGTGCGCTGCATCAAACCCAACGAGGCCAAACAACCAGGTCAGCTCGTGATTATTGTTGTTATTATTATTGTTATTATTATTGTTGTTGTTATTACCGTTATTGTTATTAATTATATTGTTGTTATTGTTATTATTTTATTGTTGTTAATATTATTGTTATTGTTGTTATTGTTGTTAATATTATTGTTATTGTTGTTAATATTATTGTTCTTAATGTTATTGTTGTTACTGTTATTATTGTTGTTGTTAATATAATTTTTAATAATGTCATTATTGTTATTGTTATTAATGTTATAATTGTAGTTGTTAATATTAGTGTTATTAATGTTATTGTTGTTACTGTTATTATTATTATTGTTGATATTATTGTTATTGTTGTTAATATTAGTGTTATTATTATTATTGTGCTTATTATTGTTATTAATGTTGTTGTTATTATCATTATTATTATTGTTCTTATTGTTCTCATTGATATTATTGTAATTACTGTGATAATTATTGTTGTTCTTATTGTTATTCATGTTCTTATTGTTGTTGTTGTTTTTGTTCATGTAGAAGATGTTTTCATTGTGATCCAAGCCTGATGCAGACTTTGTCCCTCAGGTCGCTTCGATGACGTTCTGGTGAGACACCAGGTGAAGTACCTGGGACTGATGGAACACCTGAGGGTCAGAAGAGCAGGGTTTGCATATCGTCGCAGATACGAGTTCTTCCTCCAGAGGTAACTAAGTCATTATTATTTGTAAAGATCTCAGACCACAAAGCTCTTGAACAACAAAACAATACACAGTTAGAATACATACTTTAAAAGATAACACAGAGACAAACACAGCAGCAAGATAATCAATAAAAAAGGTGTTGTGGGGGTTTTTTAGGGGGGTGTTGATACACCACAGGTTTTTTTTTGGGGGGGTCGGGTGTTCCCCCCCCCCCGTTTTTTTTTGGGGGGGGTGTTTTTTCTCCCCCCCCGTGGTTTTTTTGGGGGGGGGGTTTTTCTCCCCCCCCCCTTTTCTGGAAGGAGTCAGTAGATCATCAAACTTGAGATGTTTCTTGAAGGAGTCAGTAGATCATCAAACACAGATGTTTCTTGAAGGAGTCAGTAGATCATCAAACACAGATGTTTCTTGAAGGAGTCAGTAGATCATCAAACACAGATGTTTCTTGAAGGAGTCAGTAGATCATCAAACACAGATGTTTCTTGAAGGAGTCAGTAGATCATCAAACACAGATGTTTCTTGAAGGAGTCAGTAGATCATCAAACACAGATGTTTCTTGAAGGAGTCAGTAGATCATCAAACACAGATGTTTCTTGAAGGAGTCAGTAGATCATCAAACACAGATGTTTCTTGAAGGAGTCAGTAGATCATCAAACACAGATGTTTCTTGAAGGAGTCAGTAGATCATCAAACACAGATGTTTCTTGAAGGAGTCAGTAGATCATCAAACACAGATGTTTCTTGAATGAGTCAGTAGATCATCAAACACAGATGTTTCTTGAAGGAGTCAGTAGATCATCAAACACAGATGTTTCTTGAAGGAGTCAGTAGATCATCAAACACAGATGTTTCTTGAAGGAGTCAGTAGATCATCAAACACAGATGTTTCTTGAAGGAGTCAGTAGATCATCAAACACAGATGTTTCTTGAAGGAGTCAGTAGATCATCAAACACAGATGTTTCTTGAAGGAGTCAGTAGATCATCAAACACAGATGTTTCTTGAAGGAGTCAGTAGATCATCAAACACAGATGTTTCTTGAAGGAGTCAGTAGATCATCAAACACAGATGTTTCTTGAAGGAGTCAGTAGATCATCAAACACAGAGATGTTTCTTGAAGGAGTCAGTAGATCATCAAACACAGATGTTTCTTGAAGGAGTCAGTAGATCATCAAACACAGATGTTTCTTGAAGGAGTCAGTAGATCATCAAACACAGATGTTTCTTGAAGGAGTCAGTAGATCATCAAACACAGATGTTTCTTGAAGGAGTCAGTAGATCATCAAACACAGAGATGTTTCTTGAAGGAGTCAGTAGATCATCAAACACAGATGTTTCTTGAAGGAGTCAGTAGATCATCAAACACAGATGTTTCTTGAAGGAGTCGGTAGATCATCAAACACAGAGATGTTTCTTGAAGGAGTCAGTAGATCATCAAACACAGATGTTTCTTGAAGGAGTCAGTAGATCATCAAACATAGATGTTTCTTGAAGGAGTCAGTAGATCATCAAACACAGATGTTTCTTGAAGGAGTCAGTAGATCATCAAACACAGATGTTTCTTGAAGGAGTCAGTAGATCATCAAACACAGATGTTTCTTGAAGGAGTCAGTAGATCATCAAACACAGATGTTTCTTGAAGGAGTCAGTAGATCATCAAACACAGATGTTTCTTGAAGGAGTCAGTAGATCATCAAACACAGATGTTTCTTGAAGGAGTCAGTAGATCATCAAACACAGATGTTTCTTGAAGGAGTCAGTAGATCATCAAACACAGATGTTTCTTGAAGGAGTCAGTAGATCATCAAACACAGAGATGGTTCCAAAGCTTAGGAGCAACAGTCTGGAAGGATTTCAATCCTCTGGTCCGGAAGTTCAGGAACCATCAGTAGATTCTGATCCACAGACCTCAGAGCCCGAGCTGGGGTGTAAGTCTGGATCAGATCACTGATGGAAGGTCTGACCATGAATAGATCTGAAAGTAAGAACCAGAATTTTAAAATGATCCTGAAAGAAACTGGCAGCCAGTGAAGAGTTTGAAGGAGAAATGTGAGTTCTTCTACTAGAGCGGCTCAGAAGAGTTTAGTATGAACTGCAGGAGAGACACATCCTTCTGGTTTAGACACTAAATAAACTGTTACAATAGTGTAAACGACACAAACACATTGTAAGATCATGTTGTGACATAATTTAAGTTTATAGACTTTTCTCACTTGAAACAGTTTGTGGTCAGTGAAGACACATTCTAACGTTTCAACCGTTGACCTGCGGTGACCTCTTGACCCTCTTCACCTGCGTCCAGGTACAAAGCTCTCTGTCCAGACACTTGGCCCAACTGGAGAGGCAGCGCAGCCGAGGGCGTCCAACGTCTCGTCCAACATCTGGGCTACAAGTCTGACGAGTACAAGATGGGCCGGTGAGATGTTTGTGTCTCATCAGAACCATTTGAGAATAATGAAGAATAATTTCACGTTTCAAATAATACAACTTTGATTATTATTCATATTGGAATAATTCAATTATATCATTTGTAAATTGAAAGATTTAAATATTATTATTATCATTAATTTCAAGTATTTTAAATACAAATTTAAGCATCAATCATGAAAGTTTGATCAGTATCTCTGTGCTCTGTTGGTTTAGTCTGGAGACTCTAATATAACAACATTTATATTGAATTAAAAATACTAGGAATTAAAAGAAATTGAACTCATAAGGTTTATTTTTGAGTTATTGAAGTTAAATATATATATTAAAAACAAAAATAATAATCATTAATTAAATACAAACAAATTCATTAAAAACAAATTCAATTATTTAAAAAAAATGAAGTTTTGAAAGTTACAACTTTCAAATGTTGAATATTCTGACACCTATATACTTATATAGACATAATTAAGAACAATATAATCATTTTAAAGCATATTTATAAACATTTGAATCGTTTTTATTATAGTCCGGTATTTTTATAATGAAAATGTTTTTTATTTCTCTCTCCATTAAGCTCTAAAATACATAGTTAGTTTTCATGTTTTTTATTTTGTGTATAATCTGTTGAGCTTCGACACGTTCACAGGAATATTCTGTATTATTTCTCAACAAATCAAACTTCTTTAATCTTGTTTTATCTTCTCTTCAAGAACCAAAATCTTCATTCGTCATCCAAGGACTTTGTTTGCAACGGAAGATACATTTCAGGTCTGCAAGAATCAACTGGGTGAGCAGATGTTCTTCTCTAGGTCTATATAATAATAATAATAATAATAATCTCTATTTATAAAGCGCCTTTCTAGACCAGGGTCACAAAGCGCTTTGACAGCCATTCACACATACTGATGGGAGTAGGCTGCACCACATGGCGCCGAATCTGCCATCATGATGATATATGATGATATATATATGATATATATGATATATATTGATATATATGATATATGGTGTATTTATGATGATATATATAATGATATATGGTGTATTTATGATGATATATATGATGATATATGGTGTATTTATGATGATATATATGATGATATATGGTGTATTTATGATGATATATATGATGATATATGGTGTATTTATGATGATATATATGATGATATATGGTGTATTTATGATGATATATATGATATATGGTGTATTTATAACTATATATATGATGATATATGGTGTATTTATGATGATATATGATGTATTTATGATGATATATATGATGATATATGATGTATTTATGATGATATATATGATGATATATGGTGTATTTATGATGATATATGGTGTATTTATGATTATATATTATATATATGATGATATATGATAATATATATTATATATATCATATATATGATGATATATATGATATATATTGATATATATGATGTATGGTGTATTTGTGATGATATATATGATGATATATTACATACATGAATATATATATGATATATAATGATATATATTATCATATATATCATTATATATATCATCATATATATGATATATGATGACATAATCATATATATCATCATATATCATATATATCATCACATATATTATATATATGATGATATATATAATGATATATGGTGTATTTATGATGATATATATGATGATATATGGTGTATTTATGATGATATATATGATGATATATGGTGTATTTATGATGATATATATGATATATGGTGTATTTATAACTATATATATGATGATATATGGTGTATTTATGATGATATATATGATGATATATGATATATTTATGATGATATATATGATGATATATGGTGTATTTATGATGATATATGGTGTATTTATGATGATATATTATATATATGATGATATATGATAATATATATTATATATCATATATATGATGATATATATGATATATATTGATATATATGATGTATGGTGTATTTATGATGATATATATGATGATATATGGTGTATTTATGATGATATATATGATGATATATGGTGTATTTATGATGATATATATGATATATGGTGTATTTATGATGATATATATGATATATGGTGTATTTATGATGATATATTATATATATGATGATATATGATAATATATATTATATATATCATATATATGATGATATATATGATATATATTGATATATATGATGTATGGTGTATTTATGATGATATATATGATGATATATTATATACATGATTATATATATGATATATAATGATATATATTATCATATATATCATTATATATATCATCATATATATGATATATGATGACATAATCATATATATCATCATATATCATATATATCATCATATAACATATATATAATCATATATATCATATATATGATAATATATATGATATATATGATGATATATATGATATATGATGATTATATATATGATATATATGATGCTATATATAATATATGTTGAAATACTTCAGCCACCAGGATCCAGGCCAAGTACAAAGGCTACAGAGGGAAAGAAGATTTCCAGAGGCAGAGAGAAGCAGGTGAGATTTGAATGTTAAGAATAAAGATAAAGATAAAGATAAAGATAAAGATAAAGATAAAGATAAAGATAAAGATAAAGATAAAGATAAATATAAAGATAAAGATAAAGATAAAGATAAAGATAAAGATAAAGATAAAGATAAAGAGCTGCGTGAAGTTGGACAAAGATTCATTTTGAGTTGATAAAGTAAAGTATTTTAAAAAACGCCTTAACGTCAATATCTTGATTTTTTAAATGACTTCAAACATGTTCTTTCTCTTCAGCCACGAAGATCGAGAACTGCTGGCGAGGCATCATGGCCAGGAAAGAGCGAGAGAAGCGAGCGTGGGCCGTGAAAGTCATCAAGAAGTAACAACAGCTTCATCATCGACGCACAGACTCCTGACTCTGGATCTTCTGCAGGTTCATCAAGGGCTTCATGACCAGGAACCAGCCGGGCTGCGCCGACAACCAGGAGTACCTGGCGTACGTCAGGCAGAGTTTCCTGGGCAGACTCCGGGACAACCTTCCCTGCAGCGTCCTGGACGTGGACTCCTGGCTCACGGCGCCGCCCGTCATGCAGGAGGTGCAGCACCAACATCTCCTCGTGCAGGAGCTGAAGCACCAACATCTCCTCGTGCAGGAGCTGAAGCACCAACATCTACTCACTGTCGTTCCAGGCGTCGGCGCTGCTGAAGAACATGTTCGTGAGACTCTTGGCTCGGAAGTACGTGCGAGAGATCTCGGCCCAGAGACGAGCTCAGGTAGATGTTTGTGTCGCTTCTTCTATGAAACACAAACGACGAGGATTATCAATAAAAAAGTTTGTTTTTGGTGAAAAAGTGTATGAGGTTGAAACAGGTGCATCAGTCCCAGCAGGGACTTGAGCTTGTACTTGTACAACAACGTTTGTTGTGCAAGTATTTCATTACACATGTGTACCTTGTAGATTACGAGTATGAATAAGTAGTTACTCGTTGTGTAAACAAAGCGTGATTACAGCTGGAGGAGGAGTGAAGCCATTATTAGGTCATAATGGACTCTCGTAACCTCTTGTTCGTCCAGATTTCAGAGCAACTTTATAAAGTAATAATTAAAACATGGTCATGATGAGAAGTTACTGCGTCTTGAGGAGAAGACATATGAGTTCAGCTGATAATACTTTCAAATAAACTAAACATTCAGTCTTTCATAAACATGTGAGTAAGAGAAGGAGAGAGAGAATGAGAAGGAGAGAGATAAAAAGAGAGCAAGAAGGAGAGAGATACATAGAGAGAGCTTGGAGGAGAGAAATAAAAAGAGAAGGAGAGAGAGATAAAAAGAGAGAGAAGAGAAGGAGAGAGAGATAAAAAGACAGGGATAAAAAGAGAGAGAAAGAGAAGGAGAGAGAGATAAAAAGAAAAGGAGAGAGAGATAAAAGGAGAGAGAAAGAGAAGGAGAGAGAGATAAAAAGAGAGAGAAAGAGAAGGAGAGAGAGATAAAAAGAGAGAGAAGAGAAGGAGAGAGAGATAAAAAGACAGGGATAAAAAGAGAGAGAAAGAGAAGGAGAGAGAGATAAAAAGAAAAGGAGAGAGAGATAAAAGGAGAGAGAAAGAGAAGGAGAGAGAGATAAAAAGAGAGAGAAAGAGAAGGGAGAGAGAGATAAAAAGAGAAGAAGAGAAGGAGAGAGAGATAAAAAGACAGGGATAAAAAAGAGAGAAAGAGAAGGAGAGAGAGATAAAAAGAAAAGGAGAGAGAGATAAAAGGAGAGAGAGATAAAAAGAGAGAGAAAGAGAAGGAGAGAGAGATAAAAAAGAGAGAGAAGGAGAGAGAGATAAAAAGAGAAGGAGAGAGAGATAAAAAGAGAGAGATAAAAAGAGAGAGAAGGAGAGAGAGAGACAAAAAGAAAGAGATAAAAAGAGAGAGATAAAAAGAGAAAGAGAAGGAGAAGGAAAGAGATAAACAGAGAGAGAAAGAGAGAAGGAGAGAGAGAGATAAAAATAGAGAGAAAGAGAAGGAGTGAGAGATAAGAAGAGAAGGAGAGAGAGATAAGAAGAGAAGGAGAGAGAGATAAAAAGAGAAGGAGTGAGAGATAAAAAGAGAGGTTAAGGATCTTCATGTCCATCTTCACTTCAGCATGACTTTGTCCTGATGTTCAGCTGCAGTTGAAGCTCCAGACCAGCTGCACCTTCAAAGGAAAGAAGGACAATTATCCTGTGAGTGTGAGTCGAGCCTTCGTGGACACCAGAATAGGTACAACTGCATCGAATACCATCTAGTACTTCACTCATCCTCAAAACTGACAAAGTATTTCCAGGCGCAGAAGACATGAACATCAAAGTTCTGCAGATGATTCGACACAAGAACATCAAAGTAAACTGACTTAGTTTTTTCCTCTGTATTCCTCTCATGTACTTCTTGTACTGCAGTATTTATCTCTGATTTACTTATTGTACTGCAGTATTTCTCTCTTATGTATTTATTGCATCTAAAGTATTTCACTCTCATGTACTTCTTTTGCTGCAGTATTTCTCTCTCATGTAGTTCTTTTACTTCAGTTTTTCTCTCATGCACTTATTTTACTGCAGTATTTCTCTCTCGTGTACTTCTTGTACTTCAGTATTTCTCTCTCATTTACTTCTTGTACTGCAACATTTCACTTTCATGTACTTGTACTGCAGTATTTCACTCTCATGTACTTGTACTGTATTATTTCTTTCTCATGTACCTCATGTACTGCAGTATTTCACACTCATGTACTTGTACTGCAGTATTTCACTCTTGTGTACTTGTACTGCATTATTTATTTCTTATGTACCTCGTGTACTGCAGTATTTCACTCTCATGTACTTGTACTGCATTATTTATTTCTGATTTACCTTGTGTACTGCAGTAATTCACACTCATGTACTTGTACTGCAGTATTTCACTCTCATGTACTTGTACTGCATTATTTATTTCTCATGTACCTCGTGTACTGCCGTATTTCACACTCATGTACTTGTACTTCAGTATTTCACTCTCATGTACTTGTACTGCATTATTTATTTCTCATGTACCTCGTGTACCGCAGTATTTCACACTCATGTACTTGTACTGCAGTATTTCACTGTCATGTACTTGTACTGTATTATTTCTTTCTCATGTTCCTCATGTACTGCAGTATTTCACACTCATGTACATGTACTGCAGTATCTCACTCTCATGTACTTATACTGCAGTATTTCACACTCATGTACTTGTACTGCAGTACAGTGTTCCGGTGGTGAAGTACGACAGGAACGGCTTCAGGCCTCGGCTCCGACAACTCATCTTCACTCATGACGCTGCGTATCTGGTGGAAGAAGCTAAAGTCAAGCAGAGAATAGACTTCACGTCCATGAAAGGTCAGAAAGGTCATGAAAGGTCATGAAAGGTCATGAAAGGTCAGACAGAGATGAAAACAAAAGACAGTTTTTTATTTTCCAGGCGTATCCGTGAGTAACTTGAACGACAACTTCTTCATCCTGCACGTGTCATGTGACAACAACAAGCAGAAGGTAAAAAAAGTATTATTTGTGTACTATGGTACTAATAATAATATAATTACTTATATTGTTTACAGTTTACATTGATCATTTATTTTGATCTATTTAACACTTTGTCATTTTACTACATCTACATCTACTAGTATTCATAAAACTGATTCTACATCTAAGCCTTCTAGTACTACCTGTACTATGACATATACGAGTACTAGTACTTATTATATGACAGTAATAGTAGTACCTACACTCATTTTACTACTACTAGCACCAATACTAATACAACTACTAGAACTACTAGTACCACTTCTATTACATCTACCACTGCTACTAATACTAGTACTATGACAGTAGTAGAATAACTACTTAATAGCTACTACAACCCGTTCCACTACTTATACCACTGAACTACTAGTACTACTAGTTTGATGGACCTTCAACTACTACAAATGTATCTACTATCATACTACTACTAGAACTATGACCATAGTAGTAATACTGATACTACTATATAGTACTACATCTACAAGTAATATGACAGTATTAGAAGTTCTTCTTATAGTTATACATATACTTAGTTTCTTTGTGACCCTGGTCTGGAAAAGCGCTATACAAATAAAAATTACTTACTTACTTACTTACTTATACAACTGCTACTAAAAACAGTACCACTACTAATACAACTACATACTAGTTCTACTACTATACTAATGAAAGCACTACGACAGTAGAAGTTTTTCTTCTACTACTGCTGCAACTACTATTCCTATGATGGCATAGTACTACTACTACAACTATATCTAGTTGTATGACTACTTTGACAACTACAACTAAATGTACTAGTACTAGTACTACTATTACTACTTTAACTAACTTGACATCAGTAGTACTTAAAGTACCACAAGAACTACTAAAAATGCAACTTCTAGTACATCTACTTCTAGCACAACTACTTCTATTATTAGTAATGTTAGTACTATTATAACTATTAAAAGTAGAAGTATTGAATCTGCTCTAAAATACTTCAGTGGTTCAGTCGTGGCTCTGCTGTGTTTCAGGGAGATCTGGTCCTGGAGTGTGAACATCTGTTCGAGGCTTTGACTAAACTCTGTGTCCTGAGCGACAAGAAGAACTTTATCAACGTGGTCCAGGGCAGGTGTGTGTTCAGTGAGAGGTTGTTCCTGGTGTGAAGTTCAAGTGTGTGTCCAGTGAGAGGTTGTTCCTGGTGTAACATTCAAGTGTGTGTCCAGTGAGAGGTTGTTCCTGGTGTGAAGTTCAAGTGTGTGTCCAGTGAGAGGTTGTTCCTGGTGTGACGTTCAAGTGTGTGTTCAGTGTGAGGTTGTTCCTGGTGTGAAGTTCAAGTGTGTGTTCAGTGTGAGGTTGTTCCTGGTGTGAAGTTCAAGTGTGTGTCCAGTGAGAGGTTGTTCCTGGTGTAACATTCAAGTGTGTGTCCAGTGAGAGGTTGTTCCTGGTGTGAAGTTCAAGTGTGTGTCCAGTGTGAGGTTGTTCCTGGTGTAACATTCAAGTGTGTGTCCAGTGAGAGGTTGTTCCTGGTGTAACATTCAAGTGTGTGTCCAGTGAGAGGTTGTTCCTGGTGTGAAGTTCAAGTGTGTGTCCAGTGAGAGGTTGTTCCTGGTGTGAAGTTCAAGTGTGTGTCCAGTGAGAGGTTGTTCCTGGTGTAACATTCAAGTGTGTGTCCAGTGAGAGGTTGTTCCTGGTGTAACATTCAAGTGTGTGTCCAGTGAGAGGTTGTTCCTGGTGTGAAGTTCAAGTGTGTGTCCAGTGAGAGGTTGTTCCTGGTGTGAAGTTCAAGTGTGTGTCCAGTGAGAGGTTGTTCCTGGTGTAACATTCAAGTGTGTGTCCAGTGAGAGGTTGTTCCTGGTGTAACATTCAAGTGTGTGTCCAGTGAGAGGTTGTTCCTGGTGTGAAGTTCAAGTGTGTGTCCAGTGTGAGGTTGTTCCTGGTGTAACATTCAAGTGTGTGTCCAGTGAGAGGTTGTTCCTGGTCCGAAGGTCAAGTGTGTGTCCAGTGTGAGATTGTTCCTGGTGTAACATTCAAGTGTGTGTTCAGTGAGAGGTTGTTCCTGGTGTGAAGTTCAAGTGTGTGTCCAGTGAGAGGTTGTTCCTGGTGTAACATTCAAGTGTGTGTCCAGTGAGAGGTTGTTCCTGGTCCGAAGGTCAAGTGTGTGTCCAGTGTGAGATTGTTCCTGGTGTAACATTCAAGTGTGTGTTCAGTGTGAGGTTGTTCCTGGTGTAACATTCAAGTGTGTGTTCAGTGAGAGGTTGTTCCTGGTGTGAAGTTCAAGTGTGTGTTCAGTGTGAGGTTCTTCCTGGTGTAACATTCAAGTGTGTGTTCAGTGAGAGGTTGTTCCTGGTGTGAAGTTCAAGTGTGTGTTCAGTGTGAGGTTGTTCCTGGTGTGAAGTTCAAGTGTGTGTTCAGTGTGAGGTTGTTCCTGGTGTAACATTCAAGTGTGTGTTCAGTGTGAGGTTGTTCCTGGTGTAACATTCAAGTTCAAGTGTGTGTTCAGTGAGAGGTTGTTCCTGGTGTGAATTTCAAGTGTGTGTTCAGTGTGAGGTTGTTCCTGGTGTAACATTCAAGTGTGTGTTCAGTGTGAGGTTGTTCCTGGTGTAACATTCAAGTGTGTGTCCAGTGTGAGGTTGTTCCTGGTGTAACATTCAAGTGTGTGTTCAGTGTGAGGTTGTTCCTGGTGTGAAGTTCAAGTGTGTGTCCAGTGAGAGGTTGTTCCTGGTGTGAAGTTCAAGTGTGTGTTCAGTGTGAGGTTGTTCCTGGTGTAACATTCAAGTATGTGTCCAGTGTGAGGTTGTTCCTGGTTTGACGTTCAAGTGTGTGTTCAGTGAGAGGTTGTTCCTGGTGTAACATTCAAGTGTGTGTTCAGTGTGAGGTTGTTCCTGGTTTGACGTTCAAGTGTGTGTCCAGTGAGAGGTTGTTCCTGGTGTAACATTCAAGTGTGTGTCCAGTGAGAGGTTGTTCCTGGTGTGAAGTTCAAGTGTGTGTTCAGTGTGAGGTTGTTCCTGGTGTAACATTCAAGTGTGTGTTCAGTGTGAGGTTGTTCCTGGTGTGAAGTTCAAGTGTGTGTTCAGTGTGAGGTTGTTCCTGGTGTAACATTCAAGTGTGTGTTCAGTGTGAGGTTGTTCCTGGTGTAAAGTTCAAGTGTGTGTTCAGTGTGAGGTTGTTCCTGGTTTGACGTTCAAGTGTGTGTCCAGTGAGAGGTTGTTCCTGGTGTAACATTCAAGTGTGTGTCCAGTGAGAGGTTGTTCCTGGTGTGAAGTTCAAGTGTGTGTCCAGTGAGAGGTTGTTCCTGGTGTGAAGTTCAAGTGTGTGTTCAGTGTGAGGTTGTTCCTGGTGTAACATTCAAGTGTGTGTTCAGTGAGAGGTTGTTCCTGGTTTGACGTTCAAGTGTGTGTCCAGTGAGAGGTTGTTCCTGGTGTAACATTCAAGTGTGTGTCCAGTGAGAGGTTGTTCCTGGTGTGAAGTTAAAGTGTGTGTCCAGTGTGAGGTTGTTCCTGGTGTGAAGTTCAAGTGTGTGTCCAGTGAGAGGTTGTTCCTGGTGTGAAGTTCAAGTGTGTGTCCAGTGAGAGGTTGTTCCTGGTGTGAAGTTCAAGTGTGTGTCCAGTGAGAGGTTGTTCCTGGTGTGAAGTTCAAGTGTGTGTCCAGTGAGAGGTTGTTCCTGGTGTGAAGTTCAAGTGTGTGTTCAGTGTGAGGTTGTTCCTGGTGTAACATTCAAGTGTGTGTCCAGTGTGAGGTTGTTCCTGGTTTGACGTTCAAGTGTGTGTTCAGTGTGAGGTTGTTCCTGGTTTGACGTTCAAGTGTGTGTCCAGTGTGAGGTTGTTCCTGGTGTGACGTTCAAGTGTGTGTCCAGTGAGAGGTTGTTCCTGGTCCGAAGGTCAAGTGTGTGTCCAGTGTGAGATTGTTCCTGGTGTAACATTCAAGTGTGTGTTCAGTGAGAGGTTGTTCCTGGTGTGAAGTTCAAGTTTGTGTTCAGTGTGAGGTTGTTCCTGGTGTAACATTCAAGTGTGTGTTCAGTGAGAGGTTGTTCCTGGTGTGAAGTTCAAGTGTGTGTTCAGTGTGAGGTTCTTCCTGGTGTAACATTCAAGTGTGTGTTCAGTGAGAGGTTGTTCCTGGTGTGAAGTTCAAGTGTGTGTTCAGTGTGAGGTTGTTCCTGGTGTAACATTCAAGTGTGTGTCCAGTGAGAGGTTGTTCCTGGTGTGACGTTCAAGTGTGTGTTCAGTGTGAGGTTGTTCCTGGTGTAACATTCAAGTGTGTGTTCAGTGTGAGGTTGTTCCTGGTGTAACATTCAAGTGTGTGTTCAGTGAGAGGTTGTTCCTGGTGTGAAGTTCAAGTGTGTGTTCAGTGTGAGGTTGTTCCTGGTGTGAAGTTCAAGTGTGTGTCCAGTGTGAGGTTGTTCCTGGTGTAACATTCAAGTGTGTGTCCAGTGAGAGGTTGTTCCTGGTGTGACGTTCAAGTGTGTGTTCAGTGTGAGGTTGTTCCTGGTGTAACATTCAAGTGTGTGTTCAGTGAGAGGTTGTTCCTGGTGTGAAGTTCAAGTGTGTGTTCAGTGAGAGGTTGTTCCTGGTGTGAAGTTCAAGTGTGTGTCCAGTGTGAGGTTGTTCCTGGTGTGAAGTTCAAGTGTGTGTCCAGTGAGAGGTTGTTCCTGGTTTGACGTTCAAGTGTGTGTTCAGTGTGAGGTTGTTCCTGGTGTAAAGTTCAAGTGTGTGTTCAGTGTGAGGTTGTTCCTGGTGTGAAGTTCAAGTGTGTGTCCAGTGAGAGGTTGTTCCTGGTGTGAAGTTCAAGTGTGTGTCCAGTGAGAGGTTGTTCCTGGTGTAACATTCAAGTGTGTGTCCAGTGAGAGGTTGTTCCTGGTGTAAAGTTCAAGTGTGTGTCCAGTGTGAGGTTGTTCCTGGTGTAACATTCAAGTGTGTGTCCAGTGAGAGGTTGTTCCTGGTGTAACATTCAAGTGTGTGTCCAGTGAGAGGTTGTTCCTGGTGTGAAGTTCAAGTGTGTGTCCAGTGAGAGGTTGTTCCTGGTGTGACGTTCAAGTGTGTGTCCAGTGAGAGGTTGTTCCTGGTGTAACATTCAAGTGTGTGTTCAGTGTGAGGTTGTTCCTGGTGTAACATTCAAGTGTGTGTCCAGTGAGAGGTTGTTCCTGGTGTGAAGTTCAAGTGTGTGTCCAGTGTGAGGTTGTTCCTGGTGTGAAGTTCAAGTGTGTGTCCAGTGAGAGGTTGTTCCTGGTGTAACATTCAAGTGTGTGTCCAGTGAGAGGTTGTTCCTGGTGTAACATTCAAGTGTGTGTCCAGTGAGAGGTTGTTCCTGGTGTGAAGTTCAAGTGTGTGTCCAGTGTGAGGTTGTTCCTGGTGTAACATTCAAGTGTGTGTTCAGTGTGAGGTTGTTCCTGGTCCGAAGTTCAAGTGTGTGTCCAGTGTGAGGTTGTTCCTGGTGTAACATTCAAGTGTGTGTTCAGTGAGAGGTTGTTCCTGGTGTGAAGTTCAAGTGTGTGTCCAGTGTGAGGTTGTTCCTGGTGTAACATTCAAGTGTGTGTCCAGTGAGAGGTTGTTCCTGGTCCGAAGGTCAAGTGTGTGTTCAGTGTGAGGTTGTTCCTGGTGTAACATTCAAGTGTGTGTTCAGTGTGAGGTTGTTCCTGGTGTAACATTCAAGTGTGTGTTCAGTGAGAGGTTGTTCCTGGTGTGAAGTTCAAGTGTGTGTTCAGTGTGAGGTTCTTCCTGGTGTAACATTCAAGTGTGTGTTCAGTGAGAGGTTGTTCCTGGTGTGAAGTTCAAGTGTGTGTTCAGTGTGAGGTTGTTCCTGGTGTGACGTTCAAGTGTGTGTTCAGTGTGAGGTTGTTCCTGGTGTAACATTCAAGTGTGTGTTCAGTGAGAGGTTGTTCCTGGTGTAACATTCAAGTTCAAGTGTGTGTCCAGTGAGAGGTTGTTTCTGGTGTGAAGTTCAAGTGTGTGTTCAGTGTGAGGTTGTTCCTGGTGTAACATTCAAGTGTGTGTTCAGTGTGAGGTTGTTCCTGGTGTAACATTCAAGTGTGTGTCCAGTGTGAGGTTGTTCCTGGTGTAACATTCAAGTGTGTGTTCAGTGTGAGGTTGTTCCTGGTGTGACGTTCAAGTGTGTGTCCAGTGAGAGGTTGTTCCTGGTGTGAAGTTCAAGTGTGTGTTCAGTGTGAGGTTGTTCCTGGTGTAACATTCAAGTGTGTGTCCAGTGTGAGGTTGTTCCTGGTGTGACGTTCAAGTGTGTGTTCAGTGTGAGGTTGTTCCTGGTGTAACATTCAAGTGTGTGTTCAGTGTGAGGTTGTTCCTGGTGTGACGTTCAAGTGTGTGTCCAGTGTGAGGTTGTTCCTGGTGTAACATTCAAGTGTGTGTTCCAGTGAGAGGTTGTTCCTGGTGTGACGTTCAAGTGTGTGTTCAGTGTGAGGTTGTTCCTGGTGTGACGTTCAAGTGTGTGTTCAGTGTGAGGTTGTTCCTGGTGTGACGTTCAAGTGTGTGTTCAGTGTGAGGTTGTTCCTGGTGTAACATTCAAGTGTGTGTTCAGTGTGAGGTTGTTCCTGGTGTGACGTTCAAGTGTGTGTTCAGTGTGAGGTTGTTCCTGGTGTGACGTTCAAGTGTGTGTCCAGTGTGAGGTTGTTCCTGGTGTAACATTCAAGTGTGTGTCCAGTGAGAGGTTGTTCCTGGTGTGAAGTTCAAGTGTGTGTTCAGTGTGAGGTTGTTCCTGGTGTGAAGTTCAAGTGTGTGTTCAGTGTGAGGTTGTTCCTGGTGTAACATTCAAGTGTGTGTCCAGTGAGAGGTTGTTCCTGGTGTGACGTTCAAGTGTGTGTCCAGTGTGAGGTTGTTCCTGGTGTAACATTCAAGTGTGTGTCCAGTGTGAGGTTGTTCCTGGTGTGACGTTCAAGTGTGTGTCCAGTGTGAGGTTGTTCCTGGTGTGACGTTCAAGTGTGTGTCCAGTGAGAGGTTGTTCCTGGTGTGAAGTTCAAGTGTGTGTCCAGTGAGAGGTTGTTCCTGGTGTGAAGTTCAAGTGTGTGTCCAGTGTGAGGTTGTTCCTGGTGTGACGTTCAAGTGTGTGTCCAGTGAGAGGTTGTTCCTGGTGTGACGTTCAAGTGTGTGTTCAGTGTGAGGTTGTTCCTGGTGTAACATTCAAGTGTGTGTCCAGTGTGAGGTTGTTCCTGGTTTGACGTTCAAGTGTGTGTTCAGTGTGAGGTTGTTCCTGGTGTGACGTTCAAGTGTGTGTCCAGTGTGAGGTTGTTCCTGGTGTGACGTTCAAGTGTGTGTCCAGTGAGAGGTTGTTCCTGGTCCGAAGGTCAAGTGTGTGTCCAGTGTGAGATTGTTCCTGGTGTAACATTCAAGTGTGTGTTCAGTGAGAGGTTGTTCCTGGTGTGAAGTTAAAGTGTGTGTTCAGTGTGAGGTTGTTCCTGGTGTAACATTCAAGTGTGTGTTCAGTGAGAGGTTGTTCCTGGTGTGAAGTTCAAGTGTGTGTTCAGTGTGAGGTTGTTCCTGGTGTAACATTCAAGTGTGTGTTCAGTGAGAGGTTGTTCCTGTGTGTGAAGTTCAAGTGTGTGTTCAGTGTGAGGTTGTTCCTGGTGTAACATTCAAGTGTGTGTCCAGTGAGAGGTTGTTCCTGGTTTGACGTTCAAGTGTGTGTTCAGTGTGAGGTTGTTCCTGGTGTAACATTCAAGTGTGTGTTCAGTGTGAGGTTGTTCCTGGTGTAACATTCAAGTGTGTGTTCAGTGAGAGGTTGTTCCTGGTGTGAAGTTCAAGTGTGTGTTCAGTGAGAGGTTGTTCCTGGTGTGAAGTTCAAGTGTGTGTCCAGTGTGAGGTTGTTCCTGGTGTAACATTCAAGTGTGTGTCCAGTGTGAGGTTGTTCCTGGTGTGACGTTCAAGTGTGTGTTCAGTGTGAGGTTGTTCCTGGTGTAACATTCAAGTGTGTGTTCAGTGAGAGGTTGTTCCTGGTGTGAAGTTCAAGTGTGTGTTCAGTGTGAGGTTGTTCCTGGTGTGAAGTTCAAGTGTGTGTCCAGTGTGAGGTTGTTCCTGGTGTGACGTTCAAGTGTGTGTCCAGTGTGAGGTTGTTCCTGGTGTGACGTTCAAGTGTGTGTTCAGTGTGAGGTTGTTCCTGGTGTAAAGTTCAAGTGTGTGTTCAGTGTGAGGTTGTTCCTGGTTTGACGTTCAAGTGTGTGTTCAGTGTGAGGTTGTTCCTGGTGTATAGTTCAAGTGTGTGTTCAGTGTGAGGTTGTTCCTGGTTTGACGTTCAAGTGTGTGTTCAGTGTGAGGTTGTTCCTGGTGTAAAGTTCAAGTGTGTGTCCAGTGAGAGGTTGTTCCTGGTGTGAAGTTCAAGTGTGTGTTCAGTGAGAGGTTGTTCCTGGTGTGAAGTTCAAGTGTGTGTCCAGTGTGAGGTTGTTCCTGGTGTGAAGTTCAAGTGTGTGTCCAGTGAGAGGTTGTTCCTGGTTTGACGTTCAAGTGTGTGTTCAGTGTGAGGTTGTTCCTGGTGTAAAGTTCAAGTGTGTGTTCAGTGTGAGGTTGTTCCTGGTTTGACGTTCAAGTGTGTGTTCAGTGTGAGGTTGTTCCTGGTGTGAAGTTCAAGTGTGTGTCCAGTGTGAGGTTCTTCATCGAGCCGGGCAGAGAAGGCTTCGTGGACTTCAGGAGTGGTCAGGAGTCCGTGGTCTACCGGGCCAAGAACGGTCACCTCACTGTGGTTCGTGAACAAATGACCAGAAGAAAAATCTCGTTTAATAAAATCAATCCACGTTTGTTCCTCAGGAATCGACAAGAATCAAGTCCAGATGATTCACGATGATGTCACTTCCTGTCTGAGTCACATGTTTGTGTTTTTACACTTTTTTATACGTCCCTGCCAAGTTTTTTTGTTTATCTTTTAGGATCAGATTCTATAAATCTTTCTTCTTCTCTTAGTTCCTCAGTGACATCACAGCGTTGAAGGAAATTAACTTTTCTATGATTTTTGATGAAATCTTGTTCTTTTTAAGCATTTTTTCAAACAATGTAATTCAATATTTTTTATGTTTCAAAGTTGAATTTGAATAATTGGATTTAGAAAAATAAATTGAATATTTTCAATGTTATTTTTAAAGTTTTTAATTCAAATAAACATATTTTGTGTTCACTTTTTTGAATTCATAGTATTTTAAATTCAATATAAATGTTGGTGTAATAGAGACACCAGACAAAACCAACAGAGCTCAGAGATACTGATCAAACTTTCAAAATAAAACAACAATTTTATATTGAATTTAAAAAGCCAAGAATGAAAAAATATAGAATTTAGAATTTTATTTATCAATTTCTGGAATGAGATGTTCATACTCGAGGTGTAAAAGTCAGTAATTATTTTTTGAAAATATTTTTTAATTATTTCCTTAGAATTCAATTATTCAATTCAATTCAAAACAATGAAATAATTTAAAAACAATAAACATTGATTTGAACATTGTGATGTCACTGATACTTTAAGTTTTACTTCAACCTCGATGTTTCCAGTGAATTAAATATGAAAACACGTGTTTCAACTCTCGGTGTCTTCAGTGTTTAACCTGCTTTGAATAAATAAACGTCTCCTTCAGTTTCTCCAGTTCATTCCAGGTTCTGTAGACTAACTTACTTTCCTACTTAAATAAATGTCACTACACAGACGTGAACAAATGCACGGTAAGAACCTTTTAAATCTAACAAATATATTATTTTTAAACAATTAAATACAATTCAATGTGTTTATATTCACAAAGTGTTTATATTCTTAATCCAATAATTTTAAACATTTATTCTAATTTCAAGTTTATTTTATCTTTTATATTCAACGTAAAAACGTTGGTATGATACTGGAAAGAATTTTTAGCCAATCATGACACAATTTTACCGTTTTTAACGTCACTAATGTGAACTTGACTCGGCGAGTGAAGCTAAACTACAACAACACGTGTTTGCAGTACATTCTACGTACTTGTGTTCGATCGAGAACGATGGTCTCGCGTCGAAGAATTCTTCTACGATAAACATTTCTAGCTGTTAAAATTACGCCAAACTCTCACGATCATGACATTAACACTGTTTCACGTCGACAGATTTGAACGACTGTCAATGACTTTTATGATTTTAAGGGGTGTCCCGTTTACAAGTCGCAAATTAACCCTCAACACTTGGTTTTGAGTGTAGAGTTTGAGTGTAAAGACTGAGTTTAAAATTGAGTTTAAGATTGAGTTTAAGATTGAGTTTAAGATTGAGTTTAATATTGAGTTTAAAGATTGAGTTTAACATTGAGTTTAACATTGAGTTTAATATTGAGTTTAAAGATTGAGTTTAAGATTGAGTTTAAGATTGAGTTTAAGATTGAGTGTACAGATTGAGTTTAAGATTAAGTGTAAAGACTGAGTGTAAACATTGAGGGTTGAATTTGAATGTAAAGTTTGAGTGTAAAGATTAGTGTAAAGATTGAGTGTAAAGATTGAGTGTAAAGATTAAGTGTAAAGATTGAGTGTAAAGATTGAGTGTAAAGTTTAAGTGTAAAGATTGAGTGTAAAGATTGAAAGTAAAGATTAAGTGTAAAGATTGAGTGTAAAGATTAAGTGTAAAGATCAAGTGTAAAGATTGAGTGTAAAAATGAGTGTTTAGTTTGAGTGTAAAGTTTGAGTGTTAAGGGAGTAAAGTTGAGTGTAAAGATTGAGTGTAAAAATTGAGTGTAAAGATTGAGTGTAAGTAGTTTAAGAAAGATTGAGTGTAAAGATTGAGTGTAAAAAATTGATTGAGTGTAAAGATTGAGTGTAAAGATTGAGTGTAAAGATTGAGTGTAAAGTTTGTGTTTTAGATAATTTGGGTAAAGATTGAGTGTAAAGATTGAGTGTAAAGATTGAGTGTAAAGATTAAGTGTAAAGTTTGAGTGTAAAGATTGAGTGTAAAGATTGAGTGTAAAGATTGAGTGTAAAGATTGAGTGTAAAGTTTGAGTGTAAAGATTGAGTGTAAAGATAAAGTGTAAAGTTTGTAAAGATTGAGTGTAAAGATTGAGTGTAAAGTTTAAGTGTAAAAATTGAGTGTAAAGATTGAGGTAAAGTAAAGATTGAGTGTAAAGATTGAGTGTAAAGTTTGAGTGTAAAGATTGAGTGTAAAGATTGAGTGTAAAAATTGAGTGTAAAGATTGAGTGTAAAGATTAAGTGTAAAGATTGAGTGTAAAGATTGAAGTTTGTAAAGTTTGAGTGTAAAGATTAAGTGTAAAGTTTGAGTGTAAAGTTTGAGTGTAAAGATTGAGTCTAAAGATTGAGTGTAAAGATTGAGTGTAAAGATTGAGTGTAAAGATTGAGTGTAAAGTTTGAGTGTAAAGATTGAGTGTAAAGATTGAGTGTAAAGTATGAGTGTAAAGATTAAGTGTAAAGTTTGAGTGTAAAGATTGAGTGTAAAGATTGAGTGTAAAGATTAAGTGTAAAGTTTGAATGTAAAGTTTGAGTGTAAAAATGAGTGTTAAGTTTGAGTGTTTAGTTTGAGTGTTAAGGGAGTAAAGTTGATTGGGGCCAAAGTAACAATGAAATCAAGCAAGATCCTGGTGATGACTGAGGACAGGAGGATACAGTGACTCCAGCAGCTTTTAAAGCTGATGTTTTGGACATATTTAGTTTTATTCATTTAAACCAAACGAGAGAAAGAATCACAAGAATCACTAAAACTCTGTATAATTGTATCATACGATCAGTAGCGTTACATAGTAATAAGTAATAAAGTACTTTTTTTTATTTCTACGACTTTCTGTTTCTCTCTTCAAATATTTTCAATACATGAACTTTTATCTTGTAATGTTTATATTTATTTAATTTACTCACTAAAAGAAAACGACAAAACAAATCATTTAAATTCATTATTTAGTTGTTTTTTTTAGGCCCAACGTGATGATGAAGAAGCTTTTTTTTTTCTGCTTCCTTTTGTCAGCGCAGCTGTTTTTTGTGTCGCTAATCGTGTGACGCTGCGGAGACCATTGTGCGTTTGAATCACACAAAAGTGTGCGATGCTGCGGCTCTGGGCTCCACCAATGAGGCTCTGACCTGACGCAGGATTAAAACTGTTGAAACCAGTGACTCACGAGCGTGTGTGTATGTGTGTGACCGTGTGTGTGACCGTGTGTGTGACCGTGTGTGTGACAGTGTGTGTGACAGTGTGTGTGACAGTGTGTGTGACTCTATAAAACTCCTGGTTCATCATTGATAGAGTCGTCAGGAAAACGCTGAGCCAGAGGTTGGACTCGTGAGAAGCTGCAGTTACACACCTGGACATGGACACGAGCACAACAGTAACACTTGTGTTCCTCTTGTGTAGTGTCGCGACGACACAAGGTGAGAGTTTGTGTCTTGAAAATGTTGTTGTGTTGTTGTGAAAAGTTGGATTTCGTTAGTTCAATGTTCGTGTTACGACTTGTTTGTCGAACGTCATCGTAGTCGATAGACTTTCAACTGCACTTTTAAACTATATTCCATTAAATATAATATTTACAAGTAATATATTTGCTGCTTCAACAATATTGTCATTTTCTTCATCGTGACGATAAGTCAGAAAATCTTTACATTTGTGTAAATATATGAGTTTGATGTTGATCCAGAGTCTGCAGTGATTTTTTAAATACATTAAAATTCACATCAATCACAACAAAGTGTAAACTTTACAATTTTGATGACTCGTCATTTTATGAGCACGACACGTGTATCTTCAGTACATGTTCATGCAAGTAAATCAGTGTCATCAGAGTATTGAGTACTACTGGATTCATGGTTGAAACTTGGCTTTTGAAATTGATTTAAAGGTGTTTTCTTTGTAAGTATTGAATACTTTTTGGATCATTGAATTAAAAATGTTTCGTTTTTTCAACATAAAATATTTTTACTCATAGAGTTTAATATTCTAATTCGAAAAATTCAAAAATAAATTTTATAAATTCAATATTTTTTAAATGATAGTATTTTTAATTCAATATATAAATGTT
Organism: Callionymus lyra; assembly: GCA_016630915.1. Lineage (NCBI taxonomy): Eukaryota > Metazoa > Chordata > Actinopteri > Syngnathiformes > Callionymidae > Callionymus > Callionymus lyra. The sequence goes on along the minus strand of JACEEU010000685.1, from coordinate 32,414,458 downwards.
GGTATAATAGAGTCAACAGACAGAACCAACAGAGCTCAGAGATACTGGATCAAACTTTTAGCCAATCACTATTATACCAACTTTTTATATTTATATTGATATTATATTTATTTATTACATTTAAAATACTGCAAATTATAATATCAAACTAAAAGAAAACATTCATTTTTAAAATATTGGGACCCTGATCTACTGCAGGACCTGAATTCACCAATTTAGTTTCAGTTCAATAATAAAAGCTCCACAAATAGTTCAAACACAAATAAATGTAGTTATAAATGACAAATGCAAACAAAAAACACACAATCAATTTGAACTACAACTGTCACACAATAACACAATAGTGTTATGAGTCAATGTTTGATAAAATAATGTCTACACACTGTTGTGCTTCCATACATGCACTCATAAGAAGTATACAAAAAAATGACACACACACACACACACACACACACACATTGAAGTCTGGTTGTGTGTTTCCAGGGAACACGTGTGAGAGAAACTGTGGTCAGAAGTTAGACTCGTGTTCTTGTCACGTGATGTGTGCGTCGCTGAAGAAGTGCTGCTCGGACTTCAAGGACTTCTGCGTGGACTCGTCTCCTCGCTCGGGATCCATCCTCGGAGGAACCGACTTCATGGTCCTCGACGCCAGGTTCGACCCCGAGTCTCAGGTGGTCTGCAGGTGAGAGCGTGTGGCTTTCTTCTAGCCTGTGTGTCGAAACAAATGGGTTTGTGCTATCCCTTGTGTTATCTCAGGGTCAAGGGTCAACGACCTCCCTGGCTTCCATAAATACATATGCGGTTGACCTTGACCCAGAGACAAGACAAGGGATACCACAAACACATTGGGTTGATCTGATCAACAGTGTTCATGCCGCCTTCAGTTAGTGAGTATCTTTGACATAATATATGAAACATACCTGTCAGAAGTATTTACATAGTAAGAATATACTGTATTTCATATTTCAAGATATTCTTTGTTAATTTTCATAATCTTCGACATTTTTCTAATCGGATTCTGATATTTAATTATAAAATAAAAATATAACGCATGTATTATGTTAATAACCCCAACCAAACACACAAACACACACACAGACACACACTTTATATTTATGTTGTTAAATGTATTATTATTTAATTTATAATTATTTTAAACGTATGATTGTTTTTGTTATTATTTGGAAATATGTGTTAGAATACACTGTGGACGTGTGTTACAAAAGTGTGCGTTCAAATCTATTGGAGTCAATAGATTGTGTGTACATGAGGCAGTGAGTCGAATGAAAGTAACACAAAGATGCAACAATAATACTGACAACTCAAGTGTTTCCGCTTCAATGTGAAGGTCAACGATGTTCACGTTTCAAACTCCAGGTTCAACGACGCCGTCGACACCGTTGGACGCCTGGACGCCGTCGGTCGAGGACACTGTGTGTCTCCACTGTTGTACCAAACCGGCTGGATTCCTTTCCAAGTGTCGTCAGATAATGGAACGACCTTCAACAGAGACGGAAAGTGGCTGTCGGGTCAGTGGTTCCTCTTTGTCAACTTATACTGTCCTCCAGCTTCTCCAGGTACTTCCGTCCACTTCATGTCCTCCTTGAGCACGTCCATGAACTCGTCGTCTTCTGGCGCTCGACCCGACCTTAAAACTCTTCACTGGCTTCCAGTTTCTTTCAGGATCAACTTTAAAATTCTGGTTCTTACTTTCAGATCTATTCATGGTCAGGCTCCTCCTTACATCACTGATCTGATCCAGCCTTACACCCCAGCTCGGGCTCTGAGGTCTGTGGATCAGAATCTACTTATGGTTCCACGCACACGGTTCAGGACCAGAGGAGAGAAATCTTTTCAGGCTGTTGCTCCTAAGCTTTGGAACGATCTTCTCTCTCTTTGCGCTTGATGATCTACTGACTCCTTTAAGAAACATCTTAAGACGTTTCTATTTGTTCAGGCTTTTCCTTGAATTTCTCGAACTTGTTGTTCTCGGTGTTGTCTTGATCTTTGAAGTATGTACTGTTTTGAGTATTGTTTTGATTGTTAAAGCGCTTTGTGACCCTGGTCTCGAAAAGCGCTATATAAATAAATATCACTTACTTACTTACTTACTTACACAACTCTATTGTGTTGTGTTTGCACCGGCTCTGCTACCTACTCGTGGCAATGATGAACTTACTGGAAACTAAAAACTAAAAACTCGGACCACAGGACAACTCTTGGGTTTCGTACCCCTTCTCCTTTTTGACTGGTGGTCGGCAGTCGGTCGAAGTGACCTTCTTAGTGACCTTGGCTCGCTAGGAACCAGAGCGGAGCCGGTACTAAAACTAGCTTTGATGTTCTGGTTCTGATGACAAAAGAGTGGACAGAGATCGAGAATTATTCAAAGATCAAAGATTAGTGATGTGTCTCGAATCTCAGAGTAAAGACTTAAAGCGACGTAAGACGGCGGCTGTTGAGGGATGGAAAGTGTTCATCGATCCACACTCAGTTTTCTGGCTGTGGCTCAAATCAAACTCTGCTGCTACACACTTACAGTGTAGTACTGTCTCCAATCAAACTCTGCTACTACACACTTACAGTGTAGTACTGTCTCAAATCAAACTCTGCTGCTACACACTTACAGTGTAGTACTGTCTCAAATCAAACTCTGCTGCTACACACTTACAGTGTAGTACTGTCTCAAATCAAACTCTGCTGCTACACACTTACAGTGTAGTACTGTCTCAAATCAAACTCTGCTGCTACACACTTACAGTGTAGTACTGTCTCCAATCAAACTCTGCTACTACACACTTACAGTGTAGTACTGTCTCAAATCAAACTCTGCTGCTACACACTTACAGTGTAGTACTGTCTCAAATCAAACTCTGCTGCTACACACTTACAGTGTAGTACTGTCTCAAATCAAACTCTGCTGCTACACACTTACAGTGTAGTACTGTCTCAAATCAAACTCTGCTGCTACACACTTACAGTGTAGTACTGTCTAAAATCAAACTCTGCTGCTACACACTTACAGTGTAGTACTGTCTCAAATCAAACTCTGCTGCTACACACGTACAGTGTAGTACTGTCTCAAATCAAACTCTGCTGCTACATACTTACAGTGTAGTACTGTCTCAAATCAAACTCTGCTGCTACACACTTACAGTGTAGTACTGTCTCAAATCAAACTCTGCTGCTACACACTTACAGTGTAGTACTGTCTCAAATCAAACTCTGCTGCTACACACTTACAGTGTAGTACTGTCTCAAATCAAACTCTGCTGCTACATACTTACAGTGTAGTACTGTCTCAAATCAAACTCTGCTGCTACACACTTACAGTGTAGTACTGTCTCAAATCAAACTCTGCTGCTACACACTTACAGTGTAGTACTGTCTCAAATCAAACTCTGCTGCTACACACTTACAGTGTAGTACTGTCTCAAATCAAACTCTGCTGCTACACACTTACAGTGTAGTACTGTCTCAAATCAAACTCTGCTGCTACACACTAACAGGAAATGACTCGACAGTTTCTTCTTCTACAACTTTTTAACACTGATTGTAACCAGTCATTGTTAGTTAGTTTGTAGTTAATAAGTTGTAGTTGAGGTACGAAAGTGTCCATCGATCCACATTCAATTTTCTGGCTGTTGAGTGCACATAGCGCACTACATTTTCACACACTGCTCAGTGTGAACGCACTTGTGCAGAATCGGTGCTTTGGGACACAACATAGGACTTGTGTAAAAGGACAATTTCTTTTCTGACTAACATTCTCTGTCCAACATTTCATCTGTTCTTTCTCTCCATATGTCCAAATAATCTGAATCTGGAATCATTTGTTTCTTCTCCAAACAGTTCAACACAAACAGACAATATATATAAGTTAGGGCCCGGTTCCAATTCTCAGTTCGAGCCCTACCCCTAGCCCTAGCCCTTCACCATCCCGTAGGTCCTTCGCATCACCCTACGATAAAGAACTCGGGGAAATCGTCTACAGGTATGAGTGTGTGTGTGTGTGAATGGTTGTGCGTCCTGAGACCGACTGGCGTCCTGTCCAGGGTGTCCCCCACCTCTCGACCAGATGAACCTATTGCCCCGGGTAGCTGGGATAGGCTCCAGCTCACCACAAGTCAATTTGTGCAAATGATTGATTCTGGATTGAATAAATTAAAAGTATTCACCGAAGAAACGAGAAGCTCACGTGTCAATGTTAATCAACTTCTGAAACCGGAGTTACCAGAGTCAACCCACACAACACGGGGAGAACATACAAACTACACACAAAAAGGTCACAAGTTGCCTCCTCCCTAACCGGGAAGCGAACTTGCAACCTCCTTGCTGTGAGGCCATCGCACCTCTGTGCGCTCTGGCAACAGATCCAACATGTATACATACTTTTCTTGGTTGATTTAATCCTGAACTGTTTGTCAAATGTTTGTTGACAGTTCACACCGGCAAGTTAGACTCCAAGTTCAAGGCCCTGCTGGTGAACTCCACAAAGTGGCAGTACTACGGAACTCCCGGTGTCAACGGAAGTCTGGAGATGACGTGGAACACGACTTTGGTCGTGGCGGACAAGGTCAACGTGGAGCTGTGGGGCTACAGAGAGACGGGTGGGTCTGAAGTCGGTGCTTCGTGGAGCTTTTAACGAAGAGCACGTCTTTAAAACAGGTCAGCCGTACTCGGACCAATGGCAGGGAAGGTGGGAGTATCTGTACTCTCTGGCCAGAGATCAACCCAACACAGGATCCTTCAGCTTCGTACCAAGACCTGCCCCCGGCTTCAAAGACTGGGAGCTCGGCTCGGTGCGCGTCAGTGCCAGTCACCACCGCGATGGTTTGAAGTAGGTGCGACTTTGGAGCTGAGTTTAAATCCAGGTGCTTCATGAGCTTGTTCAAGGAACGTCCAGGCGGCGTGGACGGAGGACCACGCGCTCGCATGGCACCTGGAGGAGAAGTTCCAAGACGACTCCGCCGCGTGGGCCCTGGACAAGTGTCTGGCCTGGGACGCGCTGGAGCGACAGCTGCCGAACTTCCTGGACGAGATCATCGACTGCCCCTGCACGCTGGCTCAGGCCAGGGCCGACACCGGGAGGTTCCACGTGAGTTGAACGAGAATCATTCAAGAGTCCATTTCTACTTTCTAAAGATCAGAAATGCTTCATTCAGTTCTGTGTCTTGTAAGTAAGTTTGTAAATTTGTAGAGCACTTTTCTAGACCAGGGTCACAAAGAACTTAAACAATCAAAATAATACTCAATAAAATAAATACTTTAAAGATCAAGATAACACAGAGACAAACACAAGAGTCTCAGAGAATCAAGGAAAAGCTCAAATAAAAATGTCTTGAGATGTTTTTTGAAGGGAGCAAGGAATTCTCAAAACCAAAATTTTTTTTGGGGGGGCCCGGAGATTCCCCACCCCCAAATTTTTTTTTGGGGGGGAAGGGGATCCCCACCCCCAAATTTTTTTTTGGGGGGGGGGGTTACACCCCCCCCCCCTTTTTTTTTGGGGGGGGGGGGTTTAACACACCCAAATTTTTTTTTTGGGGGGGGGGGGTAAAAAACACCCAAAAAGGGGTTTAAAAAAAGGGAGGAGAACGGGGGGGGGGGGCCCCCCCCCCCCGGCCGGGGGCCCCCCCCCCGCACGCGGCCCCCCCCCCCCCCCCCCCCCCCCCCCCCCCCCCCCCCCCCCCCCTGGGGTGTAAGTCTGGATCAGATCACTGATGGAAGGTCTGACCATGAATAGATCTGAAAGTAAGAACCAGAATTTTAAAATGATCCTGAAAGAAACTGGCAGCCAGTGAAGAGTTTGAAGGAGAAATGTGAGTTCTTCTACTAGAGCAGCCAGTGAAGAGTTTGAAGGAGAAATGTGAGTTCTTCTACTAGAGCAGCCAGTGAAGAGTTTGAAGGAGAAATGTGAGTTCTTCTACTAGAGCAGCCAGTGAAGAGTTTGAAGGAGAAATGTGAGTTCTTCTACTAGAGCAGCCAGTGAAGAGTTTGAAGGAGAAATGTGAGTTCTTCTACTAGAGCGGCTCAGAATTCTGGCTGCAGAGTTTAGTATGAACTGCAGGCGAGACACATCCTTCTGGTTTAGACATGAACACGTATTTCTAATAGTTTTATTACACTTTCATCACATGTATTTCTGGTTTATTGACAAAGTTTTAATCATAGAACGCTCGTATCACTCCTTGATTTATTGTTCCTTAACTCTAAGTTCTAAATCCTTCCTCAGCCTTCGACTTTATTCGTTTACAATGTTACAGCTGTTATCTCTGAGCCTCTTCAAGTGACTCTTTATCTGAAAGACTCTAAAGGTTCAAGAGTTGTTTCTAGTCGCACGAGGACGGCGACTCGATAAGGAAGTCATGACCCCGAACGACCTCTGTTCCAGACGGACTATGGCTGTGATATGGAGAAGGGCAGCGTCTGCACTTACCACCCGGGGAGTGTTCACTGTGTGCGAGCCATTCAAGCCAGGTGAGCACCAGCTTAACTATCTATAGACGCATGTCAGACCTGATGTTATTGAAATGATGTGTTTAAGTACTGAATTAAAAACTATCAGATTTTTTTTAATTATGTATTTCTTTTAAATGATAAAATAAAAGTCCTAATTCAATATTTCTTTTATAAATTGGATGTAAAGGTATTTGTATAATAGAGTCACCAGACTAAACCAAACGAGTACCGAGATACTTCATCAAACTCTAAACCAATCATACTGTCGCTTTTATACCATCATTTCGATGTTTAATTTAAATGGTAGCAGTTACATTTTTTTTTAAATATAATTTGAATTATAGTTTCAAACGAAGTGCAACAAAATCATTTGGAAAATATTCGATTTTTCAATCAAATCATTTCATTCCATTAGTTCGAAATAATCAAAATTCAAACTTTTAAATATATTAGACACTCTTTTTTATCGCTTATTTTGTGTGTTTTCTTATTTCATTCTTTTCTTGTGTACTGACACTACAGACAAATCCTATGTTGTGTTTACAAAAATGGCAACAAAAGTTTCTGATTCTGATTTTTGAATGAAATTGTGAAAAAATAAAATCAATGCTTGAAAAGCTCAAAATGTAAAATTCAATATTCTGGCGTCACTGAAACACTTCCACGGACACTAGACTCTGAGAAAGTACTTGTTCTGTCGCTCCTTAAGTCCCAAATATGCAGCCGGACAACAGTGTTGCTACGACAGCGCCGGGGCTCAGATCCTAACCGGAGACTCCATCGGGGGCAGCACTCCGGACCGAGGTCACGACTGGGGTTCACCCCCCTTCAAAAGGCCTCCGCGGATCCCGGGTCAGTCCCACTGGGTCTACGACGTCCTCAGCTTCTACTACTGCTGCCTCTGGTCCGACAACTGCGGATACTACTTCACTCACCGGCCGTCCAGCGACTGCAGGAGGTACCGGTCCCCGGCCTCAGGTCTGAGCAGACTCTGGACCTCCGTGGCCGAAGTTCTACTCGAGGTTTGCCTGAAGGTGTGTTTGTGTGAGCAGCGGTGGTGTTCGGAGATCCTCACTTCATCACCTTCGACGGCGTCAGCTACTCCTTCAACGGCCGAGGAGAGTACACTCTGGTGGAGGCGGCAGAGAAACGACTGGTCATCCAGGCCAGAACACGACCAGTGAGCGGTGAGACCATCTTGACTAGTCATCATCAACACATGGTCCAGTGGAGTAGTTTAAATAGTAGCGTATTTCTGGGACTATAAGGTGAACTTAAAATCCTATATTTTTCTAAAGGCTCCGTAGTATTACAGTATTAAACTGTGAGGCTGAAACGCACAAGGCGTGACTGAAGCCTCAGTAGAGTCACACGTTACAAGTACTGTTGAAGTAAAATGTATTATATTTTCTTCGGTACAAAGAAGTCAAAAAGTCGTGACATAAAACTATAAAATTACTTTTAAACATCAACTAGTATCAACTCTGGTGTCATTAAACATCAACTAGTATCAACTCTGGTGTCATTAAACATCAACTAGTATCAACTATGGTGTCATTAAACATCAACTAGTATCAACTCTGGTGTCATTAAACATCAACTAGTATCAACTCTGGTGTCATTAAACATCAACTAGTATCAACTCTGGTGTCATTAAACATCAACTAGTATCAACTCTGGTGTCATTAAACATCAACTAGTATCAACTCTGGTGTCATTAAACATCAACTAGTATCAACTCTGGTGTCATTAAACATCAACTAGTATCAACTCTGGTGTCATTAAACATCAACTAGTATCAACTCTGGTGTCATTAAACATCAACTAGTATCAACTCTGGTGTCATTAAACATCAACTAGTATCAACTCTGGTGTCATTAAACATCAACTAGTATCAACTCTGGTGTCATTAAACATCAACTAGTATCAACTCTGGTGTCATTAAACATCAACTAGTATCAACTCTGGTGTCATTAAACATCAACTAGTATCAACTCTGGTGTCAGTAAACATCAACTAGTATCAACTCTGGTGTCATTAAACATCAACTAGTATCAACTCTGGTGTCAGTAAACATCAACTAGTATCAACTCTGGTGTCATTAAACATCAACTAGTATCAACTCTGGTGTCATTAAACATCAACTAGTATCAACTCTGGTGTCATTAAACATAGACTAGTATCAACTCTGGTGTCATTAAACATCAACTAGTATCAACTCTGGTGTCATTAAACATCAACTAGTATCAACTCTGGTGTCATTAAACTAACACATCAACTAGTATCAACTCTGGTGTCATTAAACATCAACTAGTATCAACTCTGGTGTCATTAAACATCAACTAGTATCAACTCTGGTGTCATTAAACATCAACTAGTATCAACTCTGGTGTCATTAAACATCAACTAGTATCAACGCTGGTGTCATTAAACATCAACTAGTATCAACTCTGGTGTCATTAAACATCAACTAGTATCAACTCTGGTGTCATTAAACATCAACTAGTATCAACTCTGAGTTCACTCTGGTGTCATTAAACATCAACTAGTATCAACTATGGTGTCATTAAACATCAACTAGTATCAACTCTGGTGTCATTAAACATCAACTAGTATCAACTCTGGTGTCATTAAACATCAACTAGTATCAACTCTGGTGTCATTAAACATCAACTAGTATCAACTCTGGTGTCATTAAACATCAACTAGTATCAACTCTGGTGTCCTTAAACATCAACTAGTATCAACTATGGTGTCATTAAACATCAACTAGTATCAACTCTGGTGTCATTAAACATCAACTAGGATCAACTCTGGTGTCATTAAACATCATCGAGTATCAACGCTGGTGTCATTAAACATCAACTAGTATCAACTCTGGTGTCATTAAACATCAACTAGTATCAACTCTGGTGTCATTAAACATCATCTAGTATCAACTCTGGTGTCATTAAACATCATCGAGTATCAACTCTGGTGTCATTAAACATCAACTAGTATCAACTATGGTGTCATTAAACATCAACTAGTATCAACTCTGGTGTCATTAAACATCAACTAGTATCAACTCTGGTGTCATTAAACATCATCGAGTATCAACTCTGGTGTCATTAAACATCAACTAGTATCAACTCTGGTGTCATGTAGTAAATGTTCTTCAAGACGCAGTAACTTCTCATCATGACCATGTTTTAAACTTATTACTTTATAAAGTTGCTCTGAAATCTGGACGAAAGAGAGGTTACGAGAGTCCATTGTGGCTTCACTCCTCCAGCTGTAATCACGCTTTGTTTATACACTGAGTCCCTTGGAGGTGGAGACAATTGATGAAGCGTGGTGACAAACCTCCATATTTGACCAATCACAGCAGAGTGGGTGTGGTTATGTTCAACAAGATTTCGTCTCCAGAACAACAAAGTGTTTTCAGTGGGCGGAGCTTAAGATCATTTTCTAATGTCAATATTTCAATAAAAAGAGACGATACAATAGAGTCACACATCACAACAACACACTTTAACACACACATCCATACACACTCTAGTTACACTTTGAGGAACTTGTACTAAAAACATAGAAACAAACATTGACAAGAGATGTGAGGAGAACAAGAAGAACATGATACTATTAATACATACATATATATATATATATGTATGTATATATATATATAGGTATATAAGATGTTTATTCAGTTGACAGTAACACAAACACAATTGTTCGTCAGTCAAAAGTGTGTAACATTTGTGAATCTTCTCACAGGAAGCGTCAACGCGACCATGTTGTCGTCCGTGGTCATGAAAGAAGCCTCGTCGGACGTCATGGAGGTTCGGCTGATGGACGGCCATGTTGGACTCCAGGTTCTGAGGAACCAGGAAAGAATCTCCTTCGCTGAGCAACAATGGATGGACATGGACGGTGAGTCACATGATGAGGAAGAACCTTCACGTCTTCCTTTGTCCATGAAACGTTTTCCAACAAGAATCTCACGAGAAAACTCAGCTTCATATTTCAATATTGATTTTGTTATTTTCATAATGTCCTCTAACATGACATGTTTTTAGGATAACATTACAAAAAAAAGGAAAAAACTAAATTACAAAATGAGCTAAAATTAAATGTTCAGGGGCGTATTCTCCCCTTTAGCCTGATCAGGTTTCACCCTGAAACCTTCATTGGGGGGTCAGTTGTCAACATGACCTTTGGTCTTCATTAAAATGGTATTAGAATTTTCACAGGGGTCTTGCGCCCCCTTGTGCCCCATTACGGTTATCAAAAGAATTGTTATTTATTATGTAATATATTGTTTATCCTATCTAATTCGAACTATTTGAATGTGGAGGTCTTCTGCCCCCCTCGTGCCCCCTTTACCTTTTCCTGGTCAGGTTGGGTTAGAGTTAGTGTTAGCCGGTCCCCCTAACACCCCCTAAAAAAACCCTAATCCATGATCAATTTCAAGCCATTTTGTTTTAAAATTCAACATATTAGCATTTTCATGGGGGTCTTCAGCCCCCTTTTTCCCTCAAAGGGATCTGGAATACTTCTTGTGAATAATGTAATATTTATGGATAAGATATTATTATTATATAGTATATACTGCATCTATCTATATACTTACTTAACCCAGTGGCGACTGGTGACAAATATTTCAGGTGGTGCTCTTTTCCATTTTATTACATGTAGAAATCAACACATTAATAGTAAGTAAAGCTTATTTGTAAAGTGCCTTTAATCTAATATCTTTAAGTTAATGATGGATAATATGTTTATTGCTATATATATGTTTATTTATATGCTCCTTGTTTCATTCCAAATGAAAACATATTTTAATTACACTCTTATATAAATCATACAGAATAAACTACATTATTAAAAAAAACTAAAAAACAAACTGTTGTCTGCGCCAGAAAAATAGAAATACTTTCTACCAAATTATCACAAATATACTGCAAAGAGAAAAAATAATAATAATAATAAATAAATATATATATTAACAAAAAACAACTAGTATTACCAAACTAATTAATAAAAATAGCTAATATTAACAAAATAAAAAACAAGATTATAATCACGTATAATAACGTAAATAGTTCTAAAAATATACAAGACGATTAATGTTGATGATTAAAACTAAAATAAATAAAAGATGAAACTATAGATAAAGTAAAAAAACAGCCAAATCAGTGGGAGTGCGGCGCCCCAGCGCCCCCTACAGGCCAGCCACCACTCTTTGATGAGGGTCTTCTCTTCGCCTCCAGGCGTGTTCGTCTTCTCGCCTTCTTCCTCCAACGTGACCGTCATGTTCCCGTCGGGCGCGGGCGTGGAGGTCCGGCTGAGGGGGGAAACCATGACGACCACGGTCCTCCTGCCCGAGGAGTTCAAAGGTTCCTCGCGAGGGCTGCTGGGAAACGTGAACGGGGTCGCGGCGGACGACCTGGTCCTGAGCGGCGGAGGAGCGCTGACCAATCACAGCGACCCGGAGATGGTGTTCGACTTCGGACGAAGCTGTGAGACTTTTTTACATCTTACAACTTTTTAGATGTTTTTAATAATTCAATTCAGTCATTTTTAGATTTTGTTAAAACATTTTTTTTATAATTGACATTTTTTAAATATATTTTTACCCATTGAGTTTGATATTCACATTTCAATAATTAAAAAAATACATTCAATATATTTTACTTTTCATTGTTGGATCCAGTATCTCTGTGCTCTGTTGGTAATGTCTGGTGACTCTATTAAACCAACATTTTATAGTGAATTTAAAAGACAATAAATAGAAAATATATATAATTTAGAATTTTGGAATGATTTTGAATAAAAAATATAAAACTTTACATGTAAAAAATAAATGTAATTCAATGTATCAATCAAACAAATCAAATCAATATACAAATGATTGAATTCAATGATTAAAATATAAAAATGTAAAGTAATGCTTACAGCAAATTGTATTAGTAATCATGTAATAAATGAATACATTTTAAATTTATATTGATCCACACATATATATATTATATTTATATTATATACATATATTAGATGTATATAATTATATTACAATATACATATATTAGATGTAAATAATAATATTACATTATATACATATATTAGATGTATATAATTGTATTACATTATATATTATACATTATAATAATCATTGTAATAAATGAGAATATAATTATATATTATATAAAAAATATATTTTTTAAATGATATTTTAAGGACAAAGTCAACGTTGTATTTGTCCGACATAAGGACGAGTCAATGATGGATAATAAAGAATGAATAAAGTGATTTAATAAAAGTAATAATACTCACTCTTGTGTTCAGGGGCCGTTTCCAACGCCTCCGCCTTGTTCACGTACGACACGGCAGCGCTGCTGGACTCGTACTCGCTCTCGCCGAGACACGACCCTCGCTTCGTCCCAGAGTTCTTCGCTCCCGACGCTCCGGACGACCCTCTGTCCGACCAGGCCGCGGAGATCTGCTCCGGAGAAGGTTCTGGGTTCTGCAGGTGGAGCCGCTCGTGGAACTGTGTTCACGGGTCGACGTCTGACGACATGTTCTCGCCGCAGGTTCGACGTCCTGGTCGCTCGCAGCCTGAGACTCGGGATCGAGACGAGAGCTTCTTTCCAGAGTCACGTCTCTCTGGTGAGAGACTTGAAGCCTGGTGAGTGAAGGGTTGGTTGGTTGGTTGGTTAGTTAGGTTAGTTAAGTAGTTAGTTGGTTAGTTGGTTAGTTAAGTAGTTAGTTGGTTGGTTAGTTAGTTAATTAGTTAAGTAGTTAGTTGGTTAGTTAAGTAGTTAGTTGGTTAGTTAGTTAGTTAGTTAAGTAGTTAGTTGGTTAGTTAGTTAGTTAGTTAGTTAGTTAGTTAGTTAGTTAGTATAGTTAGTTGGTTGGTTAGTTAGTTAATTAGTTAAGTAGTTAGTTGGTTAGTTAAGTAGTTAGTTGGTTAGTTAGTTAGTTAAGTAGTTAGTTGGTTAGTTGGTTAGTTAAGTAGTTAGTTGGTTGGTTAGTTAGTTAGTTAGTTAATTAGTTAAGTAGTTAGTTGGTTAGTTAAGTAGTTAGTTGGTTAGTTAGTTAGTTAATTAGTTAAGTAGTTAGTTGGTTAGTTAAGTAGTTAGTTAGTTAGTTAGTTAGTTAGTTAGTTAGTTAGTTAGTTAGTTAGTTAGTTAGTTAGTTAGTTAGTTAGTTACCGTCGTGTTGGATTGAAGAATAACCTGAATATGAACCTAAACTGAATTGACATTGTTGTGCAGTGAAATAAATTATGTTTTGTGTTTGAAATGTGTATGAAAATTTAAAAAAACAGTCAAAATAATTGAATTACAACCAAAATACCAAACAAGTTGTTTAACTCTTGTGTTGTCTCTGGGTCAAAATGACCCAAAGGCCCGGGAACAAATGTGTTTAAGTATTATTATAGTGTTATTATGTTTTATTATAGTATTATTATAGTGTTATTATGTTTTTTGTTATAGTGTTACTATAGTGTTATTATCGTTTTATTATAGTGTTATGTTTTTTTTTATAGTTTTATTATAGTGTTATTATAGTGTTAATATTGTATTATTATAGTGTTGTTATCGTTTTGTTATAGTGCTACTATAAAGTTACTATAGTGTCATTATACTAGCACTATAGTGTTATTATAGTGTTACTATCGTGTTATTATAGTGTTACTATCGTTTTATTAGTGTTATTATAGTGTTAATATTGTATAATTATAGTGTTATTATCGTTTTAATATTGTGAATTACAGTGAAATTTGAATCAAACTGTTTTTTTTGTTTTGTTTTCGGAGATTAAAGAGTAAAACTTTTCAAATGTTTCAACAGAACTTCACGATTTTTAGTTGAAGTTGCCAATATTTTCTCTTCATTGTTGTTTGTTGTTTTGTTGTTTTTATCATCAAAGATATTAACTGTGTTTTAGTTTCAGTCGAATGGATTCTCTCTGGGTTTTAATCTTGAATGTGTGTGTTTTCTAAATGTGTGTGAACATCTTGTTAACGGTTGTCGTGTGTTGTGTGTTGTGTTGTGTGTTGTGTTGTGTGTGTAGTGGCAGCGTGTGGTTTCATTCCTCCGCCCACCAACGGCAGCAAGCGAGGAACCGTCTACGTCCACGGAGCCAAAGTCCTGTTTTCCTGCGACGACGGGTTCCAACTGAGCGGCTCCGGCGAGCGAGTGTGTCTGGCGACCGGCCGGTGGTCGGGTCAGGAGACCTCGTGCACGGCTGCCAGTAAGATCACACCCCAGCGTTTGTTCATTGATGTGTAGTCAACACATTCTGTCGCTCCAGGTAACGTTCCCGGGATCATCGCGGGCGCCGTCGTCGGAGCGTTGGCTCTGATCCTGATCGTCTCGGTGCTCGTCGTCGCCGCCAAGAGGCAGAAGTAGGTTCTTCACGAGAACCTTCGTCACGTGACGTGAATTCATTGTTTGTTTTCTTCTCAGGCAGAGGTCGAGGCAGTCGGACATCAGCTCCTTCTGATCCTTTTTAAATCAGAGAATTATTTACTTTCATCTGGTCGGAGAGAAATGAGAAGAAATCAAACAAGTTCGCTTGACGCTCCTCCACCATGGAAACTGTTTTTATTTATTGACTTGTTCTGTATATAATTGTTATCAAAACTAATAAATCATCCAATAACTAACACAGAGTTTCAAACCTCAATGACAAGTAATAACAATGTCATTAAATGTCAAATCAACGTGAACATCCTGGAGCTTCTTATGTCATGATTTAATACTTTAGATTTTTTATTCACACATCAACTGTCGCCAGTATATATATAATATCTGTGGACCATGAAAGTATGTTTGTGTTTCAGCATCTTCGGAATATTTAAATGTGACATTAAACATTTAAAGTGTTGAAACTTTGTATTTTTTAGGCATTGAATTGTTTTTTTTTTTTTTTAGAAATTAAACTAAATTTTATGTTTATTAAAAGGTTGAATTTGTTTGTTTTAATAGAGTAACTGAATTAAAACATTTGATTTTTTTTTTTAAATAAATGTGTTTTTTTTCCACACATAGAGTTTGATATTCTTCCTCCAGTCATTAAAAATACATGTTTTAAATTCATTTAATTTCATTTATTTGTAGTCTTTAAAATGTAATACAAAAATGTTTGTATTTATAGATATTTAGATTAAAAAAACTATTTCTTTAAATAAATATTATTTGTTGTATTAAATGATTTAATAAAACAAATAATAAAATAAATAGAGTAAAAATAACAAAGATTCAACATTTAAACTCAATAATTCAATATTGTGCATTTTTTGTGTGGCGGCATCAACAAATAAAAGTCCTGGAGCATCACAGAGTTTGTGTATCAAGTTCTTTATCTTCACACGACATCGTGTTTACAGTCAATCCCCTTTTGTTCCTCAGTCTTAGTATGTTACGAGCAGTTATAGCTCAATATGTGAAGCGATCGCTGGTTTCCATCCTGAACTTGATCAATGGATTTTTTTTTTAAACATGTCTTTTTTCTTTTGTTCAGGCATTAATTATATTTGTTTCCGTGGGGGGGGGGTTGAGACTTGCTGTTAATTCATTGTTTTTCACATTCAAAACCTGGTCAATGAACTGAAACTAAAGTTTTTAGGAATAAATGGTATTTTTCTCGAGGCGACCAGTCGAAGCTTCATTCTTACTTCTTGATTGTAGAGACGTGTTGTACATGAATTTATTTATTTATTCATTTATTTGTCAGGGACGACGCAGTCAACATAGTTACGTTAATGTCAGTGTGCGGAAGGAAACCCAGGCGCAGAAAGTGTCCGATTGTCAAACTTGACAGATTTATTAGCAACAGGCAGAGGGATCGTCACAGGTAGTCCAGGAAATATACATCCGACAGGTACGATATCTAGAAAAACAGGTCAAGGTCACAGGCAGGCAGAGAAACGAGAAAACGTACCAGGTTCAAAACCGGGAAGGCGAAACAAACTCGAATCGGAAGTCTGAAACGTGAAACACGAACTAGACAAAAGAACGGGACAGCAAGTGTGACGAACCGACAAAGACTGAGGGAGAGTGAGCAGAATATGAAGACTGCCAGCAATCACTGGCAGCTGCAGAACACAAGACAGGTGGAGACAATAACAATCAGCAGGGAGGGACCGGAAAGGAAACTCACAGACACAGAAGGGAGCAGGTTTCAAAATAAAAACAGGAAACACCAAGAAAGACACACGGACATACATAACAGTTAATGTCTTAGGTAACTTCTCTCTTTTTATGCCATGACTTAGTCATTGGCATGTTTTTATCTACGACTCCCTTGTTGTTTGTCTTCCAATATGTCTCGAAAATGTGTCCAACATGCGTTAAGATCTCAGGATACGGTGCCTATGACTGTTCCTTTAAGTTGTACACAGCTGGTTAAAACAGCTTTTCTGCACCGTCTTCATGGAATAATCTACAGAAGCAGCTCAAGCTTCAGGATCTTGTGACTTTTAAAGAATTTAAGGCTCTTGTCAGGAATTTGACGTCGGACTCTATCGGCAATTGTGAATGTTTTCAGTCAGTAATCTTGTTTCTTTTTCTTATCATTAAAGTCAAACACGGTGTCTGTGGTCACTCCAGTCCCGGCTCGTATACTTCAAATTGTTGAGGAAAAGAAACAATCCAGAGTATGTCCGGGTCGTTTATTCACCTCTTCCAAGCAAAAGAAATACAAGTTTCTTCACGATCGACCGGGCCTCGCTCTTCCTGCGACTCAACAAATGGTCAGTCCAGGACAGAAGACGTCGAGCTGTGGAAACACTCGTGCTATTTACGTCCATCTGGGGGTCCGGTCTTCCGGATGTATCCTTCTTTCAAGTTTTCTGATCCTGATTCCCTGGTGTCCTGCTGGGAGAGCTTGCCTGTCGTCTCCTGTCATCTAATCATTCAAACGTTCCGGGTCGGAGGTCACACTCGTTGTTGGCGTTGGTTCCTGTCTTCCACTTCCCCCCTGGGGTCTCGCGGGTCTTTTTGTCCTTTTGTGCACAACTTCAGGTGTTTTCGCCAGGTGGACCGAAATGTTTATTCTACCGGTGACTTGATTCTAACCTGAGTTGATCTGGTCTCAGGTCAGTGATCCGTAACAATCATCATGCATGTATGTTAACTTTATATTTGATTATCTTTAAGCATTGACTTAATGATGACGTATATTTATATAAGAATTGTAATCTAACATTATATTGTGGTATTGCAGTTAATATTGAACTTGTTTCTATGTGTAACTGAGTTTTATTGTCCATCCTGGCCTCGTCTCTCTTGTAAAAGAGATTTTGATCTCAATGAAACTGACCTGGATAGACAAAGGATAAATAAATAAAATGTATATGTTGATGATGTTTTCTAGTGTGTTCTGTTCATGAATCTTTCATGACAGTGTCAGTGAAACTCTCACCATGTTGATCTGTTTTCTTAAACATGTCGATGACTTAGTTTTGTATTTCCGGACGAATAAACAGCTTCATATCAAATACCAGCGACAGTGACTGTGATGATTTATTCCTGCTTCATTATTTCACAGCCTGACATGAAGACGCGTGACTGACATTCCTCGCTGACCCTCGACCTCTCGCTCGTCCGGTCCTGCTTCGTAAACAACCGTCTCAGGGGTCGTTGGTCTCCAAGGGTGACCGTAGTCCTGGTCGTGGTTCCGCTGGAGTGACTGGACTGTAGAGGCTCAGTGAAGTGACTCGGACGTCAACAAGTCCTGTCCCTCCGTGACCCCCCACCTCAGTCCCGAGGGTGAGATCAGAGGACGGTTCGGTCCAGTAAGGCGTGTTCGAAGGGAACATTCCTGGAGTTTGAGGTGAAATACTGCCTCCCGGTCCGAGCTCCTCAGTCATGGTGGACCAGAACAAAACGCTATCGCGTCCTATCTTCCGTCGAGATGAGACCTGGGATCCGTTTTCTAATCTGGCTTCCCCGTTGCTTTTTTTTGCTAGGTCTTTGGTTTCTTTTCCCGGGGGGGGGGGGGGGGGGGGGGGTGGGGTGGGGGTGGGGGGGGGGGGGGGGGTGGGGCGGGTTTTGGGGGGGGGGTGGGGCGGCCCCCCCCGGGGGGGGGGGGGGGGGGGGGGGGGGGGGGGGGGGGGGGGGGGGGGGGGGGGGGGGGGGGGGGGGGGGGGGGGGGGGGAAGGGGGGGGGGGGGGGGGGGGGGGGGGGGGGGGGGGGGGGGGGGGGGGGGGGGGGGGGGGGGGGGGGGGGGGGGGGGGGGGGGGGGGGGGGGGGGGGGGGGGGGGGGGGGGGGTGGGGGGGGGGTGGGGGGGGGGGGGGGAAGGGGGGGGGGGGGGGGGGGGGGGGGGGGGGGGGGGGGGGGGGGGAAAGGGGGGAAAGAGGGAGGGGAGGGGGGAAGGGAAAAAGGAGGAAGGGGGGGGGGGAGTTCCGTTTATAGACAGTTCGTTTATACAGTTGTTTATACAGTTGTTTATACAGACTTGTTTATACAGTTGTTTGATGCAGTTGTTTATGTCAGTTACGAGTTGTTTAGGGAAAGGCAGTTGTTTTTACAGTTTTTTTTTTCCTTTATACAGTTGTTTATACAGTTGTTTATAACAGTCCGTGTTTATACAGTTGTTTATACAGTTGTTTATACAGTTGTTTATGCAGTTGTTAATACAGTTGTTTATAAAGTTGTTTATACAGTTGTTTATACAGTTGTTAATACAGTTGTTTATACAGTTGTTTATACAGTTGTTTATACAGTTGTTTATGCAGTTGTTTATACAGTTGTTTATGCAGTTGTTTATGCAGTTGTTTATACAGTTGTTTATACAGTTGTTTATACAGTGTTATCAGTTGTTTATACAGTTGTTTTACAGTTGTTTATACAGTTGTTTATACAGTTGTTTATACAGTTGTTTATACAGTTGTTTATACAGTTGTTTATACAGTTGTTTATGCAGTTGTTTATACAGTTGTTTATACAG
Source organism: Callionymus lyra (assembly GCA_016630915.1). NCBI lineage: Eukaryota > Metazoa > Chordata > Actinopteri > Syngnathiformes > Callionymidae > Callionymus > Callionymus lyra. The sequence continues at coordinate 32,395,059 of JACEEU010000685.1, read as the reverse complement.
TTGTTTATACAGTTGTTTATGCAGTTGTTTATACAGTTGTTATTGCAGTTGTTTATACAGTTGTTATTGCAGTTGTTTATACAGTTGTTTATACAGTTGTTATTGCAGTTGTTTATGCAGTTGTTTATACAGTTGTTTATGCATGCAGTTGTTTATGCAGTTGTTTATACAGTTGTTTATACAGTTGTTTATACAGTTGTTTATGCAGTTGTTTATACAGTTGTTTATGCAGTTGTTTATACAGTTGTTTATACAGTTGTTTATACAGTTGTTTATGCAGTTGTTTATGCAGTTGTTTATGCAGTTGTTTATACAGTTGTTTATACAGTTGTTTATACAGTTGTTTATACAGTTGTTTATGCAGTTGTTTATACAGTTGTTTATGCAGTTGTTTATACAGTTGTTTATGCAGTTGTTTATGCAGTTGTTTATACAGTTGTTTATACAGTTGTTTATACAGTTGTTTATGCAGTTGTTTATGCAGTTGTTTATACAGTTGTTTATGCAGTTGTTTATACAGTTGTTTATACAGTTGTTATTGCAGTTTTTTTACAGTTGTTATTGCAGTTGTTTATGCAGTTGTTTATACAGTTGTTTATGCAGTTGTTTATGCAGTTGTTTATACAGTTGTTTATACAGTTGTTTATACAGTTGTTTATACAGTTGTTTATACAGTTGTTTATACAGTTGTTTATACAGTTGTTTATACAGTTGTTTATACAGTTGTTTATGCAGTTGTTTATACAGTTGTTTATACAGTTGTTTATACAGTTGTTTATACAGTTGTTTATACAGTTGTTTATACAGTTGTTTATGCAGTTGTTTATGCAGTTGTTTATACAGTTGTTTATACAGTTGTTTATGCAGTTGTTTATACAGTTGTTTATACAGTTGTTTATGCAGTTGTTTATACAGTTGTTTATACAGTTGTTCATACATTTGTTTATGCAGTTGTTTATACAGTTGTTCATACATTTGTTTATACAGTTGTTTATACAGTTGTTTATACAGTTGTTTATACATTTGTTTATGCAGTTGTTTATACAGTTGTTTATACAGTTGTTCATACATTTGTTTATACAGTTGTCTATACAGTTGTTTATACAGTTGTTTATACATTTGTTTATGCAGTTGTTTATACAGTTGTTTATACAGTTGTTTATACAGTTGTTTATGCAGTCAATAACATTGAAATAATACAGAAATAAAAAAGGAAGACATAAAAAAAAGAGAATTAAATGGAAATAAAAATAAAATTGATATTAAAATACAATTGAGATGGAAATAAAAACAATATACTGTATAATATAATGTAAAAACAGCAAAGGAATACTATTGGAAATAACAAGAAAATTAAAATAAAAATAAAATAGAAATAAAACTAGAAACAAGATAAAAGCATTGTGGTTCAAACAAAGATCCAACTTCTATTTAAGACACAAACAAGTCTCACATCCTAAAGCCTAAAGGAAGTTCACAAAAGATAAAAACAACTTTAAATACATTTGATTTGAATAAAAATGTATTTACGTTGTCACATAATAAACATAATAACAAAATACATAATAATGATAATATTAAAACAAATATAATAATAAAACAACACAATAATAGATACAATAATCATAAATATATCACCAAATAGGAACAGAAAAATAACTTTATTCATTTCAAAGTTAAAGTACACGTTGTTGTGAAGACTTCCTCCAGGAGTGAACCTGCAGCTCATCAGCTCCTCGCTGTCCACGGAGGGGATCCTGTCCGTGGAGGCTCCGGTTCGTGGGAGACACGACAACCAGGACGGAACCGAGGTCGTGATTCCGATCCAGATCCGACAGAAGGAGGACGAAGAACAGAGTCAATAGATCAGGAATAACATGGTGTCTCAGTCACACGCATGAATCATCCATGTTTTATTGATTTAATCTCAAGTTTAGTCCAAATAACAAACGTTTTTGTTTCTGCAAATAAACCATCAAACCTTTAGCATCGATTTCATTTATATTTCCAGTTCATGTCCATCACCTTCAAATGAAACGTTTTATTTTCAATATAATCACATTTTCCACCAGCGACGGTGACGTCAGGACAGTCTATTGCAGTGCAACACTGCTGCCTGTGGCGGTTTTTTGAACTGCAACCAAATAACGAAGACGTCATCTTTCAAATGGTACAAAGTAAAAGTACATTTACACCGTTTTCTCAGCATGTATGACAGGATATTGAAGTACAAAGTATGATTTTGTGAAATGGAGAGAAACTGTTTAACTGTAATTATATTAAATGTTTGTTTCCAGTATAGCTACGTTTGGGATTTTGAGTTTAATTTGTTAATTTAATATTGTATATCGATTTATTCGATACATCAAACATCTTAATCCTACACATTTAACTACACAATTGTGTTCTTATTTGTGCACACATTATGTTGTTTACTGTTTTATTGGACACTGTGGCGACTCTTATATCTCTTGAGACTAAAATGAAGGATCATCATTAACTTAATAAGATAAGATAAGATAAGACAAGTGTATTAATCCCACAGTGGGAAGAGAACACGCTCACAATACGGTTTTATTATAAAAATCATCGTTGTTTAAGAAATAAATACGACTTTTCAATAGATGTTTTCCAATTAAATCCATATTAATTTGATCATTTAATGTGACCCGAGTGTCATTTTTTTTAACATGTCAATCATTAAATAACAAAATGGAGATTTTAATTGAGACATTCATTGCCAGGTTCAAAGTGGTCGTGTCTTAAAGAAACAGTGTCTTTGTAATGGCCATATAAACATGTTAGGGTTACACAGGGTAAAGAAGCAAAAATCCTGTTCAGGATATTAATATTCTACTACTATTACTAGTAATAGTAGTAGAATAGTAGTAGTATTAGAAATAGTCATTTATATTTATATTTGATATAATAAAATAGTAATTCTAATACTATTTTCTTCAGATATCACTGAAAACACATGTTAAAATACCAAAAGTGTATTATTTATATAAACATTTACAGTTTTAATAAAGTACTGTCATGTCTACACAATTATTCTGTTAAAAAACTACAATTTATTAATTTATTATACATAAATAAGCGGATCCATCTCTATTTTTTAAAATTTAAAATATATATTTATCCTTAAAAAAACAATTATTGGAAAGTTTGTGTGCGAAAATTAAAAATGTAATAAAATGGAAATAAAAATATGAATAATATTGAAAATGAAAATAAATATAACGTGGAAATACGAAAAATAATAGAAGAGAATTAAGACATTTAAAACTTGGAAATAAAATGGAAATAAAAATATCGTGAAAATAAATATATAAATAAAAATTAAAGAAACCTATATATAAAAAATAATATAGAAATAAAAAAAAGTAAATTAATATAGAATAAGGTAGAAATTAAAATAAAATAACATGGAAATAAAAATAATTATATAGACATAAAAAGAGAAGTAAGACATTTAAAACATGGAAATAAAAATAGGAATATCATAAAGAAATATATATATATATATCAATAAAATTGAAATAATACAGAAATAAAAAAGGAAGAACATTTAAAAATTATAAATGTTGTGTGTGTTTAAAAAAAAAAAAGACAAACAACTGAAGATTTTTTAATTTTGTGATGAAATAATAATTTCAAATGTTTGAGAAGCTCGTGGATACACTCTGACGCGGGGACGTCTCGGGGAGCCTCCACACGAGCTGATAGATGAACAAACGTGGATCCAGAGATGAAAAGGCTGGACTGGAGTGTGTGTGTGTGTGTGTGTGTGTGTGTGCAGACGTGAGTAAGTTTGCCAGTAGTATTGCGGTGTCTCTTTAAAGGAAGGGGGGAGTGTGTGAGGAAGAGATGAATAGAAGCAGAACCACCTACCATGACCAAGTGCGCTCCCCGTGTAGGACAGGACCTCGCCGGGAGAACCAACCATGTTGTCTTCATCGCAGCCTCACCTTCTCCCCAGATGTGCTGCCGCGGGTCCTGATGGGAAAGTCTTCGTCCTCGCCAGCATGTCTCGCGCGCTGAGGCGGGAGAAGAGGAGATCTTCCCGCCAGTAGGCATCGATTGCATAATCCTGCCAGTTATCCTCGCAGGATTACGTTTTGCTTTTTTTTTTTTTTGCTTTTATCCGGGGGAGGAAATCGGAGTTTTTAATTTTTTTTCCAGGAGCCAGCGGAGAGATGCCCTTTTCCGCGCGGAGGACTCGCGCACAGTAGCGAGGGGGAGGAAGGATGCGCGTGAGGCCGCGCTGCATTCAGGGACACTGGGCAGGAATATTAGCCGCGGAGGGCCCGAGGAGCAGCCAGGACTATCTCCCCCTTTTCCTCCCCCCTGCAGGAGCATGCGTGCGTGAGGGATGAGGCTGTGCACGGGGACACCAGGCCAGAGCTGCGGCCTACTTCTCACCACAGCCGGTCCCCCCATCCGCGCGCCATCACCGAACATATTGTCACCCTCACATCAGCATCTTTGGTACGAGCCTCCGCGGGCTTTTCAGACACGCGTGTGCGCGTGCGGGAGAGGGGGGAGTGCGCGCGCGCGCGTGTGCGTGTCAGCGTGTGTGTGTGTGTGTGTGTGTGTGTGTGTGTGGAGGAGGGAGGGAAGGGAGGGGGAGGAGGGAGGAAGTGAGGAGAGGGGTGTCTCAGCTGTACATCTGTAGTCATGGCAACCACATCCCGTTAATGGATGTCATCTCAGCTTCTCTCTTTCTGCGAGTTTGCGTGACGTCATCAGGAAGACGTGCGGTACTGTGACGTCACGGTTCAGGGCCGGTCACCTGAGTCGTCAGGAGTTTAAACCGAGTTTATTTTGACGTCAATTAAGATTTAATTCTCATTGTTTATTCAACGTGACGTCATTATCTTCAGTTAAACTCTTTTATTTTGACGTCATTATCTTCAGTTAAACTCTTTTATTTTGACGTCATTATCTTTAGTTAAACTCTTTTATTTTAATGTCATTATCTTCAGTTAAACTCTTTTATTTTGTAAACTTTTGTTTGTTTTCAAAGTTTAAGTTTCTTTGTTTCCGTCCAAAGATTTTGAGCCTTTAAGTTTAATTATTGTTTTGTAAACACAGACGTTTTTTGTGGCGACGACAGTTTTGAATGAGAAAATAATATTAATAGAATTATAAAAAATAAACTGTTTAATTTATATAATAAAACACGCAATTAAGATTTAATTATCATTGTTTATTCAACGTGACGTCATTATCTTTAGTTAAACTCTTTTATTTTGACGTCATTATCTTCAGTTAAACTCTTTTATTTTGTAAACTTTTTTTTGTTTTCAAAGAAGTTTAAGTTTCTTTGTTTCCATCCAAAGATTTTGAGCCTTTAAGTTTAATTATTGTTTTATTGTTTTGTGATGACGTCAGTTTTGAATAAAAGGAAGAAATCTAAACACAGATTATTTTAATCCAAAACAGGATTATTTTGATCCAACACAGAATATTTTGATCTAACACATATTATTTTGATCCAACACAGGATTATTTTTGATCAAACACATATTATTTTGATCCAACACAGGATTATTTTTGATCAAACACAGATTATTTTGATCAAACACAGATTATTTTGATCCAACACAGGATTATTTTGATCCAACACAGATTATTTTGATCCAACACAGGATTTTTCAAACACAGGATTATTTTGATCCAACACAGATTATTTTGATCCAACACAGATTATTTTGATCCAACACAGGATTATTTTGATCCAACACAGGATTATTTTGATCCAACACAGATTATTTTGATCCAAACACAGGATTATTTTGATCCAACACAGGATTATTTTGATCCAACACAGATTATTTTGATCAAACACAGATTATTTTGATCCAAACACAGGATTATTTTGATCCAAACACAGGATTATTTTGATCCAACACAGATTATTTTGATCCAAACACAGGATTATTTTGATCCAACACAGGATTATTTTGATCCAAACACAGGATTATTTTGATCCAAACACAGGATTATTTTGATCCAAACACAGGATTATTTTGATCCAACACAGGATTATTTTGTCCACCCCGGGTTTTTTTTTTATCCAAACACAGGATTATTTTGATCCAACACAGGATTATTTTGATCCAACACAGATTATTTTGATCCAACACAGGATTCTTTTGATCCAACACAGATTATTTTGATCCAACCCAGATTATTTTGATCCAAACACAGATTATTTTGATCCAAACACAGATTATTTTGATCCAAACACAGGATTATTTTGATCCAAACACAGGATTATTTTGATCCAAACACAGGATTATTTTGATCCAAACACAGGATTATTTTGATCCAAACACAGGATTATTTTGATCCAAACACAGGATTATTTTGATCCAAACACAGATTATTTTGATCCAAACACAGGATTATTTTGATCCAAACACGGGTTATTTTGATCCAAACACAGGATTATTTTGATCCAAACACAGGATTATTTTGATCCAAACACAGGATTATTTTGATCCAAACACAGGATTATTTTGATCCAAACACAGGATTATTTTGATCCAAACACAGGATTATTTTGATCCAAACACAGGATTATTTTGATCCAGATTATTTAAAAACACAGGATTATTTTGATCCACAAACACGGATTATTTTGATCCAAACACAGATTATTTTGATCCAAACACAGGATTATTTTGATCCAAACACAGGATTATTTTGATCTCCAAACACAGGATTATTTTGATCCAAACACAGGATTATTTTGATCCAAACACAGGATTATTTTGATCCAAACACAGATTATTTTGATCCAAACACAGGATTATTTTGATCCAAACACAGATTATTTTGATCCAAACACAGGATTATTTTGATCCAAACACAGGATTATTTTGATCCAAACACAGGATTATTTTGATCCAAACACAGGATTATTTTGATCCAAACACAGGATTATTTTGATCCAAACACAGATTATTTTGATCCAAACACAGGATTATTTTGATCCAAACACAGGATTATTTTGATCCAAACACAGGATTATTTTGATCCAAACACAGGATTATTTTGATCCAAACACAGGATTATTTTGATCCAACACAGATTATTTTGATCCAAACACAGATGATTTGATCCAAACACAGATTATTTTAATCCAAACACAGGATTATTTTGATCCAAACACAGGATTATTTTGATCCAAACACAGGATTATTTTGATCCAAACACAGGATTATTTTGATCCAAACACAGATTATTTTGATCCAAACACAGATTATTTTGATCCAAACACAGGATTATTTTGATCCAAACACAGATTATTTTGATCCAAACACAGGATTATTTTGATCCAAACACAGATTATTTTGATCCAAACAGATTTTTTTCAGATTATTTTTGATCCAAACACAGATTATTTTGATCCAAACACAGATTATTTTGATCCAAACACAGATTATTTTGATCCAAACACAGATTATTTTGATCCAAACACAGATTATTTTGATCCAAACACAGGATTATATTGATCCAAACACAGATTATTTTGATCCAACACAGATTAGAATTTCAAGGATTTCAGGAAGAAAATGTAGCGAAACTGTAAATAGTTCATTATGTATTACATTTAAAAACTATCTGAGATGAATCGGTCAAATATAATTGAGTCTAAAAGATGTTTAACTGTTTTTATTCAGGATTATTTCAAATAATCCACAATAATTTTGTTCACACTGTAATATGTAGTTCAACGTAAAACTCTGATCGTCCATGATTTGAATCAATCTTTAAATCGAACGTTGATTCAAAAACAATGTTTCTTGATGTGAACAGAGATAGGATTTAATAATATGGATTATTTTCATCCCTTGTGTAACCTCAGGGTCAAAGTGACCCGAAGGCCTGAAAACAAATGTATTTGTGGTATCCCTTGTGTAACCTCAGGGTCAAAGTGACCCGAAGGCCTGAAAACAAATGTATTTGTGGTATCCCTTGTGTTACCTCAGGGTCAAAGTGACCCGAAGGCCTGAAAACAAATGTATTTGTGGTATCCCTTGTGTTACCTCAGGGTCAAAGTGACCCGAAGGCCTGAAAACAAATGTGTTTGTGGTATCCCTTGTGTTACCTCAGGGTCAACGTGACTTGAAGGCCTGAGAACAAATGTGTTTGTGGCACCCCTTGTGTTGTCTCTGAGTCAAAGTGACCCGAAGGCTTGAGAAAAAATGTGTTTGAGGTATCCCTTGTGTTGTCTCTGGGTCAAAGTGACCCGAAGGACTGGGAAAAAAATGTGTTTGAGGTATCCCTTGTGTTGTCTCTGGGTCAAAGTGACCCGAAGGCTTGAGAACAAATGTGTTTGAGTTATCCCTTGTGTTGTCTCTGGGTCAAAGTGACCCGAAGGCTTGAGGACAAATGTGTTTGAGGTATCCCTTGTGTGGTCTCTGGGTGAAAGTGACCTTAAGGCCTGAGAACAAATGTGTTTGAGGTATCCTTTGGGTTACCACACGGTCAAAGTGACCCGAAGGCTTGAGAACAAATGTGTTTGAGGTATCCCTTGTGTTACCTCAGGTTCAAAGTGACCTGAAGGCTTGAGAACAAATGTGTTTGAGGTATCCCTTGTGTGGTCTCTGGGTCAAAGTGACCCGAAGGCTTGAGGACAAATGTGTTTGAGGTATCCCTTGTGTGGTCTCTGGGTGAAAGTGACCTTAAGGCCTGAGAACAAATGTGTTTGAGGTATCCCTTGGGTTACCTCACGGTCAAAGTGACCCGAAGGCTTGAGAACAAATGTGTTTGTGGTATCCCTTGTGTGGTCTCTGGGTCAAAGTGACCCGAAGGCTTGAGGACAAATGTGTTTCAGGTATCCCTTGTGTTGTCTCTGGGTGAAAGTGCAGGAAAAAAGAGCTCCTCTGGCCGCGTTGACCTCTGCGTCCTGTGCTGCAGGTCATCAGGTAGATCCAGGAGCATGAGCAGGACTTCGAGCTGCGGGAGCAGATGTCTGGCTACAAGCGCATGCGGCGGCAGCACCAGAAGCAGCTGATCGCCCTGGAGAACAGGCTGAAGGCCGAGATGGACGAGCACAAGCTTCGGCTGCAGAAGGAACTGGAGACACAAGCCAACAACACGTACATCGAGCTGGAGAGACTCGCCAAGCGTCACGCCACGCAGACGGACAAGGAGGTAGAAGTTGACGCCAGATTGAGTTCAAACTTTAGGAACGTTTTTTTTAACCTTTTTTTTTTTTTTTTTAAATCATTTCTTAATATAAACATTCTTTTTTTTGCATTTAATTCATTCTTTTTTTATTGAAATATTTATTTATTTTACTTTTTGTTTTTTTAAATAATTGAACTGCATGATAATAATTTTAAAGATATATTTTTTTTGTAATTAATTAATTATTTTTATATTGAAAGGTAGATTTTTTGAATTAAAGCATTTGAATATTTTAGGAATTAATACCTTTTACACATAGAGCTTTATATTCTCAAACCAATAAAATAAAAAATAAAATGTATAAATGTTATACTTTTCAATCAGTAGCTCTTTTAATTCAATATAAAGTGAACAAGCTACTTCTTTGTTGTCATGTGATCGTCTGCTCGTCACATGATTGGCTGAAACCTGGATCCAGTTGCTCTGTGATCTATTGGTTTTGTCTGGCGACTCTATTATACCAACATTTATATTGAATTTAAAGGACTATGAATTAAAAGATATTGAATTAAGAACATTTTTTTTGAATTATTGGAATCAGATTATCAAACTATATGTGTTAAAATATTCTTTAAAGATATTTTTAATGCAATTATTGAATAAAAACAAACAATTCAACATTTCAATATATAAAAAATCAATTCAATTAAAAAATAATAATTCAAAGCTTAAAAAAAATAACATTTTAAGTAAAAAGGTGAAATATTAACCCTTGTGTTTTCTCTGGGTTAAGGTGAACGCAAAGGATACCACAAACACATTTGTTTTCGGACCTCGGGTCACCTTGACCCAGAGATAACACGAGATGACAAAATTCAATATTCTGATGGCACTGACGTACTTCTGTGTGTTTGACCTCTGACCTTGACTCCGACCCTTGACCCCGGTCTGCGAAGACGAAGTCGGTGGCGGCAGAAGAACGAAGGATCCAGCAGCAGATCATCTCTCAGCAGAAGAAAGAGTTGACCTCGTTCTTGGACGGCCAGAAGAAGGAGTACCGGCTCTGCAAGGACAAGATCAAGGAGGTAAAGAGAGAGAACGTTGGTCCTGGAGAACCTTGGCTCACTTCCTTCTGGTCCAGGAGATGAACGAAGACCTGTTCACGGCCAAGGAGGAGAAGCAGGAGCGACTGTCGCGGCACAAAGAAACAATGCAGCGCTCGCAGGCCGAGGACGAGGCTCACCTGCTGGACCAGCAGAGGCTGGTCTACGAGCGCAGCTGCCGCTCACTCAAGCGCCACAGCGTCGTCCGCAGACACGAGTTCGAGCAGGAGCAGCTGAGGGAGGTAATCCGAGTTCTTCCTGAATCTCACTCTATCTGTTGGCGGGTCAGAGTCGATCACGTGTGATATGCATCGAAATATGAGATCATTTATATTTTCTGTAGTATAAATCGAGCATTTCTCAAATGTTCAATCAGTGTCACGTGCTGTAAAGTTGTCAATTTGTACTTCTATGTCTCGTTGTTGTTTACGTCTCCGTCCGTCTGTGAACTTCGCAGCTTGTTAGGCTCGGTTGCTATGGCGACGCTTCTTTGCCTAGTATATCCACGGAAGTAATACTAACTTATGATCTAGTCAAACACTAGTGATCCAGTGAAGTAATACTAACTTATGATCTAGTCAAACACTAGTGATCCGGTGAAGTAATACTAACTTATGATCTAGTCAAACACTAGTGATCCAGTGAAGTAATACTAACTTATGATCTAGTCAAACACTAGTGATCCAGTGAAGTAATACTAACTTATGATCTAGTCAAACACTAGTGATCCAGTGAAGTAATACTAACTTATGATCTAGTCAAACACTAGTGATCCAGTGAAGTAATACTAACTTATGATCTAGACAAACACTAGTGATCCAGTGAAGTAATACTAACATATGATCTAGTCAAACACTAGTGATCCAGTGAAGTAATACTAACTTATGATCTAGTCAAACACTAGTGATCCAGTGAAGTAATACTAACTTATGATCTAGTCAAACACTAGTGATCCAGTGAAGTAATACTAACTTATGATCTAGTCAAACACTAGTGATCCAGTGAAGTAATACTAACTTATGATCTAGTCAAACACTAGTGATCCAGTGAAGTAATACTAACTTATGATCTAGTCAAACACTAGTGATCCAGTCACTCGTCTCTTTCAACCTCCTTGTTAAAGCAACATATTGTAAGAACTTTTCATCTCGTCTCAGTTGTTTTCTTAGAAGATCGTGAACTTCCAAACAAACCTGTCCGTCTTCACCGTATGCTAACGAGCTAAGTTGTTAGCGTCATTTATAAGGTGTTATGTGTGCGTCTTCACCGTATGCTAACGAGCTAAGTTGTTAGCGTCATTTATAAAGTGTTATGTGTGCGTCTTCACCGTATGCTAACGAGCTAAGTTGTTAGCGTCATTTATAAAGTGTTATGTGTGCGTCTTCACCGTATGCTAACGAGCTAAGTTGTTAGCATCATTTATAAAGTGCTATGTGTGCGTCTTCACCGTATGCTAACGAGCTAAGTTGTTAGCGTCATTTATAAAGTCTTATGTGTGCGTCTTCACCGTATGCTAACGAGCTAAGTTGTTAGCGTCATTTATAAAGTGTTACGTGTGCGTGTACAAGGATTTATCATTGATTTGGTGATATCACGACGCGCCGGCGGCTCCTCTCTGATGTCGCTCAGTTTGGTGGGAAACCGATGCAAGTCCCGCGAGACTGAGCGAGATATTTTTCTACCATCATGTCGACACCGAAGCGTTGAAATAAACGAAAGACAAAAAAAGTGAAAGAAAAATCGCACTTCAAGACACCAATATCGAATATCACACTTATTTCAATTATTTCAAACATAAACATTTATATTTCAAACACAGTTATATGGACGTACGCTGGAATATTTAGTTTGACATTTTAAAATGTTGTAACTCTGTTTTTAACCCTCGTGTGAACCCTTGTCTTCAGGCCTCCGGGTCACCTTGACCCTGAGATAGGATTTTCTTTAAACATTTGAATTTGTATATTTTAAGGTTGAATTTGTTTTTTAATCGATCAGAAAAAACTTCGTTGGACAAATATATTAACAATATACCATTTTTCTCTAAATAAATAAACAAAATAAATAAAATAAAAGTAATACTAAATAAATATTAACAATATGAAATGATCAACAAAAATTGTCCTTCTCGAGTTACATATAAACGCTTCATATAAATATATATGCTGTTAATTTAAAATTAATCTCAATTAATCTACAACAACCAGAGGCGTTTTTTTAACCCTTGTGTTGTCTCTGGGTCAAGGTTATTTCATTTTTTTAAATTATTTATTGAGGTAAAATCCTGCGCTAAAGTATGTTTATTAAATTAACTTAACCACATGAATAAGTCTGATTCCTAACCGGATTTGTTTATGTTTATTTGTTATTTATGAATATAGATCATAACAAGTGCATTTTATTTTCATATTTTGTGTTTTGTCCAACAAAAAAAACTTTGATATTGTAATTCCAATAATTAAAAAAAAACATTTATAAATGTAATACTTTTTAATCAGTAGCTCATTAAATTCAATAAAAAAAAGGAAGGTCGAGTAAAAAGATTTTCTACGTTGTCATGTGATCGTCTGCACGACACGTGATTGGCTTAAAGCTGGATCCAGTAGCTCGGTGTTCTATTGGTTTTGACTGGTGACTCCATTATACCAACATTTATATATTGAATTTAAAATACTACAAATTAAAAAATATTGTATTAAGAACATTCTTTTTTTAATTATTGGAATCAGAATATAAAACTCTAAGTGTAAAAATATTCTTTAAAGATATTTTTTAATTCGATTATTGAATAAAAACAAACCGATTCAACATATAAAAAAAAATCAATTAAATTAAAAAACTAAAATAATAATAAAAAAAACTACAACATTTTAATTAAAAAGGTGAAATACTATCCCTTGAGTTTACTCTGGGTTAAGGTGAACGCAAAGGATAACACAAACACATTTGTTTTCAGGCCTTCGGGTCACCTTGACCCAGAGACACCACGAGATAAAAAAAATACGCTTCTGTGTAGGTGATGTTTTTTATTTTAAACATACTTAAAGTGACATCACTTCCTGTTGTAGAGCTCCGGTCATCCTTGATTTGGTGATTTTAAAACAGTATCTGGCTCTTGGTGAACTTATCTGATCCGATTAAAGAATAAAATGAAGACGACGAATGATCTGATCCTGGAGATGAAAACATAACATTCTTGAATGATCTTCTGAACGACCTCGTGACCACTCATCACCTGTGGACAGGAGCTGAACAAGAAGAGGACGCAGAAGGAGATGGAACACGCTCTGATGATCCGGCAGGACGAGTCCACGCAGGACCTGGAGCGGCGGCAGCTGCACATGCTGCAGAAGCTGAGGGTGGAACTCATGCGACTCCAGCACCAGACGGAGCTGGAGAACCAGGAGGAGTACAACAGCCGGAGACAGAGGGAGCTGCACAGGAAACACGGTCTGGAGCAGCGGCAGCAGCCGAGGAACCTGAAGGTGACGAGAACCTTCAACCGACGTTCCTTCTCCACTCACCGGCTTTTTCTTCCGCAGATGCTGGAGATGCAGATCAAGAAACAATTCCAGGACACGTGCAAGGTGCAGAACAAGCAGTACAAAGCTCTGAGGAACCATCAGCTGGAGGTCTCTCCTAAAGGCGACCATAAAGGGATCCTGAAGGCCCTGAAGGAGGAGCAGACCAGGAAGCTGGCGGTGCTGGCCGAGCAATACGAGCACAGCATCAACGAGATGATGGCGTCTCACGCGGTAACAGCTCTTTCGCTCTCGACGCTTCTGTCGTGTTGCCTTCACGTGGAGTTAGAATTCATAATGTCGCTGAAACACATGTATTCAAACAATCATATGAAGAGACAGAAAACCTAAAAATGAAATATAAATGTATACATTAATCCTCTATAGAGTTGTTTTTAAGAATATATATTTGTTTATATTATAGAGCGGTTTCATCTAAAGATAAGATACAACTTTATTCCTCCCACAAATGTAGGTTTTCACATCAGTTTCAAAAGATTAAACAAATATACACATTAAATTAAGACCTACAGTACACTTATTATAATATATTTAAGATAATAGAAAACATCTTAAAATAATTGATAATATTAATTAGAGATGATAATAAAGTATTAACAATTAAGTACAATAAATAAATGAAATAAACGTAATAATAAATAAAATGATGATAAATATATAAACAACAATACACTTCAGTACACATGCAGGCACACAAGTGTGTGAGTGAGTTATGCTGATTAAACATTATATATTTTTTAATTAAATAAAGTTTCTTCAAAACGATAAAGCAAAATTAAATATTTTATTAAGAACTATTTGATGTTTTACTTCTATTATTAACCAAATGTCATGTTAATGATGGTGAAGAAACAGATGAAACAATATTGTCCTGCAGCACCATCTGGATCCAGAGCATTTTAAAGGATTTGTTACTCTCTGTGGTGTGAAAAAAAAATCTTTCTTGGTTCTTCTACTACTGTGTGTATTTAGCAAATCGCCATCAATAATAATTAAATAGAAAAAAGGTGATAAATAACAGATAAAAGTATTGACTTTATTGACAGACAATTTTTACATTTATTTTACAAAATAATTCAAAGCTGGAAGAAAAAATGAGTTAAAAGAAATGTAAACGTTCAACATTTGGAACATTGAATTCAACTATTTAATATTCTGATAATATACTTGAACTCGGAACATAAGACAACTCATGGTTGTATTTTTGAATCATGAAGAACACAATAAGAGAAGTTCTCTCACTCCTTCCTCTCTGAGCAACGCAATGATTTTTGTCAAAAGTGTCTTCATGACTGTTGGTGTTCAGATGCGTCTGGAGGCCGAACAAGACAGAGAAGTCCAGGCCCTGAAACAGCAGCTCAAGCAGGAGATGGAGCTCCTGGACGCCTACCAGAGAAAAACCCAGTCACAGATGGAGACCCAACATGAGCGAGAGCTGCAGAAGCTGGAGCAGAAGATTTCCATACGTAGAGCCCACCTGGAGCAGAAGGTACGTCCCACACTTGACCCCGGAGGTGAAGGTCACGAGGTGCACTATTTATTTGAATTGAATCCACGATTAAAAATAAATATACATTTGACACGTCAGGGAAATGAAAGCAACTGAAACTGCACATGAAGTCGAAGGTCTTATAAATAATGGCTTACAAAGGAAATTACGGAGTCCCTTAAGGGACGTCGAAACTAAATAGTACACTTTTTTAACGTCAGGACGAGTAACTTACACTAATGATATAATGTCAGACAAGAACTTTCATGTAAGGACGATAACTTTAATGTAAGGAAGTAACTTTAATGTCAGGTGACTATGTAAGGACAGTAACTTTAATGTCAGGACGAGTAACTTTCATGTAAGGACGAGTAACTTTAATGTCAGGACGAGTAACTTTCATGTAAGGACGAGTAACTTTAATGTCAGGACGAGTAACTTTGAAGTTAGGACGTAAGAGTTTCACGTTAGGACGTAAAAGTTTCACGTTAGGACGAGTAACTTTCACGTTATGACGAGTAACTTTCACGTTATGACGAGTAACTTTCACGTTAGGACGAGTAACTTTCACGTTAGGACGAGTAACTTTCATGTAGGACGAGTAACTTTCAGTCAGGACGAGTAACTTTCATGTAAGGACGAGTAACTTTCACGTCAGGGACGAGTAACTTTCATGTAAGGACAAGTAACTTTAATGTCAGGACGAGTAACTTTGAAGTTAGGACGTAAGAGTTTCACGATAGGACGAGTAACTTTCACGATAGGACGAGTAACTTTCACGTTATGACGAGTAACTTTCACGTTAGGACGAGTAACTTTCACGTTAGGACGAGCAACTTTCATGTAAGGACGAGTAACTTTCACGTCAGGACGAGTAACTTTCATGTAAGGACGAGTAACTTTCACGTCAGGACGAGTAACTTTCATGTAAGGACAAGTAACTTTAATGTCAGGACGAGTAACTTTGAAGTTAGGACGTAAGAGTTTCACGTTATGACGAGTAACTTTCACGTTAGGACGAGTAACTTTCACGTTAGGACGAGTAACTTTCACGTTATGACGAGTAACTTTCACGTTAGGACGAGTAACTTTCACGTTATGACGAGTAACTTTCACGTTAGGACGAGTAACTTTCACGTTAGGACGAGTAACTTTCATGTAAGGACGAGTAACTTTCACGTCAGGACGAATAACTTTCATGTCAGGACAAGTAACTTTCACGTTAGGACGAGTAACTTTCATGTTTGGATGTAAAAGTTTCAAATGACGACGAGTAACTTTCATGCTAGCACGAGTAACTTTCATGCTAGCACGAGTAACTTTCATGCTAGCACGAGTAACTTTCATGCTAGCACAAGTAACTTTCACGTGAGCAAGAATAACTTTTACTAATCCTGGAACCCACTGGTGGACCCGAGCAGTGAAGATGACCGTCAAGCTGTTGAAAGAGGCCACCAGGCGTTTTTGGCCTGTGGGTCTCTTGAAACTGAGGCAAAAACCCGGGCATGGGAAGAGGTTAATGAGGCCATGGAGAACACCTTCCATGTGGCTTCGGTGAAGTTCTGGACAGCCATCAGGCGTCTCAGGAGGCAGTGATCTGTTGACACAGTACAGTGGTGATAGCGGCTGCTGACTTCTTCTCGGGACCCTATTGGTCATTGGAAAGAAAACTTCAAAAGACCTCCTTAATCCCACCAACATGTCTCCAAAGGAGAAAGCAGGGTCAGGGGACTCTGACGTGTTGAGGTCTTATTGACCTCTAGGGTTGAGGTTGCTGAGGTGGTTAAAGAAGACCAGGGTGTGGATGAGTTTCTCAAGGCCTTGGATGGTTTGGATGACCCACCTCTGCAACATCACATGGTCATCAGGGCAGTACCACTGGATTGGCAAACTGGGAGGTGGTTCCTCTTTTTAAGAAGGTGCATCAGAGAGTGTGTTCCAACTATAGAGGGATCACACACCTCAGCATTCCTGGAAAGGTCAATTGGGGGTTCTGGAAAGGAGGGTCTGACGAGAAAGACGGCTTTCATGTTAAGCATAATGTCATGTTAAGTCGAGTAATTTCATGTTAGGTTGAGACTTCATGTTAAGGTCTGTAACTTTTCTGTTCAGTAGCTTTCATTGGGATTTATTAGGCATAATTCTCAAGTTAGGACGAGTAACTTTCATGTTAAGACGAGTAACTTTCATGTTAAGATGAGTAACTTTCATGTTAGGACGAGTAACTTTCATGTTAAGACGAGTAACTTTCACGTTAAGATGAGTAACTTTCATGTTAAGACGAGTAACTTTCATGTTAAGACGAGTAACTTTCATGTTAAGACAAGTAACTTTCACGTTAAGACGAGTAACTTTCACGTTAAGACGAGTAACTTTCATGTTAAGAAGAGTAACTTTCATGTTAAGAAGAGTAACTTTCATGTTAAGAAGAGAAACTTTCATGTTAGGACGAGTAACTTTCATGTTAAGACGAGTAACTTTCATGTTAAGACGAGTAACTTTCATGTTAAGACAAGTATCTTTCACGTTAAGACAAGTATCTTTCATGTTAAGACAAGTAACTTTCACGTTAAGACGAGTAACTTTCATGTTAAGACGATTAACTTTTATAAGCTGAGTAACTTTCATGTTAAGACGAGTAACTTTCATGTTTAGACGATTAACTTTCATGTTAAGCTGAGTAACTTTCATGTTAAGACGAGTAACTTTCATGTTAAGATGAGCAACTTTCATGTTAAGAGGAGTAACTTTCATGTTAAGACGAGTAACTTTCATGTTAAGACGAGTAACTTTCATGTTAAGATGAGTAACTTTCATGTTAAGACGAGTAACTTTCATGTTAAGACGAGTAACTTTCATGTTAAGATGAGTAACTTTCATGTTAAGACGAGTAACTTTCATGTTAAGAAGAGTAACTTTTATGTTAAGACTAGTAACTTTCAAATTAAGATGAGTAACTTTCGCGTTAGGACGAGTAACTTTCATGTTAAGACGAGTAACTTTCATGTTAAGACGAGTAACTTTCAAAATGATTAATGACGAGTAACTTTCACGTTAAGACAAGTAACTTTCACGTTAAGACGAGTAACTTTCATGTTAAGACGAGTAACTTTCATGTTAAGACGAGTAACTTTCATGTTAAGACGAGTAACTTTCATGTTAAGACGAGTAACTTTCATGTTAAGACAAGTATCTTTCACGTTAAGACAAGTATCTTTCACGTTAAGACGAGTAACTTTCATGTTAAGACGATTAACTTTTATGCTGAGTAACTTTCATGTTAAGACGAGTAACTTTCGCGTTAAGATGAGCAACTTTCAAGTTAAGACGAGTAACTTTTATGTTAAGACGAGTAACTTTCATCTTAAGACGAGTAACTTTCGCGTTAAGATGAGTAACTTCCATGTTAAGACGAGTAACTGTTATGTTAAGAAGAGTAACTTTTATGTTTAGAAGAGTAACTTTTATGTTAAGACGAGTAACTTTCATGTTAAGACGAGTAACTTTCATGTTAAGACGAGTAACTTTCATGTTAAGACGAGTAACTTTCATGTTAAGACGAGTAACTTTCATGTTAAGACAAGTAACTTTCACGTTAAGACGAGTAACTTTCACGTTAAGACGAGTAACTTTCATGTTAAGACGAGTAACTTTCATGTTAAGAAGAGAAACTTTCATGTTAGGACGAGTAACTTTCATGTTAAGACGAGTAACTTTCATGTTAAGACGAGTAACTTTCATGTTAAGACAAGTAACTTTCACGTTAAGACGAGTAACTTTCACGTTAAGACGAGTAACTTTCATGTTAAGACGAGTAACTTTCATGTTAAGAAGAGAAACTTTCATGTTAGGACGAGTAACTTTCATGTTAAGACGAGTAACTTTCATGTTAAGACGAGTAACTTTCATGTTAAGACAAGTATCTTTCATGTTAAGACAAGTATTTTCACGTTAAGACAAGTATCTTTCACGTTAAGACGAGTAACTTTCATGTTAAGACGATTAACTTTTATGCTGAGTAACTTTCATGTTAAGACGAGTAACTTTCATGTTTAGACGATTAACTTTTATGCTGAGTAACTTTCATGTTAAGACGAGTAACTTTCGCGTTAAGATGAGCAACTTTCAAGTTAAGAGGAGTAACTTTTATGTTAAGACGAGTAACTTTCATCTTAAGACGAGTAACTTTCGCGTTAAGATGAGTAACTTTCATGTTAAGACGAGTAACTGTTATGTTAAGAAGAGTAACTTTTATGTTTAGAAGAGTAACTTTTATGTTAAGACTAGTAACTTTCAAATTAAGATGAGTAACTTTCGCGTTAGGACGAGTAACTTTCATGTTAAGACAAGTAACTTTCATGTAAGAGAGTAACCGTGTTACGTAACTTTCATGTTAAGACGAGTAACTTTCATGTTAAGACAAGTATCTTTCACGTTAAGACAAGTATCTTTCACGTTAAGACGAGTAACTTTCATGTTAAGACGATTAACTTTCATGTTAAGACGAGTAACTTTCATGTTAGGACGAGTAACTTTCGCGTTAAGATGAGTAACTTTCATGTTAAGACGAGTAACTGTTATGTTAAGAAGAGTAACTTTTATGTTTAGAAGAGTAACTTTTATGTTAAGACTAGTAACTTTCAAATTAAGATGAGTAACTTTCGCGTTAGGACGAGTAACATTCATGTTAGGACAAGTAACTTTAACATAAGGACGAGTAACTTTCACATTAGGACGAGTAACTTTCACCTTAGGACAAGTAACTTTAACATAAGGACTAGTAACTTGCACGTTAGGACGAGTTACTTTTACGTAAGGACAAGTAACTTTCACATGAGGATGAAGTAACTTTAAGGTTAGGACGTGTAACTTTAAGGTTAGGACGAGTAACTTTAAGGTTAGGACGAGTAACTTTAAGGTTAGGACGAGTAACTTTCAGGTTAGGACGAGTAACTTTAAGGTTAGGACAAGTAACTTTCACATGAGGATGAAGTAACTTTAAGGTTAGGACGTGTAACTTTAAGGTTAGGACGAGTAACTTTAAGGTTAGGACGAGTAACTTTAAGGTTAGGACGAGTAACTTTCACGTTAGGACGAGTAACTTTAAGGTTAGGACGAGTAACTTTAAGGTTAGGACGAGTAACTTTAAGGTTAGGACGAGTAACTTTCACGTTAGGACGAGTATCTTTAAGGTTAGGACGAGTAACTTTAAGGTCAGGAGGAGTAACTTTAAGGTTAGGACGAGTAACTTTAAGGTTAGGGGAGTTTAGAGTAACTTTAAGGTTAGGACGAGTAACTTTAAGGTTAGGACGAGTAACTTTAAGGTTAGGACGAGTAACTTTAAGGTTAGGACGAGTAACTTTCACGTTAGGACGAGTATCTTTCACGTCAAGAGGAGTCACTAACATGGTTGATCATGAAGGCGACGACTGTACGATTTGAACCAACATAAAAACAGGTGATCCTTGATTAAGGTTCAATGTCTCTGTGGTTTCCTTCAGGCTGCAGGATCCTCTGAGTGTAAATGTTGTGAGAAAGTAACGACTGGTTGGTCCACAGATCGAGGAGGAACTGGCTGCACTTCAGAAGGAACGCAGCGAGAAGATCAAGCACTTGTTTGAGCGTCAGGAGAGAGAGACGAACATGTTTGACTCCGAGAGCAGGAGTCTCGGCTTCGGAAGCCTGGGATCTCTGGACTTCCCCAAAGAAGACAACAGATGAAAGTGGAATGACCTTGAGAGGGCGGCGCCCCCCCGCCCTCCACTTGACCGTTTGTCTCGCCGACAGATCAGGACAAGCTTCTTTTCTTTCCGATACCTTTCATTCCAGGTGTTTGCGACGGCGACTTTATTTTTCACGGAGGAAAGTAAAAACCCACAGAAGAGCCGGAGAAACTCAAACGTGCTCAGAAAAAAAGAAAAAACACCTTTTTTTCTTCGTACGCCATTTCCTCCTTTTTGGTATGAATCGAATAATTCAGGAAATTTTAGTAAAACTGGGCACTTTGATATGTCTACGTAGAAACCGTCGTGTCGAGATGACGACTCAAATGTGTGTGACGTGGACGGACACCGTGGAATGTGAGCTGCGGACCCCCGTGGTGTTTTAAGCTGCTTCGTCTTTTCTTTTCCTTTACTTTGGAATCTTGTTTTTTCTTTAAACATTTCCATTTCTGCTCAGAATGTGAGAACTTGGGTGACAACGTTCATATCGTGCTCCTAGAGTCCAGATAAACGGCTCCTAAAGCCTGGGTTCCTCTCACCGCAGACCCACACCTGGTTCAACTGCTTATTATTGCATGCACTTTAAGGACAAATTCAGGTTGTGAAGTGAAGCATGAATCTGTCGGAGATTTTTAGCTGTTTTGTAAATAAAGTGGTCATTTTTTTATTTTATTTTCTAGCCAACGGATACCGAACAAAGTGTTTCAGCGACATCGGAATATTGATCGAAAACAAACGAATGTTGAAACTTGACATTTGTTTTTTTTAAGTATTCAATTATTCTTATGATTAGATATTTTATTTAAAAATGTCGAATTTTACTGATTCAATTTAAAAGTTTATATTAATTCGTTTTTTTTTTCATTCAAATGTTATTTTGACAGGTTGAATTTTGTCTGGATGATGTGATGTAATATTTTCAAACTGAATATTTACTCAGAGTTTCTTAAATAATTCAAAAATATGTTTCCCACGTACAGTCGATCACGTGACTGATGGATCCAGTAGCTCGGTGCTCTGTTGGTCTTGTCTGGTGACTCTATTATAGCAACATTAATCATTGAATTTAAAATATTATAAATGACAGAATATTGGATTTAGAAAATGTATTTTTGAATAATTGGATGTAGGGTTTAAACTCTAAGTGTTAAAACAGACGCATTCATTTTGAAAATATTGGAGCTCGGTGCTCTGTTGGTCTTGTCTGATGACTTTATTATGCCAACATTTTTATATTGAATTTAAAAGAATATGAATAAAAGAATATTGGATTTAGAAAATGTATTTTTAAATAATTGGATGTAGGGTATGAATCTGTAAAAACAAACTTATTAATTTTGAAAATATACATCGAATAATTCAAAATTCCATTTCAATTCAAAAGTATGTTTCGGTCGATCATCTGACTGTTGGATCCAGTAGCTCGTTGCTCTGTTGGTTTTGTCTGGTGACTCTATTATTCCAACATTTATATTTTGAACTTAAAATACTTTGAATTACAAAATATTTGATTTAGAAAATGCATTTTTGAATAATTGGATGAAAGATATGAAACTCTATGTGTTAAAACAACCTTGGATTTTTTTTCTTTCTTATTAAAAAACAAAAACAAATTCAACCTTTCAATAGAAAAATGATTGGATTGAATCAATGAAAGTTTCAACACGTGTTCACCTCCGTCAACATTCCGGCGTCGCTCGCGCACTTCGACACGTTCGCGCCACTTTCTTTTCACAAATGCCTTTTTCTTTGAGTTGTGCCTGCAGCAGGTTTGAGTTGTGTGTTTGTTGATTTCTTGACTGACGCCGGCACTTTTGTTTTGTCATCGGAGCCTGTGAATCATTTAATGTTCACTAATCAAAGTTCTTGTAAAGGAAAATGGTGAGAATCGTGCTGTATAACTTTTGATATGAATATTTGTACTTGAGAAAACAGAGCCGCTGGTCTGAACCTGAAACGATGATTCCTGTGCTTCACTTTTGCTTTTATAAACCAGAGACAGACGAGAAGCTCAACATATATATAGATAGATATATATATATTGCCGAGAGAAATCACAAGATTGTACGAGCGGATCCACAGATTTCTAAAAATATCGGTACAAGGAACGTTCGTGGACGAAAAATTGATCGTATTCTCGCCGCGTTCATCCTAAACCGGTGAACGGGTTGCACAATGTTTCCATTTAAAGTGAATGGAACGAGAATTGTTTGGTGCTTAATTTCTGAAACCACTTTTAGCCTTGTCGTTTTTTTGTCTTGGAGAAAAAACATTGAATTCAACAAAAAAAAAATCCCAACGAGTCAAAGTTTGTCGGGGTTTTGGGAGTCGAGCGGCGTGTTGGCGATAACTGTTGAGCTCCGGCTCGATTGGATTGTGACGGTTCGAGGGCGAGTCGTTAGTAGCAGCGACTCCATCGTTTATTTAGCGTCACCTACGAGGTGTAGTCGGGCCAATAAGATTGAAATAAAAAAACAAGATTGACATGTGGCTTTGACTCGTTTTTCATCATGTGATGTGATAAACCTGTGCTTTTATTTTGAAACTTTTGTTTTGAAATGTAAATCAAGGATCTTTAGGAGTTTATAAAAGGCAAAAATATATCCTTAGACTTTTGACTTCTGTAGAAAAAATGACAAAAAAGGAATAATTTTGCAACATATTTAAATGATTTTTAAATATAACGATTTCTGTAAAGTTCAACTAGTATCAACTCTGGTGTCATTAAACATCTACTAGTATCAACTCTGGTGTCATTAAACATCAACTAGTATCAACTCTGGTGTCATTAAACATCAACTAGTATCAACTCTGGTGTCATTAAAATCAACTAGTATCAACTCTGTGTATTAAACATCAATAGCAACTTGGTGTCATTAAAATAAACTAGTATCAACTCTGGTGTCATTAAACATCAACTAGTATCAACTCTGGTGTCATTAAACATCAACTAGTATCAACTCTGGTGTCATTAAACATCAACTAGTATCAACTCTGGTGTCATTAAACATCAACTAGTATCAACTCTGGTGTCATTAAACATCAACTAGTATCAACTCTGGTGTCATTAAACATCAACTAGTATCAACTCTGGTGTCATTAAACATCAACTAGTATCAACTCTGGTGTCATTAAACATCAACTAGTATCAACTCTGGTGTCATTACACATCAACTAGTATCAACTCTGGTGTCATTACACATCAACTAGTATCGACTCTGGTGTCATTAAACATCAACTAGTATCAACTCTGGTGTCATTAAACATCAACTAGTATCAACTCTGGTGTCATTAAACATCAACTAGTATCAACTCTGGTGTCATTAAACATCAACTAGTATCAACTCTGGTGTCATTAAAGTAAGTAAGTAAGTAAGTAATATTTATTTATATAGCGCTTTTCGAGACCAGGGTCACAAAGCGCTTAAACAATCAAAACAATACTCAAAAAAGTACATACTTTAAAGATCAAGATAATACTGAGAACAACACAGGAGTTCGAGAAATTCAAGGAAAAGCCTGAACAAATAGAAACGTCTTAAGATGTTTCTTAAAGGAGTCAGTAGATCATCAAGTGCAAAGAGAGAGAAGATCGTTCCAAAGCTTAGGAGCAACAGCCTGAAAAGATTTCTCTCCTCTGGTCCTGAGCCGTGTGCGTGGAACCATAAGTAGATTCTGATCCACAGACCTCAGAGCCCGAGCTGGGGTGTAAGGCAGGATCAGATCAGTGATGTAAGGAGGAGCCTGACCATGAATAGCTCTGAAAGTAAGACCCAGAATTTTAAAGTTGATCCTGAAAGAAACTGGAAGCCAGTGAAGAGTATTAAGGACCGGAGAAATGTGAGTTCTTCTACTAGAGCGGGTCTGAATACTGGCTGCAGAGTTCTGAATCAACTGCAGACGAGACACATCCTTCTTGTTAAGACATGAAAACAAACTGTTACAATAGTCCAGACGAGAAGAAACAAATGCATGGATTATAAGATCCAGATCATGTTCCGACAACATTTTCCTAAGTTTAGAGATTTTTCTCAGTTGAAGGAAACAGTTTCTGGTCAGTTTTCTACAGTGTCGAACAAGAGACATGTCTTTATCAAATACAACACCCAGGTTTCTCAGGCTCAGTTTGACAGACTGACCTAAGTCACCCAAGTACTGACTCAACCCTGGAATCTTATCATCAGGAGCAATCACCAGAGTTTCAGTTTTGTCCACATTTAGCTGTAAAGTGTTTTCACTCATTGTTTGATTTCTAGCAAACAATTGACTAAGCTGTTCAGCCTCTGGGGCTCAGTTGGGTCAAAAGAGCAGTAGAGCTGGATGTCATCAGCAAAAATGTGATAAGAAACATCTGGAAATCTCTGAATGATTTTACCGAGGGGAATCAAGTACAGCAAAAACAATAAAGGACCCAAAACAGAACCTTGAGGGACTCCACACAACAGATCTGCCGATTCAGACCTCATTTGATTGGCAGATACACTAAAACTGCGCCAAAAATCAACTAGTATCAACTCTGGTGTCATTAAACATCAACTAGTATCAACTCTGGTGTCATTAAACATCAACTAGTATCAACTCTGGTGTCATTAAACATCAACTAGTATCGACTCTGGTGTCATTAAACATCATCTAGTATCAACTCTGGTGTCATTAAACATCAACTAGCATCAACTCTGGTGTCATTAAACATCAACTAGTATCAAGTCTGGTGTCATTAAACATCAACTAGTATCAACTCTGGTGTCATTAAACATCAACTAGTATCAACTCTGGTGTCATTAAACATCAACTAGTATCAACTCTGGTGTCATTAAACATCAACTAGTATCGACTCTGGTGTCATTAAACATCAACTAGTATCAACTCTGGTGTCATTAAACATCAACTAGTATCAACTCTGGTGTCATTAAACATCCACTAGTATCAACTCTGGTGTCATTAAACATCAACTAGTATCAACTCTGGTGTCATTAAACATTAACTAGTATCAACTCTGGTGTCATTAAACATCAACTAGTATCAACTCTGGTGTCATTAAACATCAACTAGAATCAACTCTGGTGTCATGTAGTGAATGTTCCTCATCATGACCATGTTTTAATTATTACTTTATAAAGCTGCTCTGAAATCTGGACGAACCAGAGGTTACGAGAGTCCATTATGACGTAATAATGGCTTCACCCCTCCTCAAGCTGTAATCATGCTTTTTTTATACAACGAGTCCCTTGGAGGTGGAGACCATTGATGACCCGCGGTGACAAACCTCCATGTTTGACCAATCACAGCAGAGCGGGTGTGGTTATGGTCAACAAGATTTCATCTCCAGAACAACAAAGTGTTTTCAGTGGGCGGACACACACTGATGATACAAAAGAGTCACAAATCAAAATTACACACACACACTGATGATACAATAGAGTCACACATCACAACAACACACACACTGATGATACAATAGAGTCACACATCACAACAATACACACACTGATGATACAATAGAGTCACTCATCACAACAACACACACACACACACCACACACTTTAACACACTCACACTTACACACTTTAACACACTCACACATATACACTTTAACACACACACACACACATACACACAGACACACACACTTTAACACGCACACACACACACACACAGACACACAGTAGTTGTGTAGTTGCAGCTGGAATGTCAGAATGACAAAAATGAGGAGAAAACAAATTGTCCTATTATGAAACACTTATTAGAATTCTTACACTTTTACATTTATGAACACACGTGTTGTTGTGATGAAAGTCTTGTTGTCGCTGGTTGTTACACTTTTATATTTACACGTGTTGTTGTGATGAAAGTCTTGTTGTCGCTGGTGTTTGTTACACTTTTACATTTACACGTGTTGTTGTGATGAAAGTCTTGTTGTCGCTGGTGTTTGTTACACTTTTACATTTACATGTGTTGTTGTGATGAAAGTCTTGTTGTCGCTGGTGTTTGTTACACTTTACATTTACATTGTTGTTGTGATGAAAGTCTTGTTGTCGCTGGTGTTTGTTACACTTTTACATTTACATGTGTTGTTGTGATGAAAGTCTTGTTGTCGCTGGTGTTTGTTACACTTTTACATTTACATTTGTTGTTGTGATGAAAGTCTTGTTGTCGCTGGTGTTTGTTACACTTTTACATTTACATGTGTTGTTGTGATGAAAGTCTTGTTGTCGTTTGTTGTCGCTGGTGTTTGTTACACTTTTACATTTACCATCTGTTGTTTTACATGTTGCGTGGTGTTTGACTTTACATGAAAGTCTTGTTGTCTTGTTGTCGCTGGTGTTTGTTACACTTTTTACATTTACATCTGTTGTTGTGATGAAAGTCTTGTTGTCGCTGGTGTTTGTTACACTTTTACATTTACATCTGTTGTTGTGATGAAAGTCTTGTTGTCGCTGGTGTTTGTTACACTTTTTCTTTTTTTTCTGGTGTTTGTTACACTTTTTACATTTACATCTGTTGTTGTGATGAAAGTCTTGTTGTCGCTGGTGTTTGTTACACTTTTACATTTACATCTGTTGTTGTGATGAAAGTCTTGTTGTCGCTGGTGTTTGTTACACTTTTACATTTACATCTGTTGTTGTGATGAAAGTCTTGTTGTCGCTGGTGTTTGTTACACTTTTACATTTACATCTGTTGTTGTGATGAAAGTCTTGTTGTCGCTGGTGTTTGTTACACTTTTCAATTTACATCTGTTGTTGTGATGAAAGTCTTGTTGTCGCTGGTGTTTGTTACACTTTTACATTTACATCTGTTGTTGTGATGAAAGTCTTGTTGTCGCTGGTGTTTGTTACACTTTTACATTTACATCTGTTGTTGTGATGAAAGTCTTGTTGTCGCTGGTGTTTGTTACACTTTTACATTTACATCTGTTGTTGTGATGAAAGTCTTGTTGTCGCTGGTGTTTGTTACACTTTTACACATTTACATCTGTTGTTGTGATGAAAGTCTTGTTTCGCTGGTGTTTGTTACACTTTTACATTTACATCTGTTGTTGTGATGAAAGTCTTGTTGTCGCTGGTGTTTGTTACACTTTTACATTTACATCTGTTGTTGTGATGAAAGTCTTGTTGTCGCTGGTGTTTGTTACACTTTTACATTTACATCTGTTGTTGTTGTGAAAGTCTTGTTGTCGCTGGTGTTTGTTACACTTTTACATTTACATCTGTTGTTGTGATGAAAGTCTTGTTGTCGCTGGTGTTTGTTAGTTGTTGTGATGAAAGTCTTGTTGTCGCTGGTGTTTGTTACACTTTTACATTTACATCTGTTGTTGTGATGAAAGTCTTGTTGTCGCTGGTGTTTGTTACACTTTCTTTACATGTTTGACAGTCTTGTTGTCGCTGGTGTTTGTTACACTTTTACATTTACATGTGTTGTTGTGATGAAAGTCTTGTTGTCGCTGGTGTTTGTTACACTTTTACATTTACATCTGTTGTTGTGATGAAAGTCTTGTTGTCGCTGGTGTTTGTTACACTTTTACATTTACATCTGTTGTTGTGATGAAAGTCTTGTTGTCGCTGGTGTTTGTTACACTTTTACATTTACATCTGTTGTTGTGATGAAAGTCTTGTTGTCGCTGGTGTTTGTTACACTTTTACATTTACATGTGTTGTTGTGATGAAAGTCTTGTTGTCGCTGGTGTTTGTTACACTTTTACATTTACATGTGTTGTTGTGATGAAAGTCTTGTTGTCGCTGGTGTTTGTTACACTTTTACATTTACATGTGTTGTTGTGATGAAAGTCTTGTTGTCGCTGGTGTTTGTTACACTTTTACATTTACATCTGTGTTGTTGTGATGAAAGTCTTGTTGTCGCTGGTGTTTGTTACACTTTTACATTTACATCTGTTGTTGTGATGAAAGTCTTGTTGTCGCTGGTGTTTGTTACACTTTTACATTTACATCTGTTGTTGTGATGAAAGTCTTGTTGTCGCTGGTGTTTGTTACACTTTTACATTTACATCTGTTGTTGTGATGAAAGTCTTGTTGTCGCTGGTGTTTGTTACACTTTTACATTTACATCTGTGTTGTTGTGATGAAAGTCTTGTTGTCGCTGGTGTTTGTTACACTTTTACATTTACATGTGTTGTTGTGATGAAAGTCTTGTTGTCGCTGGTGTTTGTTACACTTTTACATTTACATGTGTTGTTGTGATGATGAGAGTCTTGTTGTCGCTGGTGTTTGTTACACTTTTACATTTACATCTGTTGTTGTGATGAAAGTCTTGTTGTCGCTGGTGTTTGTTACACTTTTACATTTACATCTGTTGTTGTGATGAAAGTCTTGTTGTCGCTGGTGTTTGTTACACTTTTACATTTACATCTGTTGTTGTGATGAAAGTCTTGTTGTCGCTGGTGTTTGTTACACTTTTACATTTACATCTGTTGTTGTGATGAAAGTCTTGTTGTCGCTGGTGTTTGTTACACTTTTACATTTACATCTGTTGTTGTGATGAAAGTCTTGTTGTCGCTGGTGTTTGTTACACTTTTACATTTACATCTGTTGTTGTGATGAAAGTCTTGTTGTCGCTGGTGTTTGTTACACTTTTACATTTACATGTGTTGTTGTGATGAAAGTCTTGTTGTCGCTGGTGTTTGTTACACTTTTACATTTACATCTGTTGTTGTGATGAAAGTCTTGTTGTCGCTGGTGTTTGTTACACTTTTACATTTACATGTGTTGTTGTGATGAAAGTCTTGTTGTCGCTGGTGTTTGTTACACTTTTACATTTACATCTGTTGTTGTGATGAAAGTCTTGTTGTCGCTGTTTGGGTTTGTTACACTTTTACATTTACATCTTGTTGTCGCTGGTGTTTGTTACACTTTTACATTTACATCTGTTGTTGTGATGAAAGTCTTGTTGTCGCTGGTGTTTGTTACACTTTTACATTTACATCTGTTGTTGTGATGAAAGTCTTGTTGTCGCTGGTGTTTGTTACACTTTTACATTTACATCTGTTGTTGTGATGAAAGTCTTGTTGTCGCTGGTGTTTGTTACACTTTTACATTTACATCTGTTGTTGTGATGAAAGTCTTGTTGTCGCTGGTGTTTGTTACACTTTTACATTTACATGTGTTGTTGTGATGAAAGTCTTGTTGTCGCTGGTGTTTGTTACACTTTTATATTAATATGTTTTTGTTATGAAAGTCTTGTTGTCGCTGGTGTTTGTTACACTTTACATTTACATCTGTTGTTGTGATGAAAGTCTTGTTGTCGCTGGTGTTTGTTACACTTTTACATTTACATCTGTTGTTGTGATGAAAGTCTTGTTGTCGCTGGTGTTTGTTACACTTTTACATTTACATCTGTTGTTGTGATGAAAGTCTTGTTGTCGCTGGTGTTTGTTACACTTTTACATTTACATCTGTTGTTGTGATGAAAGTCTTGTTGTCGCTGGTGTTTGTTACACTTTTACATTTACATCTGTTGTTGTGATGAAAGTCTTGTTGTCGCTGGTGTTTGTTACACTTTTACATTTACATCTGTTGTTGTGATGAAAGTCTTGTTGTCGCTGGTGTTTGTTACACTTTTACATTTACATCTGTTGTTGTGATGAAAGTCTTGTTGTCTGTTTTGTTTTTACATTTACATGTGTTGCTGGATAGTTTGTTACTGGCTTTTTTACATTTACATCTGTTGTTGTGATGAAAGTCTTGTTGTCGCTGGTGTTTGTTACACTTTTACATTTACATCTGTTGTTGTGATGAAAGTCTTGTTGTCGCTGGTGTTTGTTAATTTTAATTTTTTGTTACACTTTTACATTTACATCTGTTGTTGTGTTGAAAGTCTTTTTGTCGCTGGTGTTTGTTACACTTTTACATTCACATCTGTTGTTGTGATGAAAGTCTTGTTGTCGCTGGTGTTTGTTACACTTTTACATTTACATTTGTTGTTGTGATGAAAGTCTTGTTGTCGCTGGTGTTTGTTACACTTTTACATTTACATGTGTTGTTGTGATGAAAGTCTTGTTGTCGCTGGTGTTTGTTACACTTTTACATTTACATCTGTTGTTGTGATGAAAGTCTTGTTGTCGCTGGTGTTTGTTGCATTTTACATTTAAATCTGTTGTTGTGATGAAAGTCTTGTTGTCGCTGGTGTTTGTTGCATTTTACATTTAAATCTGTTGTTGTGATGAAAGTCTTGTTGTCGCTGGTGTTTGTTACACTTTTACATTCACATCTGTTGTTTGTTGAAAGTCTTGTTACATTTGGTGTTTCATCTGTTGTTGTGATGAAAGTCTTGTTGTCGCTGGTGTTTGTTACACTTTTACATTTACATGTGTTGTTGTGATGAAAGTCTTGTTGTCGCTGGTGTTTGTTACACTTTTACATTTACATGTGTTGTTGTGATGAAAGTCTTGTTGTCGCTGGTGTTTGTTACACTTTTACATTTACATGTGTTGTTGTGATGAAAGTCTTGTTGTCGCTGGTGTTTGTTACACTTTTACATTTACATCTGTTGTTGTGATGAAAGTCTTGTTGTCGCTGGTGTTTGTTACACTTTTACATTTACATGTGTTGTTGTGATGAAAGTCTTGTTGTCGCTGGTGTTTGTTACACTTTTACATTTACATGTGTTGTTGTGATGAACATCTTGTTGTTCGCTGGTGTTTGTTACACTTTTACATTTACATGTGTTGTTGTGATGAAAGTCTTGTTGTCGCTGGTGTTTGTTACACTTTTACATTTACATGTGTTGTCGTGATGAACATCTTGTTGTCGCTGGTTTTTGTTACACTTTTACATTTACATGTGTTGTTGTGATGAAAGTCTTGTTGTCGCTGGTGTTTGTTACACTTTTACATTTACATGTGTTGTTGTGATGAAAGTCTTGTTGTCGCTGGTGTTTGTTACACTTTTACATTCACATCTGTTGTTGTGATGAAAGTCTTGTTGTCGCTGGTGTTTGTTACACTTTTACATTTACATTTGTTGTTGTGATGAAAGTCTTGTTGTCGCTGGTGTTTGTTACACTTTTACATTTACATGTGTTGTTGTGATGAAAGTCTTGTTGTCGCTGGTGTTTGTTACACTTTTACATTTACATCTGTTGTTGTGATGAACGTCTTGTTGTCGCTGGTGTTTGTTGCATTTTACATTTAAATCTGTTGTTGTGTTGAAAGTCTTGTTGTCGCTGGTGTTTGTTGCATTTTACATTCACATCTGTTGTTGTGATGAAAGTCTTGTTGTCGCTGGTGTTTGTTACACTTTTACATTTACATCTGTTGTTCTGTTGAAAGTCTTGTTGTCGCTGGCGTTTGTTTCACTTTTACAATTACATCTGTTGTTGTGATGAAAGTCTTGTTGTCTCTGGTGTTTGTTACACTTTTACATTTAAATCTGTTGTTGTGTTGAAAGTCTTGTTGTCGCTGGTGTTTGTTGCATTTTACATTTAAATCTGTTGTTGTGTTGAAAGTCTTGTTGTCGCTGGTGTTTGTTGCATTTTACATTCACATCTGTTGTTGTGATGAAAGTCTTGTTGTCGCTGGTGTTTGTTGCATTTTACATTTAAATCTGTTGTTGTGTTGAAAGTCTTGTTGTCGCTGGTGTTTGTTGCATTTTACATTTAAATCTGTTGTTGTGTTGAAAGTCTTGTTGTCGCTGGTGTTTGTTACACTTTTACATTTAAATCTGTTGTTGTGATGAAAGTCTTGTTGTTGCTGGTCTTTGTTACACTTTTACATTTACATTTGTTGTTGTGATGAAAGTCTTGTTGTCGCTGGTGTTTGTTACACTTTTACATTTACATGTGTTGTTGTGATGAAAGTCTTGTTGTCGCTGGGTGTTTGTTACACTTTTTACATTTACATGTGTTGTTGTGATGAAAGTCTTGTTGTCGCTGGTGTTTGTTACACTTTTACATTTACATTTGTTGTTGTGATGAAAGTCTTGTTGTCGCTGGTGTTTGTTACACTTTTACATTTACATGTGTTGTTGTGATGAAAGTCTTGTTGTCGCTGGTGTTTGTTACACTTTTACATTTAAATCTGTTGTTGTGTTGAAAGTCTTGTTGTCGCTGGTGTTTGTTACACTTTTACATTTACATCTGTTGTTGTGATGAACGTCTTGTTGTCGCTGGTGTTTGTTGCATTTTACATTTAAATCTGTTGTTGTGTTGAAAGTCTTGTTGTCGCTGGTGTTTGTTGCATTTTACATTCACATCTGTTGTTGTGATGAAAGTCTTGTTGTCGCTGGTGTTTGTTACACTTTTACATTTACATGTGTTGTTGTGATAAAAGTCTTGTTGTCGCTGGTGTTTGTTACACTTTTACATTTACATCTGTTGTTGTGTTGAAAGTCTTGTTGTCGCTGGTGTTTGTTACACTTTTACATTTACATCTGTTGTTGTGATGAAAGTCTTGTTGTCGCTGGTGTTTGTTACACTTTTACATTTACATCTGTTGTTGTGATGAACATCTTGTTGTCGCTGGTGTTTGTTACACTTTTACATTTACATGTGTTGTTGTGATGAAAGTCTTGTTGTCGCTGGTGTTTGTTACACTTTTACATTTACATGTGTTGTTGTGATGAAAGTCTTGTTGTCGCTGGTGTTTGTTACACTTTTACATTTACATGTGTTGTTGTGATGAAAGTCTTGTTGTCGCTGGTGTTTGTTACACTTTTACATTTACATCTGTTTTCATTCAATGATGTTAAAACTTACGCTGAGACATCACTCGTGTCTTGATGTTTTTGTCGACTCACCCTCTCGCTCTTCGCTCACGTCATCTTCTCTCGAACACAACTTTCATTTCTCTTTTGACGCGTTGACATCATTCTTGCCAAACTGATCGTCTTGTGCAACTTTTGTTTTTTTATTTCATACGCACGGACTCACACACGGACTCACACACGGACTCACACACGGACTCACACACGGACTCACGCACAAACGACAACGAATCATTTTGTTGTTTTAAAAAAAAAAAAAAATTGATAATTGAAAAAATTGAATTAGTTTAGTTATTGAATAATTTAAAAAAAAATGTAATCTTTTTTTTAATTAAATTTTGTTTAATTCGTAGTCCTTTTTAATTTAATATAACAATTTTGGTATAAAAGTGCCACCATTTTATATTTAATTTATAAGGCTAAAAAAAAAGAATTAAATTTAAAAACTGTATTAATAAAACAATTAACAAATACAATAATTTATTTTTTTAACTCAATAAAGGCAGATCTGTGTATTATCTTCAACCCTGCCTCTAGTGTAGGTGTGAGGTACTACACCTGCAATGTGACTTTCATCAGTAACAAAAGTGTGTCATCGTAACAACAAAGGTGTTCTTAGACAATCAGACAAGATCAATCAATCCCAGATCATTACTGACACTCAAGTGTTTCGTTCATTTCATTCTGTTTTTAAGTCGAGGTCGACAATCGGACTTTAATGAAGCTTTCTTTAAAAAAAAAACATTTTTTAAATCATATTTTTAAAAGTAGAATGAGTTTCAGGTGCTCCTGATAACATTACACAACTACACACATGAAGGGGTTCACAAAGGTTGTTGCATCAGACGTCCTCAAAAGTGGTATGTACATTGTGTGTGTGTGTGTGTGTGTGAGTGTGTGTATTAAAGTCTATAGTTATCAATTAACAAGGCAAATGACATAAAAACAGGTTATGAAGTAGAAAACTGAATTATATATACTACATATATAATACTCTATATTGTTTATATTTAGCATTAGCATATGAGCTAACACGCTAGCAGCTCTCACGTCATCGATCGACAGTGTGAACGACGTGAGAAATGTTTGTCTGAATTCAAATGTATTTTGACTCGACGCCTTCTGACTCAACCCGTGATAAGAAACATGTTTATTTTCACGGCATCTGCAGCGGCGGCGTCGACCACGAGCCTCACGATCGAGGGGAGACTCGGAAAACCCCGGCCGAGGCGTTACCTGAAGTAGTGCTGACTCGGATGTGGTTCAGTTTCCTTTTGTGTCAGAAGTTGAACGTTAGTCAGCAGATCATCGTCCGACGACTAAATCTGTTTCTTCTCAACGTTACGATTTCATTTCAAGTAGAAAACACACACTTTATATTTAATCAACTGGAAACTAGTTTTAAGAAAACGTGACGGTTTAATGTTCCCGTAAGTTTTATACTTTATACTTAAACTGAAGAAAACATTGAGCGAAAAAGCAGCGAATAAACTGAAACAATCGTTCAATTAAAATGTGTTTTTTTTTCCTCAAATCTGTTCAATTGTGACCCTCAGGCTGTTTTTCTTTTTTTTCTTTCTCTTTACTTCTGTTTCTGAAGGAGTGACTGCATGTCAAAGGCTGAACAAGACGTCAAAGCATTGAATAATCAAGTTATCGCCAGTTTATCATCGTTTTGTTTCACAACAAAAACAGTTTTTTAAACCCTCCTGTACTTTTTTCACACAAGTTGACTTGTTTTATTCGTCAGTAAAAACGACTTTTAAATCCCTTCCACTCCTAGTTTATACCAAATACCTGATCTTCAATTTTAAAAACTGCTCAATCCAATCACTTTTAACTGGTTTAATTATTTTGTTTTTGATTTAGTTTAGTTTGACTTCGTCCTAAAAAGAATACATTTTATAAATTTAATATAATTTTTTCCTTCAGATTTACATAAACGAATCTTGAAAAGTTTCTTTATTGAGCATTAGTTGGAAATTGATCTCTGCAAAAATACACAAAGAAAAAACATTTACAAAAAATGTCTAAATAAAATTAAAAAAATTAAAGTTTGATTAATTTCTCCGCTATAACTGACTTAGCTTGGTCACTATTTCTTGAATTTACCTTCGAAAATATTTAAAGGGTCTTAAATAATGACAACTTTACAAACATTTTGGAAACATTACAAACATTTTTTCGCTGAAAATGATGAGTAAACAATATTGTGACGGTTAAGAATCAGGCACAACAGCGCCCTCTACAGGCCAAAGAAATACCTCATCCTGGAGTAAAAGGTCAAACGATTTAAAAGAAGTCTTGTGATTAAAAGATAATTTAAAGATGAATGTTTGTCTTGATCATACATGTCATGCAAAGAGATATTTGTTGGTGATGATTTCTATCTCAGGAGCATCTCGAACACGTCTGTCTGAGGAGGAACATGTTCGGACGTTGCCTTCAAACTCTGACAGAACAAAAAAAGAAAAAAAAAACGTCATAGCAGGACATTCAGGGAAATTCGGTTGCCTCACAAAGTGCACGTCATTTCCTCTCATGACAAATTGTGGTTTCTGCTTTTTCAAAAAAGAGAGAAAAAGAGGTTTAAAGGAGGTGATGATGAGTCGGGAGAGCAAGTCGTCTGAGAGTCGTGATCGGAGGATGAATGGTCGCGATCGGAGGAGACCAGTCGCAAGTGAGTGTCTTCACCAGCAGCTCTGGTCCAGCAGTTAGTTTGACCTGAAGGTTTCTTCTAAACTGTTCATCTCACGGATGGAGTTTAAAACCAGCAACTAAAGAGGAAGATGTTCTGGATTTAAATGTTTCTCTTTTATTCTCTACTTTGTTGGAATTGAATCAAAAATGATTTTAAATATTACAAGTTTATTCATAAATGTTTAATTAACTTAAATGTTGTTTTGATTGAAAACTGATCAGAAACTTATTTTTTTGTTGCTAAACTATAGATGAACTTTTTTACAAAACTAGATGTTATCCTAAGAATGTTTTTAGCTGTTTTGTCTCATTTTTTCAATTATAATTTTAACTTGAATCAAAACATTGCATGTGCATGTGTTTAAATACGTGCATGATTGTGTATGTATTTCTTAAACATTATTAATATAATTTAAAATCAAATGTTTCAATTCTAAAGAATTTCCGAACCAGTGATATTCATGGAAATGTGTCAGAATAAATGCACTGATCTGAGTACCTCATAAATGCCTGAGCTGAAGGTCACATGAGGGAATTAACTTATGTTAACTCAACTAACTAACTTGAGAAAGTTATGATTTGGCCTTTAACTCTTCAAAATTAAAACAATTGCATTGATTTAAGCATCAATTTTTTTATTTTTTTTTTAATAATTTAATTCAATAATTTGTATATTTACATGTTTTGTATATTTGATATGTTGGTTATTTTTCTTATTTTTTCCTAATTATTTGTTTTTTAAAAATGTAATAGTTAAAAAAAATGTTTTACAATATAGTTCGATATTCTTATTCAAATGTCATTAATAAAATCTAAACAAGACTAAATGGTTCCTAAACGACCTTGTAAACGAAGAAAGTTGATCTTTGATTCACGGGTTACATTAAATTCAATTAAATGTTGTTTCACCAGACATTACCAACAGAGCACCGAGCATCTTGATCATGTGCTTCTACGCTGTCACGTGATCGTCTTCCTGTCGCATGATTGGCTGAAAGTTTGACCCAGTGACTCTGAGCTCTGTTGGTTTGGTCTGTTGACTCTATTATAATAACATTTATATATTGAATTAAAAAGACCAAGAATTAAAACATGCTGAATTTAAAACCTTTATTTTTTAATAACTGGAATTAGAAAATCAAACTCTATGTATACATTTATTTTTTCATTTTGAAAACATATTTGTTTTAAATTAAATTAATAAAAAACGAGTTTGACCTTTCAAGGTAGAAATGGTTAAATTCCATTGTTTAAGAAAATGAATAATTAACTAATTAAACCTAAAAAAAAAGAAGCAATTAATTACTTTTTAAGTAAGTTTCAACATGTGAAATGTTCTGATGACACCGATATACGTCGAGATGGAGGAGAAAAGTCCAGCCTAACTGCCACCTTCACGAACTTCTAATGGTCTTGAAGCAGTGTTTGCTCAGAGGTTCCTCAGATCCTCACCTGATCCTTCTCCTCCAGCAATCCTCGCTCTCCTGCTGCTGATGGACTGGAGCACAAGCCTGGAGGCCAACAGGAACCAGCAGTGTGTGAAGTCTCTCCAGCAGACGCTCAAGCAGTCTCGACTCACCCACAAAGAATCCGTGGAGCTGATGAGAACATACGTGAGTCTGGAGCTTCTGTCTGAGTCCGTGACTCTCCTCTGACTCACTCTTGTCTCCTCAGAAAGCCTCCGTGGGAAACTCCTCGGAGCTGTTCTGCCGGGCGACCCTCAACAACGTGCCGAGCCCCAAGATCTCCGGCCTGGAGCCCTCGGAGAGGCTGGCGAGCGTCTACACCAAGATCCAGGCCTTCCTGCCGCACTTCAAGCGGGTCTACATGCAGCAGGCGGAGCTGCAGCCGCCGGCCAGCTCGCTGCTCAAGGAGCTGAACCGGATCACCCTCAGGAGCCGAGACCTGGGCTTCCTCTTCAAGAGGTTTTACCAGGACTTCTTCCCCAACCTGCCGCTACCGGACCCCTGGACCGGGACCACCTCACTGCCTCCGGCTCAGAACATCTTCCAGCAGAAGGTCTACGGATGCGTGGTCCTGAAGACCTTCAAGACCTTCCTTTTGAACGTTTCCCGAGAAGTCCGGGTTCTGAAGAGCAAGGTCTGCAGGAAGCAAGTGAACGCACTCTTCTTCTGATCCACCAGACTTTCTGGACCAGAACTTTCACAAAACTCTATTTTCTCAAAGACCAAATGTATGTACCGGAGCCTATTTATGGTATTTAATATTTATTTTCTCAAGTATTTTCTTACATTGTCTATTTAATACATCGCAAATATATGATGTAAACAATGATTAAATATTTAAAAAACACTTTAAGGTCTGATTCATCTTTTACGTTGAAAGTACACAAAGTGTTTTTTCCTCTATTTTTTGTTCATCCAATGAAAACGAAGATAAGATTTATGCTTTGTCATGTTTTACATTTAACTTAAAATTCAAAAAGTCAAACTTGCTGCTTCATTATTCTCCATGTGCTAGTGATGCTATGCTAACGTCATGCTAGCAATACTAGCATCTCAGTCTTGGCAAAAAAGTAAAATCTTACACTTGATTATTCTTCATGTGCTAACGATGCTATGCTATTGTTATGCTAGCATCTATGTTTTGTTTGAACTTTTATAGTTTGAACTCCTAAGATTATTCAAAGTCAAAAATGAAAAACCTCTGCTACGTTATTCTTAATATAAGTAAGTAATTTATATTTATATAGCGCTTTTCTAGACCGGGTCACAAAGCGAGAAAAACACAGGTGTCCCAGAAAATTAGGGAAAAGCGTGATACTATGCTAACATGAGGCTAGCACTACTAGCATCTATGTTTGGAGGAGTTTTATGAAGATTTACTTCTAACTTTTAAGATGATTCAAAGTAAAAAAGTCAAATATGCTGCTTAGTTAATTCTAATGCACTAGTGATGCTATGCTAACAGCATGCTAGTATTACTAGCATCTGTGCTTTGTGGAGTTATAACTCGAATACCATCGCAGTTAAAAAGTCAAATCTAACACTTGATTATTCTTCATGTGCTAGTGATGCTATGCTAACACCATGCTAGCATTACTAGCATCTATGCTTTGTGGGGTTTAATTCTAATATTATTCACAGTTAAAAAGTCAAACCTAACACTTGTTTATCCTCCATGTGCTATTGATGCCATGCTAACTTCAAGCTAGCGTTACTAGAATCTATATTTTGTGGGAGTTTTATAAAGTTTCACATCTAACTTTTAAGATGATTCCAAGTCAAAAAGTGAAATCTACCGTTTCGTTATTCTGCTTCTGCTAGTGATGCTATGCTAACGTCATGCTAGCGTTACTAGAATCTATATTTTGTGGGAGTTTTATAAAGTTTCACATCTAACTTTTAAGATGATTCCAAGTGAAAAAGTGAAATCTACCGCTTCGTTATTCTGCTTGTGCTAGTGATGCTATGCTAACGTCATGCTAGCATTACTAGAATCTATATTTTGTGGGAGTTTTATAAAGTTTCACATCTAACTTTTAAGATGATTCCAAGTCAAAAAGTGAAATCTACTGCTTCGTTATTCTGCTTCTGCTAGTGATGTTATGCTAACGTCATGCTAGCGTTACTAGAATCTATATTTTGTGGGAGTTTTATAAAGTTTCACATCTAACTTTTAAGATGATTCCAAGTGAAAAAGTGAAATCTACCGCTTCGTTATTCTGCTTCTGCTAGTGATGCTATGCTAACGCCATGCTAGCGTTACTAGAATCTATATTTTGTGGGAGTTTTATAAAGTTTCACATCTAACTTTTAAGATGATTCCAAGTCAAAAAGTGAAATCTACCGCTTCGTTATTCTGCTTCTGCTAGTGATGCTATGCTAACGTCATGCTAGCATTACTAGAATCTATATTTTGTGGGAGTTTTATAAAGTTTCACGTCTAACTTTTAAGATGATTCCAAGTGAAAAAGTGAAATCTACCGCTTCGTTATTCTGCTTCTGCTAGTGATGCTATGCTAACGTCATGCTAGCATTACTAGAATCTATATTTTGTGGGAGTTTTATAAAGTTTCACATCTAACTTTTAAGATGATTCCAAGTCAAAAAGTGAAAATTCTGCTAGTGATGCTATGCTAACGTCACGCTAGCATTAATAGCATCTTAATTTTCTTCAGTTTTACTTTTAACCAGGATTTTTCCGTCTCATATCATTGTGGTCGCACAAGAAGATGATTCTATGTCACTAGATTTTACTTTAGTTTAGTTGTAACAATAACTTGTTGAATGCTAAAAAAAAAGATGCTAACACCAGGAGAAGAAAGACGCACAAGAGAGAACCATGAGGTCAAGTAGCTCCAGGTTGGATGAAACCCTGTCGGGCAGAATAGAAATCAGGAAGCGCCAGAGACGCTGACTGTGTGGACGCGAGTGATGCATGTGTGCGACACATGGCTGCATCAGATAGGAAAGACTTGGCGAGGCCGGCGTCTGCCCGGTCACGAGGCGTGGGTGTGTCTGGGTCACATCACCCTTCGATCCCGGCTACACTTTTAGAGCCGCAGGAGAAAACAGAAGTTGGAATTCTGCAGAAATACCCCTTTTATAAAAATAAAAAAAAATGAAAGACAGTCGTCATAACGACCGACGAGTCCTGCTGTGTCACGATTCTGTCCATTTCATTGTTTACTGAACAGAGACTTTAAGTCTCGAAGGCGCCGCGACAGAAACATGTCAGTGATTTTGAGTTTGTGTTGTGTTTATTTTGCATCAAAGACCATTTTATTTATTTAGATTCATTAAATGTATCTTGGATTCATCAAGTACAAGCTCTGTTGATGGAGGTTCTTCATCTTAAGATGTTATTTCTGAGCAAGTATCTCTTTTTCATGCAAATGTTCAGCATTAACCATTTTTATTTTGAAATAATGAACATTAAAAAATTGGCTTAAACGTGTTTCTCTCTCTTTTTGTTCAAACATATTTTATTCTGTCAAACAATTGACATGATAAAGTTTATTACGAAAAAAGTTCTGCTTCAGTTTTTCTACGATTTGTAGATATTACATTGTAATTTGTAAATAACATTAATATTTTTACGCTGAATTATTACAGACCATTATGTTCTTAATCAAATATATTTCTACTAGCATCTGAGTTTTGTGGAGTTTTTTTTGAGTTCTACTTTGAATACGATATTAAATTGTATTTTGTAAATAATATTCATATTTATGCTGAATTATTACAGACCATTATGTTCTAAAGCTAAAATATATATTTCTACTAGCATTTATGTTTGGAGGAGTTTTGTGGAGTTTTACTTGAAACATGATTCAAAGTCAAATCTGATTATCCT
The DNA here is from genome assembly GCA_016630915.1 of Callionymus lyra. Classification (NCBI taxonomy): domain Eukaryota; kingdom Metazoa; phylum Chordata; class Actinopteri; order Syngnathiformes; family Callionymidae; genus Callionymus; species Callionymus lyra. The sequence goes on along the minus strand of JACEEU010000685.1, from coordinate 32,353,323 downwards.
CCATTTGTTTGTGATGCTATTACTGCTTTTTTTCTAATTTTAAGATGATTCAAAGTGAAAAAGTTAAAATCTACTGCTTCGTTGTTCTGCTTCTGCTAGTGATGCTATGCTAACGTCATGCTAGCAATTATAGCATCTATGTTTTGTGGAGTTTTGACTATAATATTATTCAAAGTAAAAAAGTCAAAACCTTCCCTTAGTTATTCTTAATATGCTAGTGATGCTATGCTTGCACTACTAGCATCTAAGTTTTGTTTAGTTTTTTTTTCTTTGAGTACGATATTAAATTGTATTTTTTAATTAATATTATAATTTTTTCTTAATTATTTCAACGACACTATGTTCCTAAAGCTATTTCTAAAAGCATTTTGTTTGGAGGAGTTTTGATTTACTTGTATGATTCTCAATTCTGTTATCTCATTTGCTTGTGATGCTATGCTAACCTTCCCTTTGTTTTTTTTTATTTGTTGGGGGTTGTTTGCTTTCCCCCCAACAATCTTCTTTTTGGGGGTTTTTTTTTTTTTGGGGGTAATTTTTTTTTATTAATATTAATATTTATGCTGAATTATTACAGACCATTATGTTCTAAAGCAAATATATTTCTACTAGCATCTATGTTCGGAGGAGTTTTGAGGAGTTTTACTTCTAACTTGTAATAAATTTCAAAGTCAAATCCGATTGTTTATCCTCCATGCGCTAGTGATACTATGCTAACTTCAAGCTAGTGTTACTAGAATCTATATTTTGTGTAGTTTTATGAAGATTTACTTCTAACTTATAAGATGATTCAAAGTGAAAAAGTTAAATCTACTGCTTCGTTATTCTGCTAGTGATGCTATGCTAACGTCATGCTAGCAATAATAGCATCTATGCTTTGTGGAGTTTAATTCTAATATTATTCACAGTTAAAAAGTCAAATCTAACGTCAAAAAATAGGCTACAAGGTGTTGATTTCTCTTTTTGTTAAAACATATTTTATTCTCTCAAATAATTGACACAATGAAGTTTATTCCAAGGAAAGTTCTGCATCAGTTTTTCAAAGATTTTTAGATATTACATTTTATTTTGTAAAGAATATTAATATTTATGCTGAATTATTACAGTCCATAATGTTCTAAAGCAAATATATTTCATCATGAAATGCTTAAGATAAATTAATATATTGTTTCACAACTTTGTTCTACAAAAGGTTAAACAAGTGTCTTTTTTAGGAATTCAGAAAATATAATTAACGAGATTAAAATAATCACTGGATCCACAAGAAAACCCCACAGTTTTGCAACAGTTCACTCCAGTGTCGGAGGATTTAGAGTCAATCTCTGCTTGATTCGAGCACCTCTGGACACGGTTACTAAACTCCACCAAACTTCCTTATCGCGCCCAAAATAAATCACAAGTTCAGTTCTCCAGAAATATACTCTCGTTCCTGCGAACACAGGCGTTACGTCAACCATGAGTTCAGACATCAAACCCGACGAAAAAGAATCTCCAGGAGCAGGAAGTGGAGAAGGAAGTCAAGGACGCGTGTCTAGTATCGACATGTTAATGACAGGAAGTCACGCAACACAAACGTTACTAGAATCACAAGAACCACAGGAAGTAGTTTCAATCTGGGTCATGAGGCAAGAAGTTCTCTTGATAAACTGGATTCAAAGAACAAAAGAGACTCTGGATCAATGATTCCAGTAACAACACGTAAAAAAAACTTTTTTTTTTGGTTTAAAACCATTTTGTATATATTTTCTTAGTGTTACTCAATGTGAGATGATCAATGTGTCCACTAGAGGTCAGTGTCTCAATGACAAATGTTTACGGTTCATGTATATTAGAAATATATATTTACTTTATATTATTGTTTTGATTTTAGGTTAATGTTTTTCTCATGTGATCTTGTTTGTATTATTTTTGCATTATGTGATTTTATCATGTAAAGTGAACAACGCTTGAAAATAATATAAATTGTATTATTTAATTATTTTTGCGATTCCAGATGTTTAACCACATCTTGTTCATTTCCTGGTAGTACATATTCAATCAAAGACAAATACATCAAGATAAACCACTTTATTGTCAGTATTACTCGCATGTAATGAATGGAAAACGTCTAAAAACTAAAATAAATTGTAATTATCCGAAATGAAATATCTCACATATGAGCTCTACGAGGATTGATTTATCAGAAGAACTTTTATTTTTATTGTCATGTCAAGTTTCTTTCTTTGCTAATAATTCTTCAAAAAACATTTTAAAATCAAATTTATCATCAAAGGATCGTTGAACATTCATATATAAATACCGAGGAAAGAAAAAAGTGATGAAATAAAAGTTGCATAGATTTTTCCGCTGAAAATAGTTTCATGTATATTTAAAGGTAAATGCTCGAGGTTCACTTGCAGAGTGTTGTCGTGTCCATGTTCAAGAAGCGAATGTTCATCCTGGACTCGATTTCAAAGCCTTTCAGGAGCTGCAGGAGAAACATCTCTTAATGTTTTATTGATCTTAAATCTTAGATTCTTAGATAAAACTGAACACAAGATCCAATAGATTCTCAGATGAACTTCAAACACAAACCTTCAAGAAATGCTCGAACGTGATTCCTTCATAGAATTCATCTGGTTCCTGTGTGAGGGCCAATCACAAAACCAAGAGTGAAAAATGAATAAATAAATAAATACATATATTACACATAAATTAAATGCTAATCGTACCATGTGACCCATCGATATACTGGCCACCTCCAACATGGCGGCATCAGCGATACCTTTGGCGGTTTCCTTCCCCAGAGCTCCACTGCGTGATAACAACTCTTCCACGACCTTCAGAGCAAAATGTTTTATACAGAAAAGCACAGATGTTAACTGACGTATTTTCCGCACTATTAGGCACCGGATTATAAGGCGCACCTTCAATGAATGGCCTATTTTAGAAGTGTTTTCATGAATAGTTTGCACCGATTATAAGGGGCATAGAATAAAAGATACAAACGTTTGACTGCGGTTGTGTTATCATCCACTAGATAAAGCTGAGCTAAAGGGAACGTCAACAAAACAGTCAGATAAAGTCAAACTTTATTAAGCGTCTGACAACTTTGTTCACTCCCATGGTAACGATGTTCAAATGATGTTTAAAAGGCTTCAAGCAGCAGCGCGTGAGACTGGTGTTGTGAGCAGATAAATGTTGAGCAGCAGAGAAGTTGAGCGCATGTATGACAGCTAGAGCGCACGTGTATGACATGTTGAACACACGTGTACTAGACTGGTTGAGCGGAGCAGAGGGATTTTGAGTGTACAACAACCAAGACACACTTGCTCAAAACAATGGCAGTAATATCACTCCATAGACATCCGCTATGATGTGACGTGTGCCGTTAATCCCACCCCGTGATGATGAAATGACGTAATCCTGCCCACGACGTGTCGGCTCAGTCGGTGCAGAGTCATGAAGGTGTTTGTAAACAAGTCACTCACCAGGTAATGTTCATACATAAGGCGCTCCGGATTATAAATTATAAGGCTCACTGTCTTTTTTTGAGAAAATTAAAGGCTTTTAAGTGAACCTTATAGTGTGGAAAATACGGTAGTGATCAACTCTGGTGTCATCAAACATCAACTAGTATCAACTCTGGTGTCATTAAACATCAACTAGTATCAACTCTGGTGTCATTAAACATCAACTAGTATCAACTCTGGTGTCATTAAACATCAACTAGTATCAACTCTGGTGTCATTAAACATCAACTAGTATCAACTCTGGTGTCATTAAACATCAACTAGTATCAACTCTGGTGTCATTAAACATCAACTAGTATCAACTCTGTCGTCATTAAACATCAACTAGTATCAACTCTGGTGTCATTAAACATCAACTAGTATCAACTCTGGTGTCATTAAACATCAACTAGTATCAACTCTGGTGTCATTAAACATCAACTAGTATCAACTCTGGTGTCATTAAACATCAACTAGTATCAACTCTGGTGTCATTAAACATCAACTAGTATCAACTCTGGTGTCATTAAACATCAACTAGTATCGAACTCTGGTGTCATTAAACATCAACTAGTATCAACTCTGGTGTCATTAAACATCAACTAGTATCAACTCTGGTGTCATTAAACATCAACTAGTATCAACTCTGGTGTCATTAAACATCAACTAGTATCAACTCTGGTGTCATTAAACATCAACTAGTATCAACTCTGGTGTCATTAAACATCAACTAGTATCAACTCTGGTGTCATTAAACATCAACTAGTATCAACTCTGGTGTCATTAAACATCAACTAGTATCAACTCTGGTGTCATTAAACATCAACTAGTATCAACTCTGGTGTCATTAAACATCAACTAGCATCAACTCTGGTGTCATTAAACATCAACTAGCATCAACTCTGGTGTCATTAAACATCAACTAGTATCAACTCTGGTGTCATTAAACATCAACTAGTATCAACTCTGGTGTCATTAAACATCAACTAGTATCAACTCTGGTGTCATTAAACATCAACTAGCATCAACTCTGGTGTCATTAAACATCAACTAGTATCAACTCTGGTGTCATTAAACATCAACTAGTATCAACTCTGGTGTCATTAAACATCAACTAGTATCAACTCTGGTGTCATTAAACATCAACTAGTATCAACTCTGGTGTCATTAAACATCAACTAGTATCAACTCTGGTGTCATTAAACATCAACTAGCATCAACTCTGGTGTCATTAAACATCAACTAGTATCAACTCTGGTGTCATTAAACATCAACTAGTATCAACTCTGGTGTCATTAAACATCAACTAGTATCAACTCTGGTGTCATTAAACATCAATTAGTATCAACTCTGGTGTCATTAAACATCAACTAGTATCAACTCTGGTGTCATTAAACATCAACTAGTATCAACTCTGGTGTCATTAAACATCAACTAGTATCAACTCTGGTGTCATTAAACATCAACTAGTATCAACGCTGGTGTCATTAAACATCAACTAGTATCAACTCTGGTGTCATTAAACATCAACTAGTATCAACTCTGGTGTCATTAAACATCAACTAGTATCAACTCTGGTGTCATGTAGTAAATGTTCTTCAAGACGCAGTAACTTCTCATCATGACCATGTTTTACACTTTATTACTCTATAAAGTTGCTCTGAAATCTGGACGAATGAGAGGTTACGAGAGTGCAACGACTCACGTGTCTGTACTCGTCCAGGGTTATGGTTCCATCGTCGTCCGTGTCGTGCATGTTGAACAGAACTGAGAGAAGAACCGTCAGTGAAAGTGTCGACGGTGGTGAAGGCCGGACTCACATCTCAGCTTCTCCCTCCTCACGCTCTCTCGCTGCTCCTCGCTCATGTGGTCCGCAGGAGGTCTGAAGTGACACATGACCACCAGGAACTCCTCGAAGGTGATCTCCTGCACCGGACCTTCTCGCAGCTGCCGCAGGTTCCTGCAGCGACAGAGGTTCAGAGGAGAAGGAGACGCTTCGAGCAGTCGCACCTTCGGTCGAAGAAGGCCTCGATGATCTGCGCTCGGATGGGGTTACACGCCAGGTCCGAGATGGAGCTCAGGTTCTCCCTCCTGCACACCAGGAAGTGAGTCAAGAACCAGGTGGTTCCACAGGTTTAGATCCCACAATGCAACTCGTATTGAGTTACACAGGAAGTGAAACACACACCATGTTCTTCACCACTAGATGGCGTCTTACTGAAGTCTGTGTGTGTTAAAGTGTGTATGTGTGTGTGTTTAAAAGTGTGTATGTGCGTGTGTGTTAAAATGTGTGTTTAAAAGTGTGTATGTGCGTGTGTGTTAAAGTGTGTATGTTGTGTGTGTGTGTTAAAGTGTGGATGTGCGTTTAAAAGTTTTTCTGTGCGTGTTTGTTAAAGTGTGTATGTGCGTGTGTGGTAAAATGTGTGTTTAAAAGTGTGTATGTGCGTGTGTGTTAAAGTGTGTATGTGTGTGTGTGTTAAAGTGTGTATGTGTGTGTGTGTTAAAAGTGTGGATGTGTGTTTAAAAGTGTGTATGTGCGTGTGTGTTTAAGTGTGTATGTGCGTGTGTGTTAAAGTGTGTATGTGCGTGTTTGTTAAAGTGTGTATGTGCATGTGTGTTAAAGTGTGTATGTTTGTATTAAAATGTTTGTGTTAGAGTGTTTGTGTGTGTGTTAAAGTGTATATGTGTGTGTGTTTAAAAGTGTGTATGTGAGTGTGAAAAATATTTTAGTATTTCAGTTTCATCAAAACATTGAATTTTAACATTTCAAATGTGGAAACTTTGAATTATTTTCTTGTTTTTTAATATTTGAACCCAGACAAAAAATGAATGAAATGAATTATTGTTTGTAAATAAATAAATGTATCTGTTGTTCTTTGTTATCATTTAAAATTACTGTATTTTCAATGAAACGCTTCATTCTTACACGTGTAGTTTGGATTAATTGTTCGAGTCTCAACACGTTGAAAGTATTTTGGCTCGAGCGTCAGATCAACCGTCACCGAAACTGTAAATCTCACCTCAGCGTCTCCTGGTCGTGGCTCAACTGCTTGAATCTCTTGTGAAGAACTCCGATTTGTTCCCATGAAACTGAAAGACAGCGTTAGTCGAGTGTTAGCCGAGTGTTAGTCGAGTGTTAGTCGAGTGTTAGTCGAGTGTTGGTCGAGTTTTGGTTGAGTGTTGGTCGAGTTTTGGTCGAGTGTTAGTCGAGTGTTAGTCGAGTGTCAGTCGAGTGTTACTCGAGTGTTAGTCGAGTGTTAGTCGAGTGTTAGTCGAGTGTTAGTCGAGTGTTAGTCGAGTGTTAGTCGAGTTTTGGTTGAGTGTTGGTCGAGTTTTGGTCGAGTGTTAGTCGAGTGTTAGTCGAGTGTTAGTCGAGTGTCAGTCGAGTGTTACTCGAGTGTTAGTCGAGTGTTAGTCGAGTGTTAGTCGAGTGTTAGCCGAGTGTTAGTCGAGTGTTAGTCGAGTGTTAGTCGAGTGTTAGTCGAGTGTTAGCCGAGTGTTACTCGAGTGTTAGTCGAGTGTCAGTCGAGTGTTAGTCGAGTGTTAGTCGAGTGTTAGCCGAGTGTTACTCGAGTGTTAGTCGAGTGTTAGTCGAGTGTTAGTCGAGTGTTAGCCGAGTGTTACTCGAGTGTTAGTCGAGTGTTAGTCGAGTGTTAGCCGAGTGTTAGTCGAGTGTTAGTCGAGTGTTGGTCGAGTTTTGGTTGAGTGTTGGTCGAGTTTTGGTCGAGTGTTAGTCGAGTGTTAGTCGAGTGTTAGTCGAGTGTCAGTCGAGTGTTACTCGAGTGTTAGTCGAGTGTTAGTCGAGTGTTAGTCGAGTGTTAGTCGAGTGTTAGTCGAGTGTTAGTCGAGTGTTAGTCGAGTGTTAGTCGAGTGTTAGTCGAGTTTGGGTCGAGTGTTAGTCGAGTGTTAGTCGAGTGTTAGTCGAGTGTTAGTCGAGTGTTAGTCGAGTGTTAGTCGAGTGTTAGTCGAGTGTTAGTCGAGTGTTAGTCGAGTGTTAGTCGAGTGTTAGTCGAGTGTTAGCCGAGTGTTAGTCGAGTGTTAGTCGAGTGTTAGTCGAGTGTTGGCCGAGTGTTAGTCGAGTGTTGGTCGAGTGTTAGTCGAGTGTTAGTCGAGTGTTAGTCGAGTGTTAGTCGAGTGTTAGTCGAGTGTTAGTCGAGTGTTAGTCGAGTGTTAGTCGAGTGTTAGTCGAGTGTTAGCCGAGTGTTAGTCGAGTGTTAGTCGAGTGTTAGTCGAGTGTTAGCCGAGTGTTAGTCGAGTGTTAGTCGAGTGTTAGTCGAGTGTTAGTCGAGTGTTAGTCGAGTGTTAGTCGAGTGTTAGTCGAGTGTTAGCCGAGTGTTAGTCGAGTGTTAGTCGAGTGTTAGTCGAGTGTTAGCCGAGTGTTAGTCGAGTGTTAGTCGAGTGTTAGTCGAGTGTTAGTCGAGTGTTGGTCGAGTGTTGGTCGAGTGTTGGTTGAGTGTTGGTCGAGTGTTGTTCGTTATGACGCAGGGACGTCTTAAAGTGATTGCGTTGAAAGTTTGAAACCTCCTTTGTTAAAGCAACATATCGTAAGAACTTTTCATCTTGTCTCAGTTGTTTTCTTAGAAGATCGTGAACTTCCAAACAAACCTGTCCGTCTTCACCGTATGTTAACGAGCTAAGTTGTTAGCATCATTTATAATAAAAAGGTTGTTATGTGTTACGGTCTTCACCGTATGCTAACGAGCTAAGTTGTTAGCATCATTTATAAAGTGTTATGTGTGCGTTTCACGTACAAGTGATTTATTTATTGATTTGGTGATATCAACGCCGCGGCGGCTCCTCTCTGATGTCGCTCAGTTTGGCGGGAAACCGATGCAAGTCCCGCGAGACTGAGCGTTATAAGTTATATTTTTCTACCATCATGTCGACACAGAAGCGATGAAATAAACGAAAGGGAAATATCGCATCGTTTTTCTATAACCCCCGGACCTTCACTACAGTACTCGCGGCTACACTTTTAGGTGAAAGAAAAATATCGCATTAATATCAATATCACAATTCAAGACAACAATATCTAATATCGCACTTTTATCCTATATCGTGCAGCTCTAGTTTGAGCGACACTTTATTTACGACACATTTATCAATACATGTTGACAAAATGAACAGAAACAGAACATGAATGTGATTCATTGATTCATTGATTCATTGATTCATTGATTCATATAATCATATCATACAGAGGACATTCAGTGACTTAAGAATATTTTTTCATTTGTAACCTTTTAAATTCAATACAAAATGTTGGTGTAATAGTGTCACGATGATTGGATCAAGGTTTGATCCAGTATTTCTGTGCTCTGTTAGTTTTCTGTTCTCTCTATTATACCAATTTATATATTGAATTAAAAGAATTACAAATTAAACCGTTTGAATTGCATTTTTAAATGATTGGAATTAGAAAAATCAAAATCTATATGTACATACATTGAAAAAGCATTTTAATTTTTCAATTCAATGATTAAAATAACAAATTCAAACTTTATTGAATGAAATGACTCAAAATAGAATAATTAAAATCTAAAAAAAAAGAACTTAAAAAACCACTGTTATAAGTAATTATTATTTAATGTCTCCGCGTCTGTTGTTCCTTCAGTCGAGTCTCAATAGATTTAAGTTTCACTGAATTATTGATCGAGGACAGAAAAGAAGGTTATTGTCGAGGATTTACACTCACTATAGTCACGTGTACTCAACTATAGCATCATTTATAATACTTATTCAAAGATATTAATGTTTACAATATAAAATAATATCATTGATAATGTCATGGAAGTTTGTATCTGCTGAGTTTAAAGAAGTCGTTCTGACCACGTGACGTATTTTTTTTTACCAACGAATAATATTTATCTTAGATCACGTGACTATAACTCTACAAATATTACTTACTTAAATACTTCCTATCAAATAAAAAGGTGACATTAAAGGAACGATTAACATTTCAAGTTAAAGCGGTTCACATGATTAACAAACATCTAAATATTCATTCAAAAAACAAAAGTAAATGAAGGAAATATTCTTAAATCGAAAAAAATAAAACGATGTTGTTTTGAGAGTTTGTTTATCAAGGCTGCGTTTTTATTTCGCTGTTTCAAAGTAAAACATGAATGAAAAAGTGTAATATTGTCAATAAATGTGATGTTTCCTGTCTTTAACTTCCTCTGAATATTCTCAGAAATGATCATTTAAATTTCAGCAAAAATCCTCCATTTTTCCTCGCGTCGTGTATTTTCCTCATTCATCCGCATCACAGCTGGAAGTACACAACCCTTTCCACACACATTTGACACACGTTGAAGGAGATCTCGCGGACACACTCACAGCCGGTCTTCTCCGCCAGCTCCGAGTACTGGTCCTGCCCGCGCGAGGACTGCAAAGATCCCATCGTTCGCTCGCTTCACGCGGACACGAGTCGGAACCGAACCTGCGCGAGAACGACGGTGTCTCTGGACTCATGTCCTGGAGATGTTCGTGTAACGAGATCCTGGTTCGTCTACACGTCAGTCTCCAGAGCACACACACACACACACACACACACTCTTCCCTTCACTTCCGCAAACAGAAGCGATGACAACGTGAATTTCACAACAACATGATTCATCCTCAGAGTCACTGAACACTTTTCTCTTTCACGATGTTTTTTTATGAACGTCACGTTCAACACGATGCAAATAAAACGACGTGTTATTTGTGTTGTTGTCTTTACGTCACGTTATTATTACGTCACGATCATTGGCGACGCTTTACGAGATTTAAACGATTTTTATATTCGATTCAAATAAAGCCAAGATAAACACTAAACACCTTCAGGTCGACATGAAAAATAAAAATCGACTTATTAAAAACAATAGAATGAATAAAAGAGTGGGTGCAGTTCCACGTCTTCGCCGCGCGGTGTCAGTGTTGTCCAGCGTGAATTCCTCACTGTTTGATGTCAAGAATAGAAACACGACGTTCATTGTTCGACAGTAAACGGTTGGACCCGGAGAGACGTCACTGGGCACATGTTCACACGAAACTCTTCAAAGGTTGAACTTCAGAAACTCTCTCGAGGCGACGATGAACTTCCTGACATTTACTGGAAACTGGAAAAAAAACACGTTTATTCCAGAGACTGTTACACGAGCATCATAGTATTGATCCGTTTCACTCGTGGACGAGTCTTTATCACGTCCTGACGTCATCTGGAGGAAATACCCCAGTCACGCCTAACCAAAAAGAGTATTGCAGTACTGCAGCCGCAACACCATAAGGTTTCTTTAATGACCTTGGAAAATAGCAATACTGAGTATTCGAACTACCGTCCTCGAGATCAAGTTTGGTGTTTTCTACTTATCAAGTTAGTGACTACAGACCATAAGATGGAAAGTATGATTAAGCCTCCATAGTATTACTCTGTGAGGTTCTACAGTATTACTCTTCAAGTTTTTGTAGTATTACTCCATGAGGCTTGGTAGTATTACTCTGCCAGGCTCTGTAGTATTAATCCCTAAGGCTTTGTGGTATTATTCCACGAGCCACCGTAGTATTACTCCACAAGTCTTTGTAGTATAACTCCACAAGGCTTCCTAGTATTACTCCACAAGTCTTTCTAGTATTACACCACAAGGCTTCATAGTATTACACCACGAGTCTTTGTAGTATAACTCCACAAGGCTTCATAGTACTACACCACAAGTCTTTGTAGTGTTACACCACAAGGCTTGATAGTATAACTCCACAAGGCTTGATAGTATTACACCACAAGTCTTTGTAGTATTACACCACAAGGCTTGATAGTATTACTCCACAAGGCTTCATAGTATTACTCCACGAGTCTTTGTAGTAATACTCCCCAAGGTTTTGTATTATTATTTCAAGAGCCATCATGGAACCACTCCACAAGGCTTCGTAGTATTACTCAACAAGGTTCCGTAGTATTACTTCATGAGGCTTTTTAGTATTATTCCATGAGGATTTGTAGTATTACTCCAAAGGTCTTCGTAGTATTACTTCACAAGTCTTTGTAGTATTACTCCAAAGGTCTTCGTAGTATTACTCCAAAGGTCTTCGTAGTATTACTCCACAGGTCTTCGTAGTATTACTCTGTGAGGCCTCGTAGTATTACTCTGCGAGGCATCCGATATTCCTATTATTACTGCACGTCTATGAGGTGGAACTGAAACGACGGCAGACTCGTGGACGGACGACGGTTTCTCTCCTGTCGTCGTCTCTACTTCCATGAAGATCAATCAAAGGTAACGGATGAAGAACCTTGAGATGTTCATCATTGAATTGATGGACAGACTCTCGGGGTCAAGGCCAGGCGTCCATTACTGTGTGAGTCTGTGCAGAATACACAACATTCATTTATATGACGACACTTTCTATGAGGAGCTTCAGAACTTCTTCTGTCTTCAACATCTTTGATGGAAGATCCTGGAGGTTCACAGTGAAACAAACCCAGCTGCAGTTCTCAATTCGGCCATTACATATAGGGGGCGCTGCACGCCCTGTTTTCACTCACCACTTTCAGTTTCTTTTGAAGTTTCTTTGTCATTGCTTGTGTAATCCCATGAGTTTTGACCTTCATTTGTAGTTTTATTCAGCCATCTTTCACCTGAAGGTTTGATTCTTCAGTTGCTCTTCAAAACAAACACAAAACAACTGTTTTTTCTCTTCTCGGTTGTGAAGAAACACAAGCAACGAAGTAAAGAATCATCTTTATCTTCCTTATCTTGATGAGGAGGTTTGCGGTTGAACTGTTGAAGTGTGTTATCATAAGTTGTTCATGTATCTTAGTGTAACTAAAGTGTGTATGTGTGTGTGTGTGTTGTTGTGACGTGTGATTCTATTGTATCATCAGTGTGTGTGTGTGTGTGTGTGTGTGTGTGTGTGTGTGTGTGTTGTGTTGTGATTTGAGATTCTATTGTATCATCAGTGTGTGTGTGTTGTTGTGATGTGTGACTCTATTGTATCATCAGTGTGTGTGTGTTGTTGTGATTTGAGATTCTATTGTATCATCAGTGTTGTGTGTGTTGTTGTGATGTGTGACTCTATTGTATCATCAGTGTGTGTGTGTGTGTGTTGTTGTGATTTGAGATTCTATTGTATCATCAGTGTGTGTGTGTTGTTGTGATGTGTGACTCTATTGTACTCAAAATTTATTGTGTGTGTGTGTTGTTGTGATGTGTGACTCTATTGTATCATCAGTGTGTGTGTGTGTTGTTGTGATTTGAGATTCTATTGTATCATCAGTGTGTGTGTGTTGTTGTGATGTGTGACTCTATTGTACCAAAGTGTGTGTGTGTTGTTGTGATGTGTGACTTTATTGTATCATCAGTCACCGTGCGTCGTCAATGGTCTCTACCTCCAAGGGACTTGTTGTATAAACAAAGCGTGATGACAGCTGGAGGCTACATAGACTCACTTGTTCAAACCTGGACAGTCTCAGGAAAACAAGACGTGTAAAAAGACGACACATGCTCTGGTTCTGGGTCGTGACGCACAAGAAATCATCAGGAGAAAATGTTAAGTGTGTGAACGGCCGCACTTTTATCATCTGGTGGAGGGAAATTGGCCCGTGAACCTGGAGACAAGAGAAGATTGAAACAACACAATAAATCTGAATTGAAAAGAAAAACAATACATTTTCTTCTCCTTATCGCTGTCTCGTCCTTGAAGCGTTCTGTGGAACGCTCTCTCGCTGTGTGTGTGTGTGTGTGTTTGTGTGTGTGTGTGTGCGCGTGTGTGCGCCTATGTGTGTGGGTCAGTGTGTGTTGTAACTATGATTGAGCTGCACACTGATGTGACTACACACTCCAGCCTCTGAGGGCAGGAAACGGGAGTTTCTATGTTGGATAGAAAGAAGAGAAGGAAGAGAAAGAAGAGAAGGAAGAGAAAGAACAGAAGCAAGAGAAAGAAGATAAGGAAGAGAAGCAAGGGAAGGAAGAGAAGCAAGAGAAGGAAGAAAAGGAAAAGAAACAAGAGAAGGAAGAAAAGGAAGAGAAGCAAGATAAGGAAGAGGAGAAAGAGAAAGAAGAGGAGAAAGAGAAGGAAGAGATAGAAGAGGAGAAAGAGAAGGAAGAGAAAGAAGAGGAGAACGAAAAGGAAGAGAAGAAGAGAAGGAAAAAAGGAAAATAAAGAAGAGAAGGAAGAAAATGAAGAGAAGGAAGAGAAGCAAGATAAGGAAGAGGAGAAAGAGAAAGAAGAGGAGAAAGAGAAGGAAGAGAAAGAAGAGGAGAAAGAGAAGGAAGGGAAAAAGAAAGAGAAGGAAGAGAAAGAAGAGGAGAAAGAAAAGGAAGAGAAGAAGAGAAGGAAAAAAGGAAAATAAAGAAGAGAAGGAAGAAAATGAAGAGAAGGAAGAGAAGCAAGATAAGGAAGAGGAGAAAGAGAAAGAAGAGGAGAAAGAGAAGGAAGAGAAAGAAGGAGGAGAAAGAGAAGGAAAGAGGAAAATAAAGAAGAGAAGGAAGAGAAGAAGAGAAGGAAGAGAAGGAAGAGAAGGAGAGAAGAAGAGAAGAAGAGAAGAAGAGAAGAAGAGAAGAAGAGAAGAAGAGAAGAAGAGAAGGTAAAGTAATGGTCCAGGACTGAGGTCATTGTGTGTCTGCTCTGCAGGATTGTGTTGAGTTGACAGTGTGTTGTTGCTGCAGCTCAGACAATAACATCTGCTGCGAGAGACGAGAAGGTCCTGAGGGTGAAGATCCATCACCTGCTGCCTCCACCTGTCACTCACTCCAGAGGCAAGAGCTCCAGGATCACAGGAGTCATAGGAATGATATTATTATTAAGAATTATGGGAATGATAGGAATTATGGGAATTATAGGAACTATAGGAATTAAAAGAATGATAAGAATGATAAGAAGTAAAGGACAGACGCTGAAGAAACAGCAAATTAATTCAAGTTATTTTTCTCTTCCGCAGATAAACGGAGGGAATTATTGAGCATATTTTTATTATCTCGAATCTTCCGATCTCTCCGTCACAACAGTGACTCTCAGTCGTTTTATTCTGGGATTTGAAAATAAAAAAGTGTTTATTCTTCAGTGTCCTGTGATTTAATGCCGTTAAATATGAAACTTTGTGTCGTCTTTTCTTCCTTCACCATAAAAACTTAAATGTTATTAAATTGTTTCTTTTTAAACGTTTTTTATTCATGTTTATAAATCCCTCCCTAGTTCTTTACTTCTGTATGTTTACTAATATTAAGATCTATCATTATTTAATTAATTATTTTACTTATTTTATAATTATTTATATTTTTATCATTATATTTCTTATATTATTGTGTTTATTTATTATATTCTATATTTTATGATTATTGTATTTCTTATTATTGTGTTTATTTATTATATTATATATTTTATGATTATTGTATTTCTTTTTTTTATAATATTTTTTCTTATTATTCTATGTATTATTATCATTATATTTCTTATTATTTTGTTAATTTATCATTATTCTATATTTAATTATTATTGTATTTCTTATTATAATTGTTTTATTATTATTATTCTATGTTTTATTATTATTATATTTCTTATAATTATGTTTAATTCTTATTATTCTATATTTTATTATTATTTTATTTCTTGTTGTTTTCTTTTTTCTTATTATTTTATATTTTATTATTATTTTAATTCTTATTATTTTCTTTTTTTCTTATCATTCTATGTTTCTTGTTATTGTATTTCTTATAATTATGTTTAATTCTTATTATTTTATATTTTATTATTATTTTAATTCTTATTATTTTCTTTTTTTCTTATTATTCTATGTTTCTTGTTATTGTATTTCTTATAATTATGTTTAATTCTTATTATTTTATATTTTATTATTATTGTATATCTAATTATTTTCTTAATCTATGTTTTATTATCATTATATTTCTTATTATTATGTTCATTTCTTATTAATCTATATTTTGTTGTTATTGTAATTCTTATTATTTTCTTTTTTCTTATTATTCTATGTTTTATTATAGTTATATTTCTTATTATTGTGTTTATTATGAGGTCTTTTGGTTATTAGGTTGTTATAACTCTGACATAACAGTGATCATAAAAACAGCTAATAAGGCTAAATGATCCGAGGCTCGTCTGGAGACAGTTTCAAGGTACGACTCGGGACACAAAGAAGACGCCGTTGAGGAAAAACCACCGAACGCTCTTTGTCATGAAATGAAATCATTTCAATGGATATAAGCCTCATCTTCACATAAAGATCCCTGGACTCACGCTCTGGACTCTTGTGATTCTTCAAGTGTGTCCGAGCTCCGCATTGTCTCCTGCCTCGGTCATGCCTGAGGAGAACCTCAAACCCAGTCTGACAGATCCTATGAGGTCGGATTCACCTGGACTGACTCTGGAGCTCATTAACATGTCAGGAAGCATGGACCGGACCGGGCCGGACCGGACCGGACCGAGGAGGTGGAGTGAGGACACGTTGAAACGCTCCTTCCAGCCTCCATTCTTACCTGGACCTGGAGGAACCAGACGCTGCCACATCAATGAGACGATCCATCATCGGACAATACTTCAACAAAACCTCTTGTTTCCTGTGGCAGCTGCTCCTGCCAGCGAGTCCATCAAAGTGAGAAAAGATCATCTCTTTCCTCTCCAGACATCTGGGCCTGAATCCCAATTCTAGCTCCGGCTCGGACTCTATAACGTCCAGAAACACTTTTATATAAAACACAATATTGAGTTTCTAACTCATGGAGAAATGAATTAGTTTGATTTCAAACATCTTTAAATACTTGTAATTATTTGTACATACAAAAAGAAAAAAACATATAAAAGCAAACATAATAGAAGTAGAAAGAATGAAATGTACTTTTTTCTATTGTACGACTACTTTTTAATTATTTTACAGTTTGTCATGAATCACCAAACATTTCTACAGATATCTATATTAATACTTATACCTTATGATGTGTTGATGAGGCCTCATGATACAGTTGTGTAGTGAAGACACTGTATCATGATACAGTTGTGTAGTGAAGACACTGTATCATGATACAGTTGTGTAGTGAAGACACTGTATCATGATACAGTTGTGTAGTGAAGACACTTTATCATGATACAGTTGTGTAGTGAAGACACTTATCATGAACAATTGTTTGTGAAGACACTTATATGATACAGTTGTGTAGTGAAAACACTGTATCATGATACAGTTGTGTAGTGAAGACACTGCATCATGATACAGTTGTGTAGTGAAGACACTTTATCATGATACAGTTGTGTAGTGAAGACACTGTATCATGATACAATTGTTTAGTGAAGACACTGTATCATGATACAGTTGTGTAGTGAAGACACTGTATCATGATACAGTTGTGTAGTGAAGACACTGCATCATGATACAGTTGTGTAGTGAAGACACTGTATCATGATACAGTTGTTTAGTGAAGACACTGTATCATGATTCAGTTGTGTAGTGAAGACACTGTATCATGAACATTATGAAGATAAGACACTGTATCATGATACAGTTGTGTAGTGAAGACACTGTATCATGATACAGTTGTGTAGTGAAGACACTGTATCATGATACAGTTGTTTAGTGAAGACACTGTATCATATCAGTTGTGTAGTGAAACCTTTCATGATACAGTTGTGTATGAAACACTTATATGTGTGTAAGCTTTTTTTTTATTTTATATTTTTATTTTTTTATTATTATAATTGTTTATGAAGATTATCATGATTCAGTTGTGTAGTAACACTTATCATATAATTTTATTATCATGATAAAGTTGTGTAGTGAAGACACTGTATCATGATTCAGTTGTGTAGTGAAGACACTGTATCATGATACAGTTGAATAGTGAAGACACTGTATCATGATACAGTTGTGTAGTGAAGACACTGTATCATGATTCAGTTGTGTAGTGAAGACACTGCATCATGATAAAGTTGTGTAGTGAAGACACTGTATCATGATTCAGTTGTGTAGTGAAGACACTGTATCATGGTGCACAACTGTATGATACAGAACTGTATCAAGATATCACAACTGTATCATGATACATTTGTGTATCACAAAACAGTTGTGTCTTCACTACACAATTGTATTATGAAACAGTGTCTTCACTACACAACTGTATCACAATACAGTTGTGTATCGTGATGCAGTTGTGTAGTGAAGACACTGTATCATAATACAGTTGTGTCTTCACTTCACAATTGTTTCATGTATCATGATACAGTTGATACAGTTGTGATATCATGATACAGTTGTGTAGTGAAGACACTGTATCATGATACAGTTGTGTACCATGATACAGTGTCTTCACTAGACAACTGTATCATGATACATTTGTGTCTTCTATTCTCCTAGTATTGTCTCCTTCTTTGAGCATGTAGGTGAAAAATGTTGTCTATTACAACGGAAAATATTAAAATTTGAACTTATAGCTTTTAATCAAACTTTTTCTCTTGTACTTGTAAATAGTTCCTCAGAAGGTTCTTAAAGAATTGACGGAAAACTTCTCTAGAAACTTTAAAAAAAATGTGTTCATTCTGAACAATGAAACCTTGATGGAAGAAAAACTTTGAAAAGGTTATTTTCACATATATAATTGACAGTTTTACTCTCCGGCAGAAAACTTGTCGGCCCTGAATATTAAACGTATTCCAACAGTCGCCATCTTTGTTGCATATAAAGTACTTCAACGTTACAACTTACCTGCTGCTGTGTTTTATTTTCCTGTGGATGTAAAGCATCTCCGTCTATTCTGCCAGAATAATTCATGTCTTGGGCAGGAAATTAGCGCCGAGTGCAGAGGAAGCAGTCGTGCATCACAACAAAACCACTTTGGAAACTGACACGTGTTTCAAAACTGTTGACTCGGACGCTTTTAACGAAAAATAAAGTGAAATTGTTGTTTCCTGTCTAGACTGAAGCTGGTCAAGAATCCAGAATGAAACCCGAGTGAACGTTGCTTTCGTTTAGTGTATCTCTTTAATACGGTGGCCAGGAAGTAAAAACAAAAAACACAAAATAAAATTACAAATTTACAATTTTATCAATTCATCAATTTGTTTCAGGAAAATGTCATTTGGTTCCTCAATCTTACTCTGTCTTTAGCTGTGAAGGACGTAGCGACTGCTGCCATCTAGTGGCAGGTAGTTTAATTGCAACACAAAAATGAACAAACACTGTGACTTTTTGATTTTTATTTTTTTCGGTCAAGTTCAAGCAGCAAGTTTTTTACCAGAGTATGGAAGTACATCAGTGGCGTCAGAATAATTCCTAAGTTTACCTGTGTTTGTGTGGGTTTACTCCGGGTACTCTCTAGTAAGTGCAAACAAAAGACACAAAATAAAATTACAAATTTACTATTTTATCAATTTATCAATTTGTTTCAGGAAAACGTAACTTGGTTCCTCAATCACAGTAAAATTACAAATTAAAAATCTACATTTTTATAAATTTATAATTTGGTTCCTGAGACATTGCCGGGATCTTACTCTACCTTTAGCTGTGGAGGACGTAACGACTGCTGCCATCTAGTGGCAGGGAGTGTAATTGCAACACAAACATGAACAAAAACTGTGACTATTTGCTTTTTTAATTATTTTTTCAAGCAGCATTGTTCAAGTTTTTACCAGAGTGTTGAAGTACATCAGTGGCCTCGGAATAATGGCGCAGTGGTCAGTGGTCGGTGAGTTTGCGTGGGTTTACTCCGGGTACTCTCTGGTAAGTGCAAACAAAAATGACAAATTTACAATTAGATTCATTTATCAATGTTTCACGAGAATGTCATTTGATACCAGATTTGTAACTTGTGTCGTTTGTTCGTTAGAAAAAAAGTAAAGTAAAGTCATTAGACAGTTTGTTCACTGGTTTTCGGAAATTGTGTGTTTGTTTGACGGCGTACGTGTGTGTCGCTCCTGGGCCACCGTACCTTAACGATAACAAAGTGCGACAATAAAAACCGCTGACTCAGCAGATCAGGCGTGAATGTCATGAGAAATTGACTAAATAAAGGTCGAGTGTAGAAACAAACTGGATATTTTTCTCCCACAGACTCACTTCATCCTCCTCAGGATTCCAGGCCAGTCCTCTGACCTTACAGGTAATCAACGTCTCTAACGGATGAGCTCGAGGTCCTGAATGTCAATCTGGTCGCAGGTTTATTTCTCCATCAGGACTTAGTGATGCTCCGACAAATTCACTCACACAAAATCTTTTGCTTCATTGCTAAGAAATGTTGATACGTTTGCCGTGTTTTCACGGTTTTACGCTGAAATGTTTCCTGAAGTGAGACAATTTTTTTTTTTTATATTATATGTGTAGTATTGTGGAGTACTTGACTCTAGTGTTGTGATAGTGTAGTAGCAAGTATATGTGTGTAGTATTGTCCAGTACTTGACTCTGGTGTTGTGATAGTGTAGTAGCAAGTATATGTGTGTAGTATTGTCCAGTACTTGACTCTGGTGTTGTGATAGTGTAGTAGCAAGTATATGTGTGTAGTATTGTCCAGTACTTGACTCTGGTGTTGTGATAGTGTAGTAGCAAGTATATGTGTGTAGTATTGTCCAGTACTTGACTCTGGTGTTGTGATAGTGTAGTAGCAAGTATATGTGTGTAGTATTGTCCAGTACTTGACTCTGGTGTTGTGATAGTGTAGTAGCAAGTATATGTGTGTAGTATTGTTGAGTACTTGACTCTATTGTTGTGATAGTGTAGTAACAAGTATATATGTGTAGTATTGTCCAGTACTTGACTCTGGTGTTGTGATAGTGTAGTAACAAGTATATATGTGTAGTATTGTCCAGTACTTGACTCTGGTGTTGTGATAGTGTAGTAACCAGTATATATGTGTAGTATTGTCCAGTACTTGACTCTGGTGTTGTGATAGTGTAGTAACAAGTATATGTGTGTAGTATTGTTGAGTACTTGACTCTATTGTTGTGATAGTGTAGTAACAAGTATATATGTGTAGTATTGTCCAGTACTTGACTCTGGTGTTGTGATAGTGTAGTAACCAGTATATATGTGTAGTATTGTCCAGTACTTTACTCTGGTGTTGTGATAGTGTAGTAACAAGTATATGTGTGTAGTATTGTTGAGTACTTGACTCTATTGTTGTGATAGTGTAGTAACAAGTATATATGTGTAGTATTGTTGAGTACTTGACTCTAGTGTTGTGATAGTGTAGTAACAAGTATATATGTGTAGTATTGTCCAGTACTTGACTCTGGTGTTGTGATAGTGTAGTAGCAAGTATATGTGTGTAGTATTGTCCAGTACTTTACTCTGGTGTAGTGATAGTGTAGTAGCAAGTATATGTGTGTAGTATTGTTGAGTACTTGACTCTATTGTTGTGATAGTGTAGTAACAAGTATATATGTGTAGTATTGTTGAGTACTTGACTCTAGTGTTGTGATAGTGTAGTAACAAGTATATATGTGTAGTAAAGTGTAGTAACAAGTATATATGTGTAGTAAAGTGTAGTAACAAGTATATATGTGTAGTAAAGTGTAGTAACAAGTATATATGTGTAATAAAGTGTAGTAACAAGTATATATGTGTAATAAAGTGTAGTAACAAGTATATATGTGTAGTAAAGTGTAGTAACAAGTATATATGTGTAGTAAAGTGTAGTAACAAGTATATATGTGTAGTAAAGTCTAGTAACAAGTATATATGTGTAATAAAGTGTAGTAACAAGTATATATGTGTAGTAAAGTGTAGTAACAAGTATATATGTGTAGTAAAGTGTAGTAACAAGTATATATGTGTAATAAAGTCTAGTAACAAGTATATATGTGTAATAAAGTGTAGTAACATGTATATATGTGTAATAAAGTGTAGTAACAAGTATATATGTGTAGTAAAGTGTAGTAACAAGTATATATGTGTAGTAAAGTGTAGTAACAAGTATATATGTGTAAGCTAGTAAAGTCTAAGTAACAAGTATATATGTGTAATAAAGTGTAGTAACAAGTATATATGTGTAGTAAAGTCTAGTAACAAGTATATATGTGTAATAAAGTCTAGTAACAAGTATATATGTGTAGTAAAGTGTAGTAACAAGTATATATATGTTTTCACAGTTTCACGCTGAAATGTTTCCTATAGTGAGACGAATGGAGGGAAAACCCTCCTTTACATCCGTCTCACCTGCGGAGCCTCGTGAGACGGATGTACGGTGGAGTCGAGAACGAGGACAGATGTTCCGACGCCAGAGGGAATATTAAGTAGACGTCACAGAGGAGCTGCTGCGCGAGAAGATGTGATGATTGGATCGAGCACAGAAACCTGATTATGAATTACAGTCTGGACCAGGTCCTGGAAGAATCCCTGGTTTCAGTCAGTGAGTGGAAGTGAAGGATCTTCAGTGGCTCTCGTGAAGATGGAACAGAACCTGAACATGGCTTTGATGAAACAAAATGAACAAAAGATACATTTGAAAGTTCAAAGTAAAAGTGGATTTTATTTTTCATTAAAACAATCTGACAATAATAAAGATAAGAATAATAACAATAACATACTAAGTGTGAGGAAACAAGTGACGGGAGAAGTTAATATATCTTCAAAAGGTATGAGGAGTTGCAGCAGCAAACCATACAGTGATGATTAACTGACGTTTCTTAGATTCTGAGCTTTTTTCAAAGAACAGGAAGAAGTTTAAACCGTCTTCAGGAACTTCACATGTGTAGGAGTGTGTTGTCAAGATTGTGTTGATACGTATCACGACATATAGTGATATATAGTGATAGTGTAGTAACAAGTATATATGTCTAGTATTGTCCAGTACTTGACTCTGGTGTTGTGATAGTGTAGTAACAAGTATATATGTCTAGTATTGTCCAGTACTTGACTCTGGTGTTGTGATAGTGTAGTAACAAGTATATATGTGTAGTATTGTCCAGTACTTGACTCTGGTGTTGTGATAGTGTAGTAAAAAGTATATATGTGTAGTATTGTCCAGTACTTGACTCTGGTGTTGTGATAGTGTAGTAACAAGTATATATGTGTAGTATTGTCCAGTACTTGGCTCTGGTGTTGTGATAGTGTAGTAACAAGTATATATGTGTAGTATTGTCCAGTACTTGACTCTGGTGTTGTGATAGTGTAGTAACAAGTATATATGTGTAGTATTGTCCAGTACTTGACTCTGGTGTTGTGATAGTGTAGTAAAAAGTATATATGTGTAGTATTGTCCAGTACTTGACTCTGGTGTTGTGATAGTGTAGTAACAAGTATATATGTGTAGTATTGTCAAGTACTTGACTCTAGTGTTGTGATAGTGTAGTAACAAGTATATATGTGTAGTATTGTCCAGTACTTGACTCTGGTGTTGTGATAGGGTAGTAACAAGGATATATGTGTAGTATTGTCCAGTACTTGACTCTGGTGTTGTGATAGTGTAGTAACAAGTATATATGTGTAGTATTGTCCAGTACTTGACTCTGGTGTTGTGATAGTGTAGTAACAAGTATATATGTGTAGTATTGTCCAGTACTTGACTCTGGTGTTGTGATAGTGTAGTAACAAGTATATATGTGTAGTATTGTCCAGTACTTGACTCTGGTGTTGTGATAGTGTAGTAACAAGGATATATGTGTAGTATTGTCCAGTACTTGACTCTGGTGTTGTGATAGTGTAGTAACAAGTATATATGTGTAGTATTGTCCAGTACTTGACTCTGGTGTTGTAGTATTTACAGACCACATGACTCTTGATGAAGTCGTAACTACTTTTCATTTGCTTTCAAACCAAAATATGTCCAAACATCAGCTTTAGAATCTGCTGGGCTCACTGTATCCTCTTGTCCTCAGTCATCATTCTTCCTTTAGCTGCGAAGGACGTAACGACTGCTGCCATCTAGAGGCCGGAGGTTTAATTGCAACACAAAAAACAAAAACTGTGACTATTTGCTTTTTAATTTTCTCCGTCAAGTTCAAGCAGCGTTCCTCGAGCTTCTACCAGAACATGGACCTTGTGTTTGAGTAGGTTTACTCCAGGTACTCTTGTTTTCCTCCCACAGTACAAGAACAAGCTTTAGAAGACATTTTCGTACATTTTCGTTTTGTATTTGATTGTAATCAAAAGCATACATTTTATTTCATCCATTGAAAAACTATAATGAAAATAAAAGCAGTTCAAAAATGATACAGTGCAGGTGTATTAATGTACTTACAGACAGTATAATGTCTGTACAGCAGTTTTCTACATACAGTTTAATGTACTGTACATACAGTTTTTGTACGACAGTATTAATGTATTGTACAGTACAGTATTAATGTACTGTACAGTACAGTATTAATGTACAGTTACTTTGAGATAAATACACAAGAGAATCACGGATAGTCCATCGTTTTATAATTTATCTTTTAAAATCTGATAGTGATTCTTGATCCTATTTTTACGAGTAGCTTTGGTTCAATATTTCGTTGAGTTAATCAAACTCTACGAGCTCGATGTTCGACCTCCAGGTAAGTGAATTCTGTCTATAAAAAGATCGGAAAGAGGAGAAAATGGAGTTAAACTCTGACTCATTAGCTTTAACTGAGTTATTTACTTGCTGTGCCAACTTTATTGATCGACCTCGGCGGACAAAGACACTCCAGGAACAAACGAAGCTGCAGAGAAAACATTTCTATGAGCTTTAGGTTCATTTTGAACGTGAATATATGTCGACTCTTCTGTCGCTCATGTCGTGAATGTTCTTCAAGACGCAGTAACTTCTCATCATGACCATGTTTTAATTATTACTTTATAAAGTTGCTCTGAAATCTGGACGAACGAGAGGTTACGAGAGTCCATTATGAAGTAATAATGGCTTCACTCCTCTTCCGGCTGTAATCACGCTTTGTTTATACAACGAGTCCCTCGGAGGTGGAGACCATTGATGACCCGCCGTGACACACCTCCATGCTTGACCAATCACAGCAGAGTGGGTGTGGTTATGGTCAACAAGATTTCATCTCCAGAAATACAAAGAGTTTCCAGTGGGCGGAGCTTAAGATCATTTTCTAATGTCAATATTTACATGAAAATGTTTCTATTGTGTATAAATTAATACATGTATTGATTAATAAGATCATTATATTGATATGTTCATGGAAAGAATCAATACAAACACATCCATAGATTCCTGAGGCTGATCAATGATCCGTTAGATCCTGATGATAATTATATTATTATATATTATATTTCACCTATGTTCACACACATACTTAATCAATAATGAATCATACGATGGTATCTTCATGAAGAGCAGGTGAAGAATGTGACAACAAACCTCGACGCACATCAACATGTTGCACTTGATGGACTTGAAAGGGTTTCAATTAAACGTCATGATCGATTGATTGATTGATTGAATTAAACTCTTTGCTCATTAGATTCAGACGAATCTGGCGCTCGTGTCATATTTGCTCGTCAGGATTGACTGACAGAATCATTAGTGATCCATCAAACACTGATGATGGCGCAGGAGAGAGAGACTCACAAACACACATGTTTTTCATTTTTCTAAATGTCTTTTCATCATAGTATTTCTATGGTTAATATATCAATATAGTATATATTATATATATGAAGATATATCTAATATATATCTTCATATATGTAATATATATGAAGTCTGTATAAAATAAAGTAGAAAAATGGAAATTTGCACGTGACATGTAAATATTAACTCGCTTTTATTCATCTTTGTGTTGCCATTAACCTCCTCCTTCTCTGACGTCACTCCATTCTACCCTCAGAGTAATGGCTTCCTTT
The DNA here is from genome assembly GCA_016630915.1 of Callionymus lyra. NCBI lineage: Eukaryota > Metazoa > Chordata > Actinopteri > Syngnathiformes > Callionymidae > Callionymus > Callionymus lyra. The sequence continues at coordinate 32,328,093 of JACEEU010000685.1, read as the reverse complement.
AAGAGTTGTTGACAGAAACGTTGACGTCGCCAACAGAGTTTGTATATTGTCTTTATTGACCAGCGGACGATATACGAGTAGAATAATTATTATTCCGAACAGATTCCAAACGAATCCACTGAACTGTGGAACAAGAGGAAAAACAAAGGGACAGAAAAGAAGAAACAAACAAAGGCGAAGATACAAAAGACAGAGAATCCAAAGAGCGAGACCAGAGAACATCTACGAGACCATCGCAGGAAGTACTTGGATCTACACTCTCGCAGTATCTTGAGTGTTGAGAGTGTGTACTTTGACAAACTCAAATGGAAAAGGAGGAGAAGAGGAAGTGAAGGAACAAAACCAACATGAAAGTGGACCATGAGAAAATACACTGAAGGAAAACTGTTCAACTCTTGGATGGTTTGTTGAACGTACAGTACAAATATACAAATATATTATAAATATAAATTACTTGCTTACAAATATACAGGTTTTGACCTTTGATCCATGAGAACGTTGAGGATGTAAACTTAGTTTCTCTTGGTTTGTTTCCTCACATCACGTTAACCTCGTGTTAGGACTGTGGTCAGCAAACACCTCATAGGAGAGACTTTGGTCTGTTTGAAGACGACCCCCTGGACCTCCCGGACCCCCCGGACCCCCCGGACCCCCTGGACCCCCACGACACGGATCATCCAAGACGGTTCCCAGCGTCGTCCACATGAACAAATGAATAAATCAGGTTAAGTTGGAAGCGAATTATGAATGATTTCGCTCCAAACGCTCTGGATCTCCGTCAAGTTCAAGTTCAAGCAGCATTTCTGGAGTTTCTAGCAGAGAATAGAAGAACATCAGTGGCTTCAGAATATTGATTGAGTTAAAACAGTGAGATTCTATCTTCTCCCTGTGTTTGTGTGGGTTTACTCCGGGTACTCTGTTTTCCTCACACAGTACTAGAACAAACTTTAGACGACTTTATGGTGTATTTTCAAGAATATTTTATTTTTAATTGAATTTAATCATTTATTCAAAAAGATTGAGTTTTTTTTTTAAATAATTAAATAAATAAAAAATAGAATATCTTCAAAAATAATTAATACATTTTAACACGTATATAGTGAAATTCTTATTGCATTAATACAAATAAAAAAAAGTTTCTGAATTCAATATTTTTTATTCTTAGTCTTTAAAATCCAATTAAAATGTTGGTATAAAAGTGTCGCCAGACAAATACCAACAGACATGATCCATGTCACCACTTGTAGAAATGAAACAATGAGTGAAAACACTTTGAAGCTGAATGTGGACAAAAATCAAACTCTGGTTATTGCTGATGATAAAGTTCAGAATCCTGAGCCGCTCTAGTAGAAGAACTCACATTTCTCCTTCAAACTCTTCACTGGCTGCCAGTTTCTTTCAGGATCATTTTAAAATTCTGGTTCTTACTTTCAGATCTATTCATGGTCAGACCTTCCATCATTGATCTGATCCAGACTTACACCCCAGCTCGGGCTCTGAGGTCTGTGGATCAGAATCTACTGATGGTTCCTGAACTTCTGGACCAGAGGAGAGAAATCCTTCCAGACTGTTGCTCCGCTTGGAAAGCTCTGTGTTTGTGATCTACTGGCTCCTTCAGACATCTGTGTTTGAGATCTACTGACTCCTTCAAAGAAACATCTGTGTTTGATGATCTACTGACTCCCTTCAAGAAACATCTGTGTTTGATGATCTACTGACTCCTTCAAGAAACATCTGTGTTTGATGATCTACTGACTCCTTCAAGAAACATTGTGTTTGATGATCTACTGACTCCTTCAAGAAACATCTGTGTTTGATGATCTACTGACTCCTTCAAGAAACATCTGTGTTTGATGATCTACTGACTCCTTCAAGAAACATCTGTGTTTGATGATCTACTGACTCCCTTCAAGAAACATCGATGATCTACTGACTCCTTCAAGAAACATCTGTGTTTGGGATGATCTACTGACTTCCTTCAAGAAACATCTTGTGTTTGATGATCTACTGACTCCTTCAAGAAACATCTGTGTGTTTGATGATCTACTGACTCCTTCAAGAAACATCTGTGTTTGATGATCTACTGACTCCTTTAAGAAACATCTGTGTTTGATGATCTACTGACTCCTTCAAGAAACATCTGTGTTTGATGATCTACTGACTCCTTCAAGAAACATCTGTGTTTGATGATCTACTGACTCCTTCAAGAAACATCTGTGTTTGATGATCTACTGACTCCTTCAAGAAACATCTCTGTGTTTGATGATCTACTGACTCCTTCAAGAAACATCTGTGTTTGATGATCTACTGACTCCTTTAAGAAACATCTGTGTTTGATGATCTACTGACTCCTTCAAGAAACATCTGTGTTTCATGATCTACTGACTCCTTCAAGAAACATCTTAAGACACTTTTATTTCAGCTTTTCTTTGATTCTCTGAGACTCTTGTGTTTGTCTCAGTATTATCTTGATCTTTTAAGTATATATTTTATTGAGTATTGTTTAGATTGTTTAAGCGCTTTGTGACCCTGGTCTAGAAAAGATCTCCCGGTGACTCCTCCTCAAACCAGCAAGAGAAAGCATGAGATTCAAACACTGTTATAATACATTTAAATGATGTTATTAAGTTAAGCCTCTGATGCCGGTTTTCATCTCATCTCTCAGTTCTTCGTCGATTAAAGTCCACGGGAATATCGTCGGATCAAAGCAGCGTGAGATTCCATGAATACAAAAGCAAAGACTCGAGCCGTTACATCCGAGCGTCTTCTCCTTGAATCTCATTTCAATCTGCTTGGACTCATCCATATTTACCTCATATCTCCAGCGTTAATCCCATAACTACACATTTACATACGCGGCCCGTCGTTCATGAATGTAAACAACGTTATTATTCAAACCTGCGCCGGAGCCAATTAAGACGTGGCCACGTTTGATGGAGGAAGATTCAGGCGCCGACAGCTGCGTCGGGTCCAGACGTGTCGGGTCCATTAAAACACTTCTCGGGAACAGCCTGGTCTCTCCACACAATTGCCGTATTAATCTCGGCGCACAAAGTGTCGGCGCAGGATTACTGTCCACCCGGAGCGACCGCGACACTCTCATCTGGCAAATGGTGAGTCGCAATCCTGTCGATCGCAGGTGTTTTGAAAGGTGACGGTTTTTACCTGAGCTCGGTTTTTTACACTTTTGAAAGTGGATCTGAAGACACGGGGAAGGACGACCGGAAACATGTGATTCAAGCAACAAAGCTTGACAGACAAGAACTGGTCGTTAGAAATCAGACAGAGTTAAAGAAACCAGTTCAGTTTACAGATACAAGGTACGTTCAATGAAATCTACATGTACAACAATAATCATCTATTCATAAGTAAACGTTCAATTGAAGACTTTATTATGAAGGACGATAAATGACATAATTATGAATAAATAAATGCGTGAATAAATATCAAAAATAAATAAATAAATGACTTATTATTGTCGAAGAACGTCACTTTTATAATAAGTAAGTGAGTAAGTCATTTTTATTTATAGCGCTATTCTAGACCAGGGTCACAAAGCGCTTAAACAATCAAAACAATATTCAATAAAATATATACTTTAAAGATCAAGATAAAACTGATAACACAACAGGAGTTCCAGAAAATCAAGGAAAACCTGAACAAAAAAAAACCTCTTTAGAGTTCCAGAAATTGAAGGAAGTCAGTAGATCAATCAAACACAGATGTTTCTTAAAGGAGTCAGTAGATCATCAAACACAGATGTTTCTTGAAGGAGTCAGTAGATCATCAAACACAGATGTTTCTTGAAGGAGTCAGTAGATCATCAAACACACATGTTTCTTGAAGGAGTCAGTAGATCATCAAACACAGAGATGTTTCTTGAAGGAGTCAGTAGATCATCAAACACAGAGATGTTTCTTGAAGGAGTCAGTAGATCATCAAACACAGATGTTTCTTGAAGGAGTCAGTAGATCATCAAACACAGATGTTTCTTGAAGGAGTCAGTAGATCATCAAACACGGATGTTTCTTGAAGGAGTCAGTAGATCATCAAACACAAGATGTTTCTTGAAGGAGTCAGTAGATCATCAAACACAGATGTTTCTTGAAGGAGTCAGTAGATCATCAAACACAGATGTTTCTTGAAGGAGTCAGTAGATCATCAAACACAGATGTTTCTTGAAGGAGTCAGTAGATCATCAAACACAGATGTTTCTTGAAGGAGTCAGTAGATCATCAAACACAGATGTTTCTTGAAGGAGTCAGTAGATCATCAAACACAGATGTTTCTTGAAGGAGTCAGTAGATCATCAAACACAGATGTTTCTTGAAGGAGTCAGTAGATCATCAAACACAGATGTTTCTTGAAGGAGTCAGTAGATCATCAAACACAGATGTTTCTTGAAGGAGTCAGTAGATCATCAAACACAGATGTTTCTTGAAGGAGTCAGTAGATCATCAAACACAGATGTTTCTTGAAGGAGTCAGTAGATCATCAAACACAGATGTTTCTTGAAGGAGTCAGTAGATCATCAAACACAGATGTTTCTTGAAGGAGTCAGTAGATCATCAAACACAGATGTTTCTTGAAGGAGTCAGTAGATCATCAAACACAGATGTTTCTTGAAGGAGTCAGTAGATCATCAAACACAGATGTTTCTTGAAGGAGTCAGTAGATCATCAAACACGAGATGTTTCTTGAAGGAGTCAGTAGATCATCAAACACAGATGTTTCTTGAAGGAGTCAGTAGATCATCAAACACAGATGTTTCTTGAAGGAGTCAGTAGATCATCAAACACAGATGTTTCTTGAAGGAGTCAGTAGATCATCAAACACAGATGTTTCTTGAAGGAGTCAGTAGATCATCAAACACAGATGTTTCTTGAAGGAGTCAGTAGATCATCAAACACGAGATGTTTCTTGAAGGAGTCAGTAGATCATCAAACACAGATGTTTCTTGAAGGAGTCAGTAGATCATCAAACACAGATGTTTCTTGAAGGAGTCAGTAGATCATCAAACACAGATGTTTCTTGAAGGAGTCAGTAGATCATCAAACACAGATGTTTCTTGAAGGAGTCAGTAGATCATCAAACACAGATGTTTCTTGAAGGAGTCAGTAGATCATCAAACACACATGTTTCTTGAAGGAGTCAGTAGATCATCAAACACAGATGTTTCTTGAAGGAGTCAGTAGATCATCAAACACAGATGTTTCTTGAAGGAGTCAGTAGATCATCAAACACAGATGTTTCTTGAAGGAGTCAGTAGATCATCAAACACAGATGTTTCTTGAAGGAGTCAGTAGATCATCAAACACAGATGTTTCTTGAAGGAGTCAGTAGATCATCAAACACACATGTTTCTTAAAGGAGTCAGTAGATCTCTAATTTTTTTTAACTTTATTTTATCTTTTATTTTATCCTTTAAAATTTACGTTTAACGTCAGTGAACTTGTTACTTCAACACACAAGTACCTTTTTACTAGTAAAATTTTTTCAATAAAATTATAGTTTTGTGTTTATTATTGTATTATCTCTAAAGTGTTTTGTTTCAGATTTTTCAGGTAACTTTTGTGAAAATAACACGTCATATTTCGTGGACGATAACCTTCGACGTATGACGACGTATGTGCTTTAAAACTAGAACTCCCAGCATTTACCGGTAAAACCCAATTTTAATATTTCAGTTTTGTTGCTGACCTTCCTTTATTATTTTATTATTTTATATTATTTTCTTTCTCACTGTGTTCCAGCCTGCACTGGTCTTTTTCCCTCCTTGATTTACCTTGTCAGGTTAGAATTGAACAGCCCCTCCCCCTCTCAGCATGTTCCCTCCTGTGGTGTGACAACGATCGCAGGTGTATGTAACAAAAAGGGTGTTTTCTTTGGGTTTTATCGATAAAAGGATTTTTATTGTGGTTGAACCTGATAGTGAGTGTGAAGAGCTGACAACCAAAAGCGGACGTAGTAAAAACAATTACTTTAACCGGATGTATTCGAAAATGGTAAAGAAAGAAAAAATCCAAAACAGAAAGTTGTCAAAACACAAAAATCGTCTTACTTACCGAACAGACAATGACTGAACAAAACACTTGAATGAACAAAGCGCTTCACAAAACACATTGAGGTGATTAGCAGACAGGAAACACTGTTAGGTCATGTGATCGATCATGTGGCAAAAGACAAAAACAAAATAGAATGTAATAAAGAAAAAGTCCAGCAGGGGCACCAAAGACAAAGAGTCAAACCCTCAACCCTGAAAGCACCAGCGTACAACAACGAGATGATGCAACACAAGATACAAATGTTGTTGCCTTGTGTTTGTGTCAGTATTTGCGATGTTTTTGCATCGTGTCCATCGTGGCGTCATTTGAATCTTTTATGTCAGTGTTTGAAAACAGAGTCACACAAACATCCGTCTCTTCTTGAGCATCATTTTCACAAAGTCAACATGTAAACAAACATTTGCTGAAGCAGCATTTTTTTGTTGCTATCACTGTAGCTCTTGTTGTGTCGTTATCGTTGTTATCCCGCGATGATCTTGAGCCGGTGTCGCGAGAGGAAGTCTGGACGCCCCTGATAAAGTCCTTCCTGGTACAATAAGTAGCGAAGGACGGATGTTGGCGTCAGCATCGACCGCACGTATCTGCCGCCGCTATCTTGTTAGCATCATTAGCCCGCGGCGACTTCTCATCTGTTCGGCGGTTCTTTTATAGATTCATTTTCCCAGAGTGCATCGGTCACAGAGATGATATATTAGGAGTAACTGAGACATTTCTAACCGACCAATCATGTCCGGAGTAGCTGCGAGTGGTTTTTAACGCCTCACCTGTGGTTCAAACGGATTTAAAAAGACGTCACAAGGTGTCGGATTGACCTGAGAGGTTTGGAGTGATGACGTGAAAGGTGAGCGAGTCCTGAATACACTTAAAAATACTGTAATGGATTGAACCTGAATCCGTGTGTGTGGGTTTAGAATATTGCCATCTTAGATTAGCTTTGAGATGAAATAAATACTGTATATTTATTTGATATGTTTTTTTTTTTTTTTTTTTTAATGTGTCAAAGTTCAATTTGAGATGTTAGATGTTAATGTTGTTAAAGTTTAAGTTTAACTCTGGTGTCATGAAGTGAATCTTCAAGACGCAGTAACTTCTCATCATGAACATGTTTTAATTATTACTTGCTCTGAAATCTGGACGAACGAGAGGTTACGAGAGTCCATTATGACGTAATAATACACACACACACACTGATGATACAATAGAGTCACACATCACAACAACACACACACACTGATGATACTATAGAGTCACACATCACAACAACACACACACACTGATGATACAATAGAGTCACACATCACAACAACACACACACACTGATGATACAATAGAGTCACACATCACAACACACACACACACACTGATGATACAATAGAGTCACACATCACAACAACATACACACACTGATGATACAATAGAGTCACACATCACAACAACACACACACACTGATGATACAATAGAGTCACACATCACAACAACATACACACACTGATGATACAATAGAGTCACACGTCACAACAACACAACACACACTGATAATACAATAGAGTCACACATCACAACAACACAAACACACACTGATGATACAATAGAGTCACACATCACAACAACACAAACACACACTGATAATACAATAGAGTCACACATCACAACAACACAAACACACACTGATAATACAATAGAGTCACACATCACAACAACACAAACACACACTGATGATACAATAGAGTCACACATCACAACACACACACACACACATAGACACTGATGATACAATAGAGTCACACATCACAACAACACAAACACACACTGATGATACAATAGAGTCACACATCACAGCAACACACACACACATAGACACTGATGATACAATAGAGTCACACATCACAACAACACAAACACACACTGATGATACAATAGAGTCACACATCACACAACAACACACATAGACACTGATGATACAATAGAGACACAGATCACAACAACACACACAGGCGCACACACACACACACGCAAACACACACTTTAGTCGATTAGTTGGTGGGAAAAGAGGAAAAATATTCTCTCAGCATCACTTCTTTATCCTCCAAGAGAAAAAACATATAAACAGCTATTAGCTAAGAAAAGACAAATATATTGTGCATCAAAACAACATTGGTTTGTAATTTAATCATATTTATTATATGTGTTTGTCTTTTAGCTTCTACTTTCTATGTCAACCTTTTTTTAAACCCATATTTTTATTTTCAATTCCAATATAGTCGTCAATGTTTCACCGACAGGTGAAGCTGCTCGACCTGTGCGTGAACAAATGTTACCGAAATAATAACCACTTAAAACCATTATTATTTCAACAGGAAACACAGAATGAAGCATCTTATCTTCTTCTCAGGTGTGTGTGTAGAACCTGCAGGAGGACGAGTCCGTCCACAGGTTTAATCACAATCCTGCCAAATCCTCTCTTTCCATCCCTCGCTCGGATTCTCCCTCCACGAGGCTCGTGTCCATCCGTCTTGTTTACAGTTGGTTCGCCTCGTCTGCAGCCAGTTTACAGCACATTAGAGCCGACGTGACATCGGGAGTGAAGACGTGATTAAAACGTGATTAAAACGTGATTAAAACGTGATTTAAACGTGATTAAAACGTGATTAAAACGTGTTTAGAACGTGTTTAAAACGTGATTAAAACGTGATTAAAACGTGTTTAAAACGTGATTAAAACGTGATTAAAACGTGTTTAAAACGTGATTAAAACGTGATTAAAACGTGATTAAAGCGAATGTTTTTAAAACGTGATTAAAACTGGGGTTTCACGTGTTTTAAAACGTGATTAAAACATGATTAAAACGTGTTTAAAACGTGTTTAAAACGTGTTTAAAACGTGATTAAAACGTGATTAAAACGTGTTTAAAACGTGATTAAAACGTGATTAAAACGTGATTAAAACATGATTAAAACGTGATTAAAACGTGTTTAAAACGTGTTTAGAACGTGTTTAAAACGGGATTAAAACGTGATTAAACATGGTTTATGTTAAACGTGATTAAAACGTGATTAAAACGTGATTAAAACGGGATTAAAACGTGATTAAAACGTGTTTAAAACGTGTTTAAAACGTGTTTAAAACGTGATTAAAACGTGATTAAAACGTGTTTAAAACGTGATTAAAACGTGTTTAAAACGTGATTAAAACGTGATTAAAACGTGATTAAAACGTGATTAAAACGTGTTTAAAACGTGATTAAAACGTGATTAAAACTACATGTTTAAAACGTGTTAAATAGATTTAAAACGTGATTAAAACGTGATTAAAAGTATTTAAAACGTGTTTAAAACGTGATTAAAACGTGATTAAAACGTGATTAAAACCTGTTTAAAACGTGTTTAAAAGGTGATTTAAAACGTAATTAAAAGTGATTAAAACGTGTTTAAAACGTGCATTAAACCATAGATTAAAACGTGATTAAAACGTGATTAAAACGTGATTAAAACGTGATTAAAACGTGATTAAAACGTGATTAAAACGTGATTAAAACGTGTTTAAAACGTGATTAAAACGTGTCAAAAAGATCGAATCATCGTTGGACTGTTTGCATGAAACACCTTCTCGTTATTAAAACTTCAAATGTGGTTGAAAATCCAAAGTCCACCTTCGTATAATTGTGCCAACGTTTCCTCAGCAGCAGCGACACGAGAGTGAAAGAGACACAGACGGAGAACGTGGTTTAAAAACAAGGTTTTTCGTGGCTCAGTAAACTGGAAAATACAACACAATTGTTGGCAGAGCTCGTTGTTCGAGGAGCAAACAAAAGGAAGAGAATGAAAATGAAATGTTTGGTTAAAGATACAATGTTTTTATATATGAAAATGTTATCAATCTCTGCGAATTCAAATCTCTTTTACACCCAATTTGTCTTCGTAGAAATACCACTTTTTTACAGAACAAACTTACCTGAACTACCGAACATTGTGGGCGGAGCTTGAACCAACACTATACAAAACATGTGCTCTGTCTCAAACAAACTTCTCTTACTGGTTAGTATCATCAGTTTAGTGTACGTACTAACTAGTAACTAATCCTCCACAGATAGTATATGTCTCTAATCAAACTCTGCTGCTACACACTAACAGGAAATGACGCGACAGCTTCTTCTTCTACTACTATTTAACCATGATTTCAACCAGCTGTAGGAACACTATCGCCACCTGCTGGCAGCACGTTTGGTTTCAAGAAATATGAGAAATATTGAGGAGATATTTACGTGTCATCCTCCTACTGCTGCTGAAAATACACCTGTAAGTATATGTTAATATATATACATATATATATACAGTATATACATGTATGACGTAACTACAACGTCACTAAGATGGAGTCGTTTAGTGTAGAAAGTGTCCATCGATCCATACTCAGTTTTGTTTTAGTTTTAGTACTATTAAGTGTGTATGGAGCACTACATTTCACATACTAAGAATTGAGACGCACTTATGCACTAAGAATACTAAGTTGGAGTACACAAGTGTGTGATTGGAGACACAGCTCTGTTGATCTAATGTCACTGTTGACACCGTTCCTGCTGAAATTATTTGACATAAGAAACCAAAGATTCAACGGATGATTGTCTGGAAAATACATGACGTGTCAGAGCTTCTGTCATCACGTGATCAGCTACGCGCCGCGTGATTGGCTGGAAGGTCGATCAACTACCTTGATACCCTTAAGGTATCGTCTGGTGACATGATTATACCAACATTATATACTGAATTTAAAAGAATACAATTCAAAAATATATTGATATTAGAAATGTATTATTTGAATATTTGGAATTAAAATGTCAAACTCTACGTGTAAAAAAAATAAAAAATTATTCATTTTAGAAATACTCAAAGAATTCAACATTTTTTGAATTCAATTTTTCAATAAATTCAACTTTTGTATATAGAAATGATTGATTTGAATTATTCAATCAAATGAAATGCTTCAAAAAGTAACCATTTTTTTTTCCAACAATTACATTCAAAGTTTCAACATGAATTTCAATATTCTGATCAAATTTAAATCTCAAATTTAATTCAGAAACTTATTAAAGTGGCGACTGAACCATAAGTTGAATCAAATCTTTAGGAATAAAATGATTTATTTATGTCAAATAAAAGTCTCCAAATTGATTTTGCAAGAGAACATTTTAGTATTTTTCAAACAAAAGCAATATTCACAACAATAAGTCACTGTGTGTATGTACAGTATGTACAGTACATACTGTACATACTGTACATGTTCATTTTTTGTGAAAATATTCATTTCTTTAAAAAGTTTAGCTCCAATTATCATAACATCCCTGGAAGCACCAAAAAATGTAAAAATGACACAAGACAAAAACATTTGAGTTTCCAACAATCATCTTTAGAAATCAAAAAACAAACAAATAAAAATGTTTTTACTGATTTGATTTGTGTTTTCATGAAGTCGCACTTTTAGTGTAGTATTCTTCTAAAATCTGAAACCAGATGGTATTCTGGAACATGATCACAACGACAAGATACCGGTTTCCACCGTCAACGTTTCCTGAAGAATTTTGCTTTCCAACCACTTTGCTCACAGAACAGACGATAAATATGTGTTTGTGTTACGATCCCAGCTCGCCAGGGTAACAGGGAGTTACATAAATAACCAGAAGACGTTGGTTTTAAAGACAATAAATGGTTTAATAAGGTAAATTCAAAGGATTAAACAATAAGGAACAACTCAGGGAGAAGGATAAAAGTCCAATAGTAATAGTAAAGACAACAAACGGGAACAACATCTTTGTTTTCAAACACTTTCCAATAATAAACTCAACTTCTGCCTCTTTTTTTCTCATCATCTGTTCTTTAAATTCTTGTGTTTCTCTGCAAAGACACGCATTGAATCGCTCGCTGTAGCGAAGTCGATGCAGGACTTCATGGAGGACCAGCTGAACAAACGTGTGCTCCAGGTATTGATAACGAAGTCGTCGATCAGACGATCAATACATTCATTAATCCCACGAGCATCGCTGGATTCTTCTCTGAGCGAAAACTGATCTCACTGCAGCTGCAGATGACGACGACTGAGTTAATTGGTTGATGAATTACTCATTAACACCAGCGTGAGAGGAAGAGAACAGTGACTTCGTTCATGTCGCTGATGATGTAAAAATCAAGGTCAAACTCGGATGATTTGTTGTTTTTCCCGCCGAGTCATCCGTCTTTATTTACCTTGAAGACTCACTCACCTGAAGATGCAAATGAGTCCCGACTCGTGAAACGATGAGTCAGCAGCAGGAAACGATGCCGGACGCACGGAGACAACCTGCCGCGGTTCGACCTCCGACCTTCATCCATCTGGAGTTTGAGCGCAAGGTTGTCGGTTCAATCCCTCAGTTGTTTGAGGTAAACCTGTCGCCGAGCGAGTCAACAGATCGTTTCGCTGGTTTCTTGTGCGACTGACGCTGCAGACCATCCTGTTGAACCTTCTTGAAGGTACTTTGTAAATATTGAAATAATAAAATATCAAAACGTATCCGTCGTCTCCATGAACGACAGCAAAGTCGTACGGTTCGTGTTCACCGTGACTTTATAGACACAAGAACATTTACAGCGTTTAAGAAACTCCACAGTACAATATACAACATACATGTTGTTTAAAGCAGCTCTGGGTACTTTTGTGTACCTCCATGTTTTTGTACTACAATATCTAGTGATGACACATCAACTTCAAACTAGTTGAATGACTCGTATACTGTGACTTGAGGTGTTTTGTGTGTTTTTTATTTTCACTGTAAAAGTTCTTGATGGTGTGAACGTGCTACATATCTGCTGGTTCTGGTGGGTGGGGGGTGCACGATAAAAAGTACACAAACACAAATATACACACACTCATATAAATATTGGTGTGTCCCAAAAAAACGCACTTCTGCAATTACACTTAATATTTTGAGTATGAAAATCTATTGTGCAATGAGCACTCAGTCAGCCAGAAAACTGAGTGTAGATCGATGAACACTTTCAACCCTCAACGTCCGCCATCTTACTTAACTGAAGCTAAACTGAAGCTAAACTGAAGCTAAACTGAAGCTAAACTGATGCTAAACTGACTAAACAACAACTAACAAGCTAAACACTAAACTAAAAACAACAAACGCAAACGAAGCTAAACTGAAGCTAAACTGAAGCTAAACTGAAGCTAATCTGAAGCTAAACTGATGCTAAACTGAAGCTAAACTGAAGCTTAACTGATGCTAAACTGATGATAAACTGATGCTAACTGAAGCTAAACTGAAGCTAAACTAATGCTAAACTGAGGCTAAACTGATGCTAAACTGATGCTAAACTGAAGCTAAACTGATGCTAATTTAATGCTAAACGGAGGCTAAACTGAAGCAAAACAGATGCTAAACTGATGCTAAACTGAGGCTAAACTGAAGCTAAACTGATGCTAAACTGAAGCGAAACTGTTTGATTTGAGACAGTACTACACTGTAAGTGTGTAGCAGCAGAGTTTGATTTGAGACAGTACTACACTGTAAGTGTGTAGCAGCAGAGTTTAATTTGAGACAGTACTACACTGTAAGTGTGTAGCAGCAGAGTTTGATTTGAGACAGTACTACACTGTAAGTGTGTAGCAGCAGAGTTTGATTTGAGACAGTACTACACTGTAAGTGTGTAGCAGCAGTTTGATTTGAGACAGTACTACACTGTAAGTGTGTAGCAGCAGAGTTTGATTTGAGACAGTACTACACTGTAAGTGTGTAGCAGCAGAGTTTGATTTGAGACAGTACTACACTGTAAGTGTGTAGCAGCAGAGTTTGATTTGAGACAGTACTACACTGTAAGTGTGTAGCAGCAGAGTTTGATTTGAGACAGTACTACACTGTTAGTGTGTAGCAGCAGAGTTTGATTTGAGACAGTACTACACTGCACAAGTAAGTGTACTGTCTAACAGTGTACTGTGAAGCAGTCAAAGAAGTGCATGATTTAAGACACATCACAAATTCCAGGTGTGAGAAAATATAAAAACACTTTTTATGGACGTCAAACATGTGAAGATTGTGTTGTGTTGTGTTGTGTTGTGTTGTGTTGTGTTGTGTTGTGTTGTGTTGTGTTGTGTTTTGTTGTGTTGTGTTGTGTTTAAGATCTTCAGGAGTTACGAGCCACCGACACGAGAACCTCAGACTCTTCAGTGAAGATTGATGTATTGATCATTTGAATCCAAAGATCCTGACGAGCAAGTCAGTAAATGTGGAGTAAATCGTTACAGAGTAGACTCGAGTAAAAGTATCTTCTATCAGAGTAAACATGAGTCATAATAAGTATACATGTTGCAGAGAAGATCACTATTTTTAACGTATTCATATGGTTCTTCAAGCTCAGGGTTTGAAAGAACGTTTCATCAAGGAGGTGAACAGGACAGCAGGGGGCAGTAGAACGCAGAGGCTCCTTCTGCGCCACAGAGAGAAACGTATGATGATCTCAAAGTGAAAATCTGACTCGAAACATAATTAAAACAGGAAAATGACATTATTTGTTGAGTAATTAAAGCAAATAAAGAAATGACTGACATATGTTATGAACATATTCTATTGTTTAGCTACAAACGATGTGACCTCGTAAATATATATATATAAATACACATTTGCCTCCAAACTAACTAACAACAAAAATGTTTCCATTCATTGTTTGCATTAAATTCTCTCCCCGTTTCGTCAACTTTTTTCTTCTGCAACCACATGTTTTTTTCTTAAACTTGCTACTTACATCCTTCCAGTTTCCATGGCAACCACACGTCAACGCCGTCAGGACCTCATGTTGAGACTGAATGATTGACGCCTCACTCTCTCCCGGTGCGGACTGACAATCCTACAGTTGACGCCGTTTGTAGTGAAGTCTCTCACGTTGCACTTGTGCTGAGGAGGAAAAGTTTGAGAACTCGTGAAGGTTTGGTCAAAAGTGAGATGATGGTGAACCCGTTTATCGCCTGAATCCCTGGTGAGATCATCTTCAAACCGACCCCCGAGGTCGTGGGTCGCGCTGGTTCGTCTGGTGGACGTCAAGAGTTGTCGCAGTGATTTATGACTCGTCGGCTCCTCCTTCGTTATGGATCTGTTGTCAGCGAGCGAGAGCGAACGGTAACGACCCTGATAAACAATTAAAAATCGGTGTCGCCGCGAGTCGCCGACAGACGACAGCAGCGCTGAAGGTTAATTGTCTGAGTCGGTACTGAGCAGGTCCTGGTTCTTGGCCAGAATCAGACTTCATTAGTTTAACTTCACTCGTTTAACCACCGTTTGAGTCCGTAAGGTTCACCTAACATCCCATCATCCATGTCATAATCCTGGTTTACTTACTGACCTTGAACTGAATTTAGTGAAACACGCTCAAAAATGTGACAATTTTAGTGCCAATTTTGGAATATTTACACTTTACTTGGTATTACTGTGGCTCTGCAGTATTATTGTGGCTCTGTAGTATTATGTGGCTCTGTAGTATTACTGTGGCTCTGTAGTATTATTGTGGCTCTGTAGTATTATGTGGCTCTGTAGTATTACTGTGGCTATGTAGTATTACTGTGACTCTGTAGTATTACTGTGGCTCTGTAGTATTATGTGGCTCTGTAGTATTACTGTGGCTATGTAGTATTATGTGTCTCTGTAGTATTACTGTGACTCTGTCGTATTACTGTGACTCTGTAGTATTACTGTGGCTCTGTCATATTACTGTGACTCTGTAGTATTACTGTGGCTCTGTAGTATTACTGTGGCTCTTTAGTATTACTGTGACTCTGTAGTATTACTGTGGCTCTGTTGTATTATGTGGCTCTGTAGTATTACTGTGACTCTGTAGTATTACTGTGACTCTGTAGTATTACTGTGGCTCTGTAGTATTACTGTGGCTCTGTAGTATTACTGTGACTCTGTCGTATTATGTGGCTCTGTAGTATTACTGTGGCTCTGTAGTATTACTGAGGCTCTGTCGTATTACTGTGGCTCTATAGTATAACTGTGGCTCTGTAGTATTACTGTGACTCTGTAGTATTACTGTGACTCTGTAGTATTAATGTGGCTCTGTAGTATTACTGTGACTCTGTAGTATTAATGTGGCTCTGTAGTATTACTGTGACTCTGTAGTATTACTGTGACTCTGTAGTATTAATGTGGCTCTGTAGTATTACTGTGACTCTGTAGTATTATGTGGCTCTGTAGTATTACTGTGACTCTGTAGTATTACTGTGGCGGGTTGTTTATTCGCCGCTTCAAGTCAAACAAAGATACAAACTTTTACGATCGAAAGGACTCGCTCTTTGCCGGCAGCTCTACAGGTCAATAGCTCCGGGAAAGACGGTCCCGCATTGAAGAACATCTCTATATTTAAGGTAAAGTTTCCTGTCCAGGGGGTCGTCTCTTCCGGGGCAGTGGTTCTTTCAAGTTTGTTCATGTCTCGGGTCCCCTGGAGAGTAACTTCCTTGCTTCCCTGTTGTGTGGGCGGATTCCTTTGTCTTCCAGCCCCCCTTTTTTGGGTGTGTTCTGTTTTGCTCTTTTGTTTCACGCCCACAGGTGTGAACCGGGGAGAAAGACAGATGTTAGAGTAGTCGCTGTTTGGCTCTAAGTCTGCTCCAAGCTTTTCTTGAAACAGTGTGTCAGTCTGAGTGAAATGTTGGTTGTGAATGTGTATTCAAACGTTTAAGCACTGACATAAACTGATATACACTAATATACACTGATATACACTGATATACACTAATATACACTGATATACACTGATATACACTGATATATACTGATATACACTGATATACACTGATATACACTGGTATACACTGATATACACTGATATACAATAATATACACTGATATACAATAATATACACTGATATACACTGATATAAACTAATATACACGAATATACTCTGATATACACTGATATACACTGATAAACCTGTCTGAGGCTCCACAGACAGTGATGGTCTCCACAGACAGTGATGGTCTCCACAGACAGTGATGGTCTCCACAGACAGTGATGGTCTCCACAGACAGTGATGGTCTCCACAGACAGTGATGGTCTCCACAGACAGTGATGGTCTCCACAGACAGTGATGGTCTCCACAGACCCGTCATCCTCTCACATGTTCATCCATCGACCTTGACTGCAGTGTAAACATCGCTGACGCTCGTATCTCAACACGACAGGTCTTTTCTCGACGCCCATCGAGAGAGACGGACGATAACATAATAGAGTCTGTGACGTAAACACATCCTTCCATGAAGGAGCGACAATTGGCTGCAAATGAAAAACAAAGAGATTCTTGTACCGTCGACTGTCAGGTATGAAAGTAAATATCCAGTGAAAACTTTTTTTATTTTCAGGCATTATATATTTTATATTGAAAGAGTTGAATTAGTTTTTTTATTGATATTAAAAAATCAATATCTTCTAAATTAATGATTTTCAGAGTTACATTTTTCTATTTGAATAGTTAAAGAATAATGATAATTATATTTATTGTAAAAATATTATTAATTTTAAATAAAAATTTAAAATAAAAAAATAAAATAAAATAAATACTTAAAAGAGTCAGTAGATCATCAAACACAGATGTTTCTTGAAGGAGTCAGTAGATCATCAAACACAGATGTTTCTTGAAGGAGTCAGTAGATCATCAAACACAGATGTTTCTTAAAGGAGTCAGTAGATCATCAAACACACAGATGTTTCTTGAAGGAGTCAGTAGATCATCAAACACAGATGTTTCTTGAAGGAGTCAGTAGATCATCAAACACAGATGTTTCTTGAAGGAGTCAGTAGATCATCAAACACAGATGTTTCTTGAAGGAGTCAGTAGATCATCAAACACAGATGTTTCTTGAAGGAGTCAGTAGATCATCAAACACAGATGTTTCTTGAAGGAGTCAGTAGATCATCAAACACAGATGTTTCTTGAAGGAGTCAGTAGATCATCAAACACAGATGTTTCTTGAAGGAGTCAGTAGATCATCAAACACAGATGTTTCTTGAAGGAGTCAGTAGATCATCAAACACAGATGTTTCTTGAAGGAGTCAGTAGATCATCAAACACAGATGTTTCTTGAAGGAGTCAGTGATCATCACCGTGTTCTTGAAGGCGCCGAGTAGATCATCAAACACAGATGTTTCTTGAAGGAGTCAGTAGATCATCAAACACAGATGTTTCTTGAAGGAGTCAGTAGATCATCAAACACAGATGTTTCTTGAAGGAGTCAGTAGATCATCAAACACAGATGTTTCTTGAAGGAGTCAGTAGATCATCAAACACAGATGTTTCTTGAAGGAGTCAGTAGATCATCAAACACAGATGTTTCTTGAAGGAGTCAGTAGATCATCAAACACAGATGTTTCTTGAAGGAGTCAGTAGATCATCAAACACAGATGTTTCTTGAAGGAGTCAGTAGATCATCAAACACAGATGTTTCTTGAAGGAGTCAGTAGATCATCAAACACAGATGTTTCTTGAAGGAGTCAGTAGATCATCAAACACAGATGTTTCTTGAAGGAGTCAGTAGATCATCAAACACAGATGTGTTCTTGAAGGAGTCAGTAGGATCATCAAACCAGATCTTGAAGGTCACTGACCAAACCAGAGTTTTAAGGAGTCGACCATCAGTCGTTGAGTGTTAGACCATCACAGAGTCCTCAGACGGGCTGGGGTTTAAGTCTGGATCAGATCACTGATGGAAGGTCTGACCATGAATAGATGTGAAAGTAAGAAGCAGAATTTTAAAATGATCCTGAAAGAAACTGGCAGCCAGTGAAGAGTTTGAAGGAGAAATGTGAGTTCTTCTACTAGAGCAGCCAGTGAAGAGTTTGAAGGAGAAATGTGAGTTCTTCTACTAGAGCAGCCAGTGAAGAGTTTGAAGGAGAAATGTGAGTTCTTCTACTAGAGCAGCCAGTGAAGAGTTTGAAGGAGAAATGTGAGTTCTTCTACTAGAGCGGCTCAGAAGAGTTTAGTATGAACTGCAGGCGAGACACATCCTTCTGGTTTAGACACAAAATAAACTGTTACAATAGTGTAAACGACACAAACACATGGATTATAAGATCATGTTGTGATAACATTTTCCTAAGTTTATAGATGTTTCTCAGTTGAAGGAAACATTAAGAAAAAACAGCTAAAACATGAAGAAATGACACAAACCAGAATAAAGTCGTCATGTGATGTAATTTTGTTTGTGTTGTTGAACAACAGATGCATAAACAGTAGGTGACTAGTCTGTGGTGAAGTTAAAACGTCTATATTGTTTATCTTTACATAAATTAAATCATTTACGACATGACTTGTTTTCTTACTTTATGAGCCTAGAATACATCAATTGTATGAGCAGCTGCTAACGCTAGCATCGTAGTTGTGTTGTCGTTTGTCTTCATCACAGTTTAGAAATGTCTGTGTGTGTGTTTGTTGGTACACTAAGTCTGTCTGTTTATGGTCTGTGTGGATTCAAGAAAAGCACAAGTTTATCTCGGAGCTGGTTTGTGTGCGAGATTCACAGTCATGACTAAAAGATTGTGTTTCCAGCAGAACTTCATCCACCTCTGCAGCTCTGGACACACACCTTGCATCACGGAATTCTAACTTTAGTCAGCAGGAGATGTTTTGGACGGTGAGATTAAAACTCCTTGTGACTCAAGTTTTCTGTTGTGATTTATAAACATCTCCAGTTTCATGTCAAATCATGTTTGTTTCACCTTCGATATGTTCTATGTTCTACAGATCTAGTCGTCTTTAAAATGATGGAATCATGATACGGTGTCTTCACTACACAACTGTATCATGATACAGTGTCTTCACTACACAACTGTATCATGATACAGTGTCTTCACTACACAACGGAATCATGATACGGTGTCTTCACTACACAACTGTATCATGATACGGTGTCTTCACTACACAACTGTATCATGATACAGTGTCTTCACTACACAACTGTATCATGATACAGTGTCTTCACTACACAACTGTATCATGATACAGTGTCTTCACTACACAACTGTATCATGATACAGTGTCTTCACTACACAACTGTATCATGATACAGTGTCTTCACTACACAACTGTATCATGATACAGTGTCTTCACTACACAACTGTATCATGATACGGTGTCTTCACTACACAACTGTATCATGATACAGTGTCTTCACTACACAACTGTATCATGATACAGTGTCTTCACTACACAACTGTATCATGATACAGTGTCTTCACTACACAACTGTATCATGATACAGTGTCTTCACTACACAACTGTATCATGATACAGTGTCTTCACTACACAACTGTATCATGATACAGTGTCTTCACTACACAACTGTATCATGATACAGCCTGTCTTCACTACACAACTGTTCACGTTACAGTTCTTCACTACACAACTGTATCATGATACAGTGTCTTCACTACACAACTGTATCATGATACAGTGTCTTCACTACACAACTGTATCATGATACAGTGTCTTCACTACACAACTGTATCACGTTACAGTTTCTTCACTACACAACTGTATCATGATACAGTGTCTTCACTACACAACTGAATCACGTTACAGTTTCTTCACTACACAACTGTATTATGATACAGTGTCTTCACTACACAACTGAATCACGTTACAGTTTCTTCACTACACAACTGTATCACGATACAGTTTCTTCACTACACAACTGTATCATGATACAGTGTCTTCACTACACAACTGAATCACGTTACAGTTTCTTCACCACACAACTGTATCACGTTACAGTGTCTTCACTACACAACTGTATCATGATACAGTGTCTTCACTACACAACTGAATCACGTTACAGTGTCTTCACTACACAACTGTATCATTTTACAGTTTCTTCACTACACAACTTTATCACGTTACAGTTTCTTCACTACACAGATGTATCTTGATACATTGTCTTCAATACACAACTGTATAATGATACAGTGTGTTCACTACACAACTGTATCATGATACAGTGTGTTCACTACACAACTGTATCATGTTACAGTGTCTTCACTACACAACTGAATCAATGACCCACACAAGTAAACTGTTATTTTGTTATTATCAGGAGAGTATGTATTTTTCATGAATGTATTTTAATGGTTCTTGACCAAACTTATCACGTCAAAGTTTCTTCCCAAAGACACTGTTGAATGTTCTAATATTCTCCTGGAAATGAAATGAGTTTATGATCTACCAGAGCCCTGAGGTACATTTGTGACAGTGAAATCTCACTGGATACATTTTTAATACTCGCTGAAATCTGCCGGGCTCAGACGGATGAGTCGAGACGGAAGCGTTGACTCAGCGGAGGTTTAGAATCTGTGAGCAAAGACAGAAGAGAGAGAAGAACAGAATAAAGTCTCATTAAGAATTCATGTCATAAAGCCAAATATTTACTTTTATTTCATTACCTAGTATAATATATGTTTTAATTATTAGACACTTTTATTACATAATCATCTTTGAAATTGATGATCAAAAAAGTAAAGTAAAGAAAATATATACAGTATATTAAGTTCTAAAAAAGTATTAATTTTGTTTTCGTTTACCTCATTAGATTAGATCAGACTTTATTGATCCCACAGCAGGGAAATTCACGTGTGCAGTAGAAAAAACAATTATAATAATATCTTTATTTTTGTCATTACATAATAAACTGTACAACTTTGGATCACCATTGACAAATATAATTGAAAACAAAAGATAAAATGAATAAAACTTCATGTATTTAATGTTGTTTGGATAAAAACAAAGAATAGCTTTTTTTCTAAGAAGAAATGGTGGATAAAATTCCTTCTTTTCCTTTTTTACTTCATCCGTTCTTTATTTTTTATCCTAGTTCTATAAACTGAAACAGTTTTCTGCAAAAATGTTGGCGTCGAGAATGAAAGACAAACAATAATACTTCCTGGTTGGCTTTACTAACTATACTATACTATACTTAAGTAACTATTTAGTCTGGCAGTGTGTGAGAGCAAATAATACACTAATACAAATAAACTTGTGCTTTGAGGGTGAAATCCTTTGAAATCCATTTGGGTGGATTGAATAAACACAAACTTCCATTAACAGGGATCGAAAGATTAGTTCGTACGTATCAAAGCAAACTACGTGAAAAACCAAGACTTTCCCGAATCAATCCGACATCTGCTGATTCGTCGCACCGGGAGCTCCGGCCGAGCCCGTGAAGCCCGAACAGAAGCAGATAATCTTCATTGACCGCGACTGTTGGCAAAGCACTTGATCCTCTCCGTGGGCAGCGATGGCTGGAGTCCTATCAGGACCAGTCGACGTCCAGAGATAACAAGCTGCCCAGAGAGAGAGAGAGAGAGAGAGAGAGAGAGAGAGAGAGAGAGAGAGAGAGAGAGAGAGAAAGAACCTGAGGCTCAGAGGAAGTAACTCTGACGCTGAGCTACTTCCTTGTTAGTGAGTTTCTCAAGGGAAGACAAAAGAGAAGGATTTTTGTCAGAAGTTAAAATCATCACAAGTGTAATAGATTTGTGTGTAAATATTTGATCTTTCATTTGTTTCATGAGTTTTAACAAGAAATATATTTAAAGTTCACCTAATGTGAAAACTCTCCTGACTTATTCTCATGTTGTAAATGTTAAAGTCTTCAACATGCAGTCGTTCATTCATCATGACGTTGATCCGTTTTCAAGTTTTTACTTAATAAAGTTCTCGTCTGAGATCAAACGAGATTAAAATTTAAATGAAACATGGTGACATCACTCTGGTGCAGGTGTCTCTAGAAGATCTACATCAGTGAAGAACCTACATCACAGGTGTCAAACTGGTCCAGAAAAGGGCCGAGACGGTGCAGGTTTTTGGTCCAACCAGTCAAGCACATATGGTTGAACCAATCAGGCGTCTGAAGACAGTAATCAATTAATTGTCAATCAGGTGTTGCTTGTTTAAGCCGACGCCTGATTGGTTAACTCATGTGTGCTTGACTGGTTGGACCAAAAACCTGCACCGTCTCAACCCTTTTCTGGACCAGTTTGACGCCCCTGACCTACATGTTAATAAACTAAATATTTATGTAAACATGGTGACATCACACTGGTGCAGGTGTCCTCCCCTAGAAGCCCTAAATCAGTTAAGAACCTACATGTTAATAAACTAAATATTTATGTAAATATGGTGACATCACTCTGGTGCAGGTGTCCTCCCCTAGAAGCCCTAAATCAGTTAAGAACCTACATGTTAATAAACTAAATATTTATGTAAACATGCTGACATCACACTGGTGCAGGTGTCCTCCCCTAGAAGCCCTAAATCAGTTAAGAACCTATATGTTAATAAACTAAATATTTATGTAAACATGGTGACATCACACTGGTGCAGGTGTCCTCCCCTAGAAGCCCTAAATCAGTTAAGAACCTACATGTTAATAAACTAAATATTTATGTAAACATGGTGACATCACACTGGTGCAGGTGTCCTCCCCTAGAAGCCCTAAATCAGTTAAGAACCTACATGTTAATAAACTAAATATTTATGTAAACATGGTGACATCACACTGGTGCAGGTGTCCTCCCCTAGAAGCCCTAAATCAGTTAAGAACCTACATGTTAATAAACTAAATATTTATGTAAACATGGTGACATCACACTGGTGCAGGTGTCCTCCCCTAGAAGCCCTAAATCAGTTAAGAACCTACATGTTAATAAACTAAATATTTATGTAAACATGGTGACATCACTCTGGTGCAGGTGTCCTCCCCTAGAAGCCCTAAATCAGTTAAGAACCTACATGTTAATAAACTAAATATTTATGTAAACATGGTGACATCACACTGGTGCAGGTGTCCTCCCTAGAAGCCCTAAATCAGTTAAGAACCTACATGTTAATAACTAAATAATTATGTAAACATGGTGACATCACACTGGTGCAGGAGTCCTCCCCTAGAAGCCCTAAATCAGTTAAGAACCTACATGTTAATAAACTAAATATTTATGTAAACATGCTGACATCACACTGGTGCAGGTGTCCTCCCTAGAAGCCCTAAATCAGTTAAGAACCTACATGTTAATAAACTAAATATTTATGTAAACATGCTGACATCACACTGGTGCAGGAGTCCTCCCCTAGAAGCCCTAAATC
>JACEEU010000685.1:32266380-32298880 GCA_016630915.1 Callionymus lyra | reverse complement strand
GGATCCGAGCGAAGGGACTTCATTAGTAAAGGAGAAGATCTAATTTGACCTCCTTCTGCATGAAGCCTCGGCTGAGCTGAGAGAGAGACGTGTGACATCTGGTCTCATGTTGTGACGGTGAAGTGATTAATTTATAGCTGCAGTCCTCAGAGGACGACCTTCAGTCGTGGAGGTCGACGGGGTCAAGGTCTGCAGACGGATAATCAATCTACGATGAGACTCTTCATGTTCTTCTCTTGAGGAGGAGGAGGAGGAGGAGGTGAAGAAGAAGATGAAGAAGAATAAAGAGGAGGAGGGGGAGGAGGAAGAGGAGGAGGAGGTGAAGAAGAAGATGAAGATGAAGAAAGAGGAGGGCGGGGAGGAGGAGGAGGAAGAGGAGAAAGAGGGGGAGGAGGAGGAGGAGGAGGAAGAGGAGGACGAGGAGGAGGAGGACGAGGACGAGGAAGAGGAGGATGAGGAAGAGGAGGACGAGGAGGAGGAGAAGAAGAAGAAAACAAAGGAGAAGACGAAGAAGAAGAAGGAGGAGGAGAAGATGGAAAAGAAGAAGAAGACGAAGAATAAGAAGGAGGAGGAGGAGAAGATGGAGGAGAAGAAGAAGACGAAGAAGAAGAAAGAGGAGGAGGAGGAGGAGAAAGAGGAAGAGGAGGAGGAGGAGGAGGAGGAGGAGGAGGAGGAGGAGGAGGAGGAGGAGTAAGAGGTGGAGGAGGAGGGGAGGAAGAAGAAGAAGAAGGAAGAGGAGAAGCAGGAGAAGACGAAGGAGAAGAAGGAGGAGGAGGAGAAGATGGAGAAGAAGAAGACAAAGAAGAAGGAGGAGGAGGAGAAGATGGAGAAGAAAAGACGAAGAAGAAGAAGGAGGAGGAGGAGGAGGAGGAGGAAGAGGAAGAGGAGAAGAATACGAAGGAGAAGACGAAGGAGAAGAAGGAGGAGGAGGAGAAGATGGAGAACAAGAAGACGAAGAAGAAGGAGGAGGAGGAGGAGGAGGAGGAGGAGGAGGAGGAGGAGGAGGAGGAGGAGGAGGAGGAGGAAGAGGAGCAGGAGGAGGAGCAGGAGGAGGAGGAGGAGGAAGAGGAGCAGGAGCAGGAGGAGGAGCAGGAGGACAAATCATTCCACGACTCCATGATTAGAATCATAACTTGAGGGAAAAGAATGTTTTTTTTGGAACAATTGAATATTTTCAATATTAAAGGTTGAATTTGTTGAATAATCGAATAAAAATAATAAAGTTTACACACAGAGTTTAATATTCTTATTCCAATAATTCAAAGACATGTTTTATGTTATATTTATATTATACGTAGCCTTTTAAATTCAATATTAAAATGGTTGGTTTAATGATTGACTGAAAGTACCTTTCAAATGTTGAAACTTATATTACTTTATATTTATTTATACATGTGTTTATTTATTTTATTGTATTAATTATTTCGTTTAATTCACTTTTTAAAATAATATAAATCGATCATTTCTATTTGTTTTTGTGTATTTTGGACAATATATCGTGAAATATGTTTAAGATGAAAACAACTCGGGATCTGAATGATTTAGTGACTTTGATTGATTCACTTTTGATTAAATTAAATACAACATTTATTCCACATGTATTTGAACATGTTGAACCTTCACAACATTATTCAAATATTCATATTTATTGACTCGTTTCCTGGAAAGTTTCTCTGCAGACTTGATATATTCCTGCAGGAGATAAAGAGGAGAAATATTGCAGAGATTAAAAACAAGTTACGAGGAAAGAGAGAAAGACTCCAGGAGGAGAAGAAGTGGAAACGTCTTTGATTTCATCCGTCATGAGAAGCTCGTTTGACGACAGTTGTTTATTCTCCTGGATTCTTCGACTTTAAATCACTGTTATTGTTACTTTTTTTAAACCTGTCAGCTGTGAATCAAATCCAACTCGTCATGGTGAGAAACTTCTTCTTAATGAGTGGATTTAGTGTCGGGATCTTCAGAATCTGCGTCGCGGATTTACATTTGAAAAGACGTGTTAATGTCCACGTCTGGTTAGAAAGAGACACGAGAGGAACGACTGGAAACTTCAGTCAAACATCGACAGTTTATGTTTCATGAGCAGCATTTTTAAATATTATTGCTTTATTTTCTAACTCGTACACAGGCTTTGATGAAGGTGATCAATCAAAAAATGATGGATGGATGGATGGATGGATGGATGGATGGATGGATGGATGGATGGATGGATGGATGGATGGATGGATGGATGGAAGGATGGATGGATGGATGGAAGGATGGATGATGGATGGATGGATGGATGGATGGATGGATGGATGGATGGATGGATGGATGGATGGATGGATGGATGGATGGATGGATGGATGGATGGATGGATGGATGGATGGATGGATGGATGGATGGATGATAAATGGATGGATAATAAATGGATGGATGGATGGATGGATGATAGATGGATGATAGATGGATGGATGATAGATGGATGGATGATAGATGATGCATGGTAGATGGATGGATGATAAATGGATGGATAATAAATGGATGGATGGATGGATGATAGATAGATGGATGAAAGATGGATGGATGGTAGTTGGATGATAAATGGATGGATGATAGATGGATGGATGATAAATGGATGAATAGATGATAGATGGATGATAGATGGATGGATGGAGTTGGATATAAAGGATGGATGGATGAAATGGATGATAATGGAGGATGGTGATGGATGGATGGATAGGAGATGGATGGATGGAGGATGGAGGATGGATGGATGGATGGATGGATGGATGGATGGATGGATAGATGGATGGATGGATGGATGGAGGATGGATGGAGGATGGATGGATGGATGGATGGATGGATGGATGGATGGATGGATGGATGGATGGATGGATGGATGGATGGATGGATGGATGGATGGATGGATGGATGGATGGATGGTTGGTTGGATGGGTAACATTCCTGCTGACACTCCTGTTTCCTGCCTCAGTCCAAGAACATACAGAGGTCGAGTGAGAACTTAGAGAACTTGTCCGTAGGTATGAGTGAGTGTGTGTGACATGAAAAGAAGCGCCTGTTGCTGCTGATCCAACGTTTCCTCTCAGAGCAGGTTCACAAACAATTTTCAACTATAATCCAACAATTTTCAACTATAATCCAACAATTTTCAACTATAATCAAACAATTTTCAACTATAATCAAACAATTTTCAACTATAATCCAACAATTTTCAACTATAATCCAACAATTTTCAACTATAATCCAACAATTTTCAACTATAATCAAACAATTTTCAACTATAATCAAACAATTTTCAACTATAATCAAACAATTTTCAACTATAATCAAACAATTTTCAACTATAATCAAACAATTTTCAACTATAATCAAACAATTTTCAACTATAATCAAACAATTTTCAACTATAATCAAACAATTTTCAACTATAATCAAACAATTTTCAACTTTAATCAAACTATTTTCAACTATAATCAAACAATTTTCAACTATAATCAAACTATTTTCAACTATAATCCAACAATTTTCAACTATAATCAAACAATTTTCAACTATAATCCAACAATTTTCAACTATAATCCAACAATTTTCAACTATAATCAAACAATTTTCAACTATAATCAAACAATTTTCAACTATAATCCAACAATTTTCAACTATAATCAAACAATTTTCAACTATAATCAAACTATTTTCAACTTTAATCAAACAATTTTCAACTATAATCAAACAATTTTCAACTATAATCCAACAATTTTCAACTATAATCAAACAATTTTCAACTATAATCAAACAATTTTCAACTTTAATCAAACAATTTTCAACTATAATCAAACAATTTTCAACTATAATCAAACAATTTTCAACTATAATCAAACTATTTCATTCAGATAATAAAGTGACTGTCGATGGATTGTTATTATCTTCCGTGTCGTTGTGCGACTGTTAAACTCCTGCTTCAGTGAACGATTGTGTTGAAAGTGTTGAAAGAAAAGATGGAAAGCGACGATTGATGGACGCGTCAGACACGCGGCAGCAGATAAAGAACGTGACGTGAAGTTTATCTCGTTCACGTCCGACTCCGTACTCATGGCGGCGACGGATCCTGTCGACGGATCCTGTCGACGGATCCTGTCGACGGATCCTGTCGACGGATCCTGTCGACGGATCCTGTCGACGGATCCTGTCGACGATCCTGTCGACGGAGACGCTTTCATCAGGTTCATGTTTGTTGCATCAACGACATCGTCTGCGTCGAGTGAACAGACTTCAAACCTGGAGCAGCAGGAGACGACGTTTCGACTCAATTATTCATGAACCTCGTCTGTTCGTTTACGAACTCAAGTCAAAGATGTTTTCAATGTTTAAAGTTTGAGGCCAAAGAAAAATGAAGATGAAACATTTTAACGTCATTTCATTTTTATTGCTGTTGTTGTTGTTGTTGTTGTTGTTGTCGTTGTTGACCAACAACATTTGTTGAGAGTTTTCCGCACCTTTAA
Organism: Callionymus lyra; assembly: GCA_016630915.1. NCBI lineage: Eukaryota > Metazoa > Chordata > Actinopteri > Syngnathiformes > Callionymidae > Callionymus > Callionymus lyra. The sequence continues at coordinate 32,294,378 of JACEEU010000685.1, read as the reverse complement.
TTACTTTCTTATCGGTTCCGACGCTTCAACGAGTCCTTCTCTCGAGGACTCATTACTTTAATTCTGCTGCAATCCCACCATCATTAACTCAAACGATCGTTATTCTACAATTAAATGTCATGACTTTGCTCTGAGCGTTTTCAAAGTAGTGTGACGTCTCTGCTCGGTTTGAAACTCACAGGAAATATCTGTTAATATCTGGGTTTGTGTGAAGCAACGTGAATGTCAGGGACGTTTATTTTTGAAGGAGTCAGTAGATCATCAAACACAGATGTTTCTTGAAGGAGTCAGTAGATCATCAAACACAGATGTTTCTTGAAGGAGTCAGTAGATCATCAAACACAGATGTTTCTTGAAGGAGTCAGTAGATCATCAAACACAGATGTTTCTTGAAGGAGTCAGTAGATCATCAAACACAGATGTTTCTTGAAGGAGTCAGTAGATCATCAAACACAGATGTTTCTTGAAGGAGTCAGTAGATCATCAAACACAGATATTTCTTGAAGGAGTCAGTAGATCATCAAACACAGTTGTTTCTTGAAGGAGTCAGTAGATCATCAAACACAGTTGTTTCTTGAAGGAGTCAGTAGATCATCAAACACAGATATTTCTTGAAGGAGTCAGTAGATCATCAAACACAGATGTTTCTTGAAGGAGTCAGTAGATCATCAAACACAGATATTTCTTGAAGGAGTCAGTAGATCATCAAACACAGATGTTTCTTGAAGGAGTCAGTAGATCATCAAACACAGATGTTTCTTGAAGGAGTCAGTAGATCATCAAACACAGATGTTTCTTGAAGGAGTCAGTAGATCATCAAACAAAGATGTTTCTTGAAGGAGTCAGTAGATCATCAAACACAGAGATGTTTCTTGAAGGAGTCAGTAGATCATCAAACACAGATGTTTCTTGAAGGAGTCAGTAGATCATCAAACACAGATGTTTCTTGAAGGAGTCAGTAGATCATCAAACACAGATGTTTCTTGAAGGAGTCAGTAGATCATCAAACACAGATGTTTCTTGAAGGAGTCAGTAGATCATCAAACACAGATGTTTCTTGAAGGAGTCAGTAGATCATCAAACACAGATGTTTCTTGAAGGAGTCAGTAGATCATCAAACACAGAGATGTTTCTTGAAGGAGTCAGTAGATCATCAAACACAGATGTTTCTTGAAGGAGTCAGTAGATCATCAAACACAGATGTTTCTTGAAGGAGTCAGTAGATCATCAAACACAGATGTTTCTTGAAGGAGTCAGTAGATCATCAAACACAGATGTTTCTTGAAGGAGTCAGTAGATCATCAAACACAGATGTTTCTTGAAGGAGTCAGTAGATCATCAAACACAGATGTTTCTTGAAGGAGTCAGTAGATCATCAAACACAGATGTTTCTTGAAGGAGTCAGTAGATCATCAAACACAGATGTTTCTTGAAGGAGTCAGTAGATCATCAAACACAGATGTTTCTTGAAGGAGTCAGTAGATCATCAAACACAGAGATGTTTCTTGAAGGAGTCAGTAGATCATCAAACACAGATGTTTCTTGAAGGAGTCAGTAGATCATCAAACACAGATGTTTCTTGAAGGAGTCAGTAGATCATCAAACACAGATGTTTCTTGAAGGAGTCAGTAGATCATCAAACACAGATGTTTCTTGAAGGAGTCAGTAGATCATCAAACACAGATGTTTCTTGAAGGAGTCAGTAGATCATCAAACACAGATGTTTCTTGAAGGAGTCAGTAGATCATCAAACACAGATGTTTCTTGAAGGAGTCAGTAGATCATCAAACACAGATGTTTCTTGAAGGAGTCAGTAGGTCATCAAACACAGATGTTTCTTGAAGGAGTCAGTAGATCATCAAACACAGATGTTTCTTGAAGGAGTCAGTAGATCATCAAACACAGATGTTTCTTGAAGGAGTCAGTAGATCATCAAACACAGATGTTTCTTGAAGGAGTCAGTAGATCATCAAACACAGAGATGTTTCTTGAAGGAGTCAGTAGATCATCAAACACAGATGTTTCTTGAAGGAGTCAGTAGATCATCAAACACAGATGTTTCTTGAAGGAGTCAGTAGATCATCAAACACAGATGTTTCTTGAAGGAGTCAGTAGATCATCAAACACAGATGTTTCTTGAAGGAGTCAGTAGATCATCAAACACAGATGTTTCTTGAAGGAGTCAGTAGATCATCAAACACAGATGTTTCTTGAAGGAGTCAGTAGATCATCAAACACAGTTGTTTCTTGAAGGAGTCAGTAGATCATCAAACACAGATGTTTCTTGAAGGAGTCAGTAGATCATCAAACACAGATGTTTCTTGAAGGAGTCAGTAGATCATCAACACACAGATGTTTCTTGAAGGAGTCAGTAGATCATCAAACACAGATGTTTCTTGAAGGAGTCAGTAGATCATCAAACACACATGTTTCTTGAAGGAACACAATATTGATGTCATTGTGTTTCTACTTAATGAAGCTTCTAAATACTTGGTGTCTCGTGAACCGTGTGAGATTCATGTGATAATGTTTTTGATTGACGGACGTCATGTGATCAGTTATTGCGTAATAACTCACCTTCACCTAAAAACTGTTGTTGTTCAAAGAACGCGTCGAAGTTTTGTCCTCGTCCACGTCTGCTCGTGTGTGTTCGGCGAGATCAACAGGAAGCGATTACGGCGACTGCGATAAGAAGGATAATTAAAAAGGTAGATTGTCCTCGTGCGTGTCCTTCCACGGTCGGAGTTATGACAATGAAAGAACATGACGGGGTTTTATGAAACTTTGTTTTGATGGGTTTTAGGTTTGCTAGCCTCAAGACGAGGAAGAGCCTTGATTGACACACATCATTCTGATGTTTCTCCCTTGTGGGGACGTTATTTCTTGATGATAGAATAGTTCTATAGTAAGTCAAGGAAGTCTTCTCAGGAGTCTTTCGAATTCAGTATAAAAATGTTGGTTTAATGTAAAAAGACTAAATGCAGTGATGTGTTGATGAAGCTTCATGAAACAGTGTTATTATCTTCAGCGTCCACTAGATGGTAGTGATGTGTTGATGAAGCTTCATGAAACAGTGTTATTATCTTCAGCGTCCACTAGATGGTAGTGATGTGTTGATGAAGCTTCATGAAACAGTGTCATTATCTTCAGAGTCCACTAGATGGTAGTGATGTGTTGATGAAGCTTCTTGAAACAGTGTCATTATCTTCAGAGTCCACTAGATGGCAGTGATGTGTTGATGAAGCTTCATGAAACAGTGTCATTATCTTCAGAGTCCACTAGATGGTAGTGATGTGTTGATGAAGCTTCATGAAACAGAGTCATTATCTTCAGAGTCCACTAGATGGTAGTGATGTGTCGATGAAGCTTCATGAAACAGTGTCATTATCTTCAGAGTCCACTAGATGGTAGTGATGTGTTGATGAAGCTTCATGAAACAGTGTCATTATCTTCAGAGTCCACTAGATGGTAGTGATGTGTTGATGAAGCTTCATGAAACAGTGTCATTATCTTCAGAGTCCACTAGATGGTAGTGATGTGTTGATGAAGCTTCTTGAAACAGTGTCATTATCTCCAGAGTCCACTAGATGGCAGTGATGTGTTGATGAAGCTTCATGAAACAGTGTCATTATCTTCAGAGTCCACTAGATGGCAGTGATGTGTTGATGAAGCTTCATGAAACAGTGTCATTATCTTCAGAGTCCACTAGATGGTAGTGATGTGTTGATGAAGCTTCATGAAACAGAGTCATTATCTTCAGAGTCCACTAGATGGTAGTGATGTGTCGATGAAGCTTCATGAAACAGTGTCATTATCTTCAGAGTCCACTAGATGGTAGTGATGTGTTGATGAAGCTTCATGAAACAGTGTTATTATCTTCAGCGTCCACTAGATGGTAGTGATGTGTCGATGAAGCTTCATGAAACAGTGTCATTATCTTCAGAGTCCACTAGATGGTAGTGATGTGTTGATGAAGCTTCTTGAAACAGTGTCATTATCTTCAGAGTCCACTAGATGGTAGTGATGTGTTGATGAAGCTTCATGAAACAGTGTCATTATCTTCAGAGTCCACTAGATGGTAGTGATGTGTTGATGAAGCTTCATGAAACAGTGTCATTATCTTCAGAGTCCACTAGATGGTAGTGATGTGTCGATGAAGCTTCATGAAACAGTGTCATTATCTTCAGAGTCCACTAGATGGTAGTGATGTGTTGATGAAGCTTCATGAAACAGTGTCATTATCTTCAGAGTCCACTAGATGGTAGTGATGTGTTGATGAAGCTTCATGAAACAGTGTCATTATCTTCAGAGTCCACTAGATGGTAGTCATGTGTTGATGAAGCTTCATGAAACAGTGTCATTATCTTCAGAGTCCACTAGATGTCAGTGATGTGTTGATGAAGCTTCATGAAACAGTGTCATTATCTTCAGAGTCCACTAGATGGTAGTGATGTGTTGATGAAGCTTCATGAAACAGTGTCATTATCTTCAGAGTCCACTAGATGGTAGTGATTTGTTGATGAAGCTTCATGAAACAGTGTCATTATCTTCAGAGTCCACTAGATGGTAGTGATGTGTTGATGAAGCTTCATGAAACAGTGTCATTATCTTCAGAGTCCACTAGATGGTAGTGATGTGTTGATGAAGCTTCATGAAACAGTGTCATTATCTTCAGAGTCCACTAGATGGTAGTGATGTGTCGATGAAGCTTCATGAAACAGTGTCATTATCTTCAGAGTCCACTAGATGGTAGTGATGTGTTGATGAAGCTTCATGAAACAGTGTCATTATCTTCAGAGTCCACTAGATGGTAGTGATGTGTTGATGAAGCTTCATGAAACAGTGTCATTATCTTCAGAGTCCACTAGATGGTAGTGATGTGTTGATGAAGCTTCATGAAACAGTGTCATTATCTTCATAGTCCACTAGATGGTAGTGATGTGTTGATGAAGCTTCATGAAACAGAGTCATTATCTTCTGAGTCCACTAGATGGTAGTGATGTGTCGATGAAGCTTCATGAAACAGAGTCATTATCTTCAGAGTCCACTAGATGGTAGTGATGTGTTGATGAAGCTTCATGAAACAGTGTCATTATCTTCAGAGTCCACTAGATGGTAGTGATGTGTTGATGAAGCTTCATGAAACAGTGTCATTATCTTCAGAGTCCACTAGATGGTAGTGATGTGTCGATGAAGCTTCATGAAACAGTGTCATTATCTTCAGAGTCCACTAGATGGTAGTGATGTGTTGATGAAGCTTCATGAAACAGTGTCATTATCTTCAGAGTCCACTAGATGGTAGTGATGTGTTGATGAAGCTTCATGAAACAGTGTCATTATCTTCAGAGTCCACTAGATGGTAGTGATGTGTTGATGAAGCTTCATGAAACAGTGTCATTATCTTCAGAGTCCACTAGATGGTAGTGATGTGTTGATGAAGCTTCATGAAACAGTGTCATTATCTTCAGAGTCCACTAGATGGTAGTGATGTGTTGATGAAGCTTCATGAAACAGTGTCATTATCTTCAGAGTCCACTAGATGGTAGTGATGTGTTGATGAAGCTTCATGAAACAGTGTCATTATCTTCAGAGTCCACTAGATGGTAGTGATGTGTTGATGAAGCTTCATGAAACAGTGTCATTATCTTCAGAGTCCACTAGATGGTAGTGATGTGTTGATGAAGCTTCATGAAACAGTGTCATTATCTTCAGAGTCCACTAGATGGTAGTGATGTGTTGATGAAGCTTCATGAAACAGTGTCATTATCTTCAGAGTCCACTAGATGGTAGTGATGTGTTGATGAAGCTTCATGAAACAGTGTCATTATCTTCAGAGTCCACTAGATGGTAGTGATGTGTTGATGAAGCTTCATGAAACAGTGTCATTATCTTCAGAGTCCACTAGATGGTAGTGATGTGTTGATGAAGCTTCATGAAACAGTGTCATTATCTTCAGAGTCCACTAGATGGTAGTGATGTGTTGATGAAGCTTCATGAAACAGTGTCATTATCTTCAGAGTCCACTAGATGGTAGTGATGTGTTGATGAAGCTTCATGAAACAGTGTCATTATCTTCAGAGTCCACTAGATGGTAGTGATGTGTTGATGAAGCTTCATGAAACAGTGTCATTATCTTCAGAGTCCACTAGATGGTAGTGATGTGTTGATGAAGCTTCATGAAACAGTGTCATTATCTTCAGAGTCCACTAGATGGTAGTGATGTGTTGATGAAGCTTCATGAAACAGTGTCATTATCTTCAGAGTCCACTAGATGGTAGTGATGTGTTGATGAAGCTTCATGAAACAGTGTCATTATCTTCAGAGTCCACTAGATGGTAGTGATGTGTTGATGAAGCTTCATGAAACAGTGTCATTATCTTCAGAGTCCACTAGATGGTAGTGATGTGTTGATGAAGCTTCATGAAACAGTGTCATTATCATCAGAGTCCACTAGATGGTAGTGATGTGTTGATGAAGCTTCATGAAACAGTGTCATTATCTTCACAGTCCACTAGATGGTAGTGATGTGTTGATGAAGCTTCATGAAACAGTGTCATTATCTTCAGAGTCCACTAGATGGTAGTGATATGTTGATGAAGCTTCATGAAACAGTGTCATTATCTTCAGAGTTCACTAGATGGTAGTGATGTGTTGATGAAGCTTCATGAAACAGTGTCATTATCTTCAGAGTCCACTAGATGGTAGTGATGTGTTGATGAAGCTTCATGAAACAGTGTCATTATCTTCAGAGTCCACTAGATGGCAGTGATGTGTTGATGAAGCTTCATGAAACAGTGTCATTATCTTCTGAGTCCACTAGATGGTAGTGATGTGTCGATGAAGCTTCATTAAACAGAGTCATTATCTTCAGAATCCACTAGATGGTAGTGATGTGTTGATGAAGCGTCATGAAACAGTGTCATTATCTTCAGAGTCCACTAGATGGTAGTGATGTGTTGATGAAGCTTCATGAAACAGTGTCATTATCATCAGAGTCCACTAGATGGTAGTGATGTGTTGATGAAGCTAGATGAAACATTTTTATTATCTTCAGAGTCCACTAGATGGTAGTGATGTGTTGATGAAGCTTCATGAAACAGTGTCATTATCTTCAGAGTCCACTAGATGGTAGTGATGTGTCGATGAAGCTTCATGAAACAGAGTCATTATCTTCAGAGTCCACTAGATGGTAGTGATGTGTTGATGAAGCTTCATGAAACAGTGTCATTATCTTCAGAGTCCACTAGATGGTAGTGATGTGTTGATGAAGCTTCATGAAACAGTGTCATTATCATCAGAGTCCACTAGATGGTAGTGATATGTTGATGAAGCTTCATGAAACAGTGTCATTATCTTCAGAGTCCACTAGATGGTAGTGATGTGTTGATGAAGCTTCATGAAACAGTGTCATTATCTTCAGAGTCCACTAGATGGTAGTGATGTGTCGATGAAGCTTCATGAAACAGAGTCATTATCTTCAGAGTCCACTAGATGGCAGTGATGTGTTGATGAAGCTTCATGAAACAGTGTCATTATCTTCTGAGTCCACTAGATGGTAGTGATGTGTCGATGAAGCTTTATGAAACAGAGTCATTATCTTCAGAGTCCACTAGATGGTAGTGATGTGTTGATGAAGCTTCATGAAACAGTGTCATTATCATCAGAGTCCACTAGATGGTAGTGATGTGTTGATGAAGCTTCATGAAACAGTGTCATTATCTTCAGAGTCCACTAGATGGTAGTGATGTGTTGATGAAGCTTCATGAAACAGTGTCATTATCTTCAGAGTCCACTAGATGGTAGTGATGTGTTGATGAAGCTTCATGAAACAGTGTCATTATCTTCAGAGTCCACTAGATGGTAGTGATGTGTCGATGAAGCTTCATGAAACAGTGTCATTATCTTTATATTTTGAACAACTGTTCTAATTAAACATCACATCCTTTTTAAGCTGATGGCGCCACCTACAGACCTCTAAACAACATGACACTGCTTCATGAAGCTTCATCGACACATCACTACTGGCTTGTAACTCAGGTACGACAGGACGGGGCAGGAACCACCAGGACACGCCATCAGCCACAGATCAGCTTCACTTGCAAACATGACCCTCGATCGTCGTGGTATCATCTTAGAACATGATTACACGAACAAACACTCTGATGGTTGTTGACACTCGTCTCCTCTTGAGGTACAAATACTAATCCGTCAGTGCCATCGAGGGCGACTTCAAGGTACTCTTGAATAGTAACAAGTGGATCTCAGTGTAAACTCAAGTTATCCTCGAATGAAAAGATCTGCTGATAAGTGTTACTTTTGTGAAACATAAATATTTACGACATACTTTCTGAGCATGTTTAGTCTCTAAATGTCCTAGACATCTACACGACTGGAACGAAACACGTATCACGTGGACTGTTGTCATCGTGAAGAAGCGGTTGTTGTGTGTCTTCCAGGTCCACTGGTCGCCATGAGGACTCGTACGTCACGGTTACGAGACTCAGCCTCGTGGCTGAAGCTGCTGCAACAGAAGAATTACTGCCTTGTAAAGTTTTATTTAAGTCATTTAGCTTCTGGCTGCACTTACAGCAGATCCATGAAGAAAGTAAAAAGACAGCTTTGAATCACCGACACAAACAAAGGTTTAAAAGACCAGCTTTTAGTTCCTAATCTGTGTTGAATGTATTCACTTTTTGCTTGGTATGTGTGTTATTGTGATCTCTCTGTGTGGATTTGTTTGTTCTCCCTGTGTTGTGTGGGTTTACTCCTGGCACTCCGGTTTCCTCCCACAGTCCACAAACGAAAAAAGGTTGATTGAGAACTTGAAAGGTTTTAAAAATATATATATACATGTATCTTTACCACGATCCACGGTTGAGTATGTGACGATGAACCAAACATAGACACATAGACACAAGTACAGTATAGAAGTTTACATTTTTTCTGATCAAATTCCCGAGTGTTTGTCTTTGTTTCATCAAGGACAGACTCCAGCAGGTCGTCTGAACCGACGAGGTCATCGTCAGGAGACACTGCCGTGACCCCGGGGCCTCCAACCATCTGCTCTGATCCTTGAGATCCCCGAGTCATCCGGAGCGAAGCTGCTACAAGGACGACGACGAGCCGTGCCCGTTCAGGTGATGCTGTAATTAGGGGTTCACGGGGTCATTACGACCCCAGGAGAGTCTGAAAGAAGTGCAATTTAGTTTCATTATAAAGCAGTATCATCCCAGGGTCCAGGGGGGGTTCAGGGGGGGGGGGGGTCCAGGAGGGGGCCAGGGGGGGTCCCACATTTTTCTATTGTGGCTAAACAGACCAGTGTTAGGGGTTTTTGTGTTCCGATGAACCGACCCCTCCCCAGCCTCGTAAGTGGTGGTGGAATGAAGGACAGACACATTGATGGGTTTAAGAAAAATGCTTGTTTAGTCAATTATGCAAAAGTCAGAGACAAACTTACGTGAACACGGGCGCTAGCAAGCAGAGAGATCTATCGCAGACGTCTTCGCATACCAGAACGCCAAGATCAGACAAAATGGTGGATCTTTATAGTAGAATATTCAGGTTAACGCCTCTAGTCAAATGTGAATGTAGGATTGGTCAGTGATTCTAAACACTTGATTCTAAGATGGCCGTCGCACGTGATCGTAGTGGAAACTTACCAAAAGTTGTTGACTTCTAGAATCTGTCTGTTCTCAGCAACTTGTGTCCTTCAGAGTGAATTCTCAAACAGGTGTCCAGAGACTTCCTGGGAGTCTGGGATTGTTTAATCTTTCTGTGTGTGTGAGGCTTTGTGACCTCGGCCTTTGAGTTGTGAACCTGAGTTTGGTTTAAGTGAATGCAATGCAAGACAATGATTATTTAATATGAATTAAATATGTAAGATTATCAGTTAATCAAGTGACTATTTAAAATGTGTGTTAAATCATTTCCTTACACCAGGCACACCAGGAATGAATAAAAATAGCAAATAAAGGATCAATGATTCAATCTTAAGTCATTCTTGATGCCATCGATAAGATATATTTCCTTCTTTGTTACAGTCCGCTGTGTCAGGTTGTGTTTTCCTTGATGTAGTTTTTATGAAGGAGAAGGAAGGAGGGAGAAGAATAAACCTGGTTATTTTTGTCTTGAAATGTTTGTTCAAAAGGTCATTGAAGAATTAAAGTCGATGTTTTCTTAATGAAAAACAGTAAAACATGTAGCAGTGCCTGAGATTTAATGTTGTTTCATGATAAAACATGATCAGTATCACCGGTCAGTCATTTTCTACTGAAGCTAGTACATAAGTTTGGGCTCCCAACAGCCCCGGCACACCAGGAACTAGCAGCTGTGAATGCATATATACTAAATCAATGACCAATACTTCAATAACTAATATATAACTAAATATAAATATTAATATTTACTAAATATAAACTAATTACTAATTATATTATTATATAAACTAAATATTTACATGCAATAAGTTAGGTTTATTTTCTTCTTCGTTCCAGTCCGTGGTGTCAAGACGTCTAGTCAATGGTAAAGTCGACCTTTAAGAATTTATCTCGTATCTTTCTACTCCCTTTTTTTTCTGAATGTATGGGTTTATTGTGAAAGAAAGAGAATCTAAAAAAGGGAAGAATAACAAGTTATCATGTTGGTAAACAAAATAAAGTTTTCTGAACGAGTCCGAGGAAGATGAGTCAGCAGTGGCTGCCATTCATTGGATGGAAAGAAATAAAAAACACCATGTTGCCAAGATTGTTTAATTGTGACGAGATGATGAGGAACGTGTTTGATTTGTTGAAAACCAATTAAAACTTTCTTTTTATATCCTCACAAATTCCATCAATTACTCCAGAATCAACCACATGTGTTAAACTCAAATCTGAGTCATTCTGTGAGTCAGGATGGAAGTTGGAAAAATTTAAAGTAGGTAAATGTTCATGTTGATATGAACAGTGTTTAAGATAAGATAAGACGATGATTCAGTTCCGTGAGTCAACAGTAAAATAAGACAATGACAGTAAAATAACGACGATGGGAATTTACTTCTTCCTGTCAAATAGAGTTTTGAAAAACGTTGATCGTATGTCATAGAACAAGATCTTTTTAAAACCTATTATTGTCGTCACTTAGATGGAAGAAACTTAAACCAAAAGTTAAGAGTCAATAAAGGTTGTTGGATTTGAATGATGTGACTTTGAGTTTCTGCAAATTCAATGATGATCATTATTGATGATGTTGTTCAGTAGTTACTGTCAATTAGTGGAAAAAATGACTAAAGTGTGTGTTTGTGTGTGTGTGTTGTTGTGATGTGTGACTCTATTGTATCATCAGTGTGTGTGTTGTTGTGATGTGTGACTCTATTGTATGATCAGTATGTGTGTGTTGTTGTGATGTGTGACTCTATTGTATCATCAGCATGTGTGTTGTTGTGATGTGTGACTCTATTGTATCATCAGTGTGTGTGTGTTGTTGTGATGTGTGACTCTATTGTATCATCAGTGTGTGTGTGTGTGTTGTTGTGATGTGTGACTCTATTGTATCATCAGTGTGTGTGTGTGTTGTTGTGATGTGTAACTCTATTGTATCATCAGTGTGTGTGTGTTGTTGTGATGTGTGACTCTATTGTATCATCAGTGTGTGTGTGTTGTTGTGATGTGTGACTCTATTGTATCATCAGTGTGTGTGTGTTGTTGTGATGTGTGACTCTATTGTATCATCATTGTGTGTGTGTTGTTGTTGTGATGTGTGACTCTATTGTATCATCAGTGTGTGTTGTTGTGATGTGAGACTCTATTGTACCATCAGTGTGTGTGTTGTTGTGATGTGTGACTCTATTGTATCATCAGTGTGTGTGTTGTTGTGATGTGTGACTCTATTGTATCATCAGTGTGTGTGTGTTGTTGTGATGTGTGACTCTATTGTATCATCAGTGTGTGTGTGTGTTGTTGTGTTGTGTGACTCTATTGTATCATCAGTGTGTGTGTGTTGTTGTGATGTGTGACTCTATTGTATCATCAGTGTGTGTGTGTGTTGTTGTGATGTGTGACTCTATTGTACCATCAGTTTGTGTGTTGTTGTGATGTGTGAATCTATTGTATCATCAGTGTGTGTTTTGTTGTTGTGATGTGTGACTCTATTGTATCATCAGTGTGTGTGTGTTGTTGTGATGTGTGACTCTATTGTATCATCAGTGTGTGTGTGTTGTTGTGATGTGTGACTCTATTGTATCATCAGTGTGTGTGTTGTTGTGATGTGTGACTCTATTGTATCATCAGTGTGTGTTTTGTTGTGATGTGTGACTCTATTGTATCATCAGTGTGTGTTGTTGTGATGTGTGACTCTATTGTACCATCAGTGTGTGTGTTTTTGTGATGTGTGACTCTATTGTATCATCAGTGTGCGTGTGTTGTTGTGATGTGTGACTCTATTGTATCATCAGTGTGTGTGTTGTTGTGATGTGTGACTCTATTGTATCATCAGTGTGTGTGTGTGTTGTTGTGATGTGTGACTCTATTGTACCATCAGTTTGTGTGTTGTTGTGATGTGTGACTCTATTGTATCATCAGTGTGTGTTTTGTTGTTGTGATGTGTGACTCTATTGTATCATCAGTGTGTGTGTGTTGTTGTGATGTGTGACTCTATTGTATCATCAGTGTGTGTGTGTTGTTGTGATGTGTGACTCTATTGTATCATCAGTGTGTGTGTTGTTGTGATGTGTGACTCTATTGTATCATCAGTGTGTGTTTTTGTGATGTGTGACTCTATTGTATCATCAGTGTGCGTGTGTTGTTGTGATGTGTGACTCTATTGTATCATCAGTGTGTGTGTTGTTGTGATGTGTGACTCTATTGTATCATCAGTGTGTGTGTGTGTTGTTGTGATGTGTGACTCTATTGTACCATCAGTGTGTGTTTTGTTGTGATGTGTGACTCTATTGTATCATCAGTGTGTGTTGTTGTGATGTGTGACTCTATTGTACCATCAGTGTGTGTTTTTGTGATGTGCGACTCTATTGTATCATCAGTGTGCGTGTGTTGTTGTGATGTGTGACTCTATTGTATCATCAGTGTGTGTGTTGTTGTGATGTGTGACTCTATTGTATCATCAGTGTGTGTGTGTGTTTTTGTGATGTGTGACTCTATTGTAAGTAAGTAAGTAAGTAAGTAATATTTATTTATATAGCGTTTTTCGAGACCAGGGTCACAAAGCGCTTTAACAATCAAAACAATACTCAAAACAGTACATACTTCAAAGATCAAGATAATACTGAGAACAACACAGGAGTTCGAGAAATTCAAGGAAAAGCCTGAACAAATAGAAACGTCTTAAGATGTTTCTTAAAGGAGTCAGTAGATCCATCAAGAGCAAAGAGAGAGAAGATCGTTCCAAAGCTTAGGAACAACAGCCTGAAAAGATTTCTCTCCTCTGGTCCTGAGCCGTGTGCGAGGAACCATAAGTAGATTCTGATCCACAGACCTCAGAGACCGAGCTGGGGTGTAAGGCTGGATCAGATCAGTGATGTAAGGAGGAGCCTGACCATGAATAGCTCTGAAAGTAAGAACCAGAATTTTAAAGTTGATCCTGAAAGAAACTGGAAGCCAGTGAAGAGTTTTAAGGATCGGAGAAATGTGAGTTCTCCTACTTGAGCGGGTCAGAATTCTGGCTGCAGAGTTCTGAATCAACTGCAGACGAGACACATCCTTCTTGTTAAGACATGAAAACAAACTGTTACAATAGTCCAGACGAGAAGAAACAAACGCATGGATTATAAGATCCAGATCATGTTGTGACAACATTCTCCCAAGTTTAGAGATTTTTCTCAGTTGAAGGAAACAGTTTCTGGTCAGTTTTCTACAGTGTTGAACAAGAGACATGTCTTTATCAAATACAACACCCAGGTTTCTCAGGCTCAGTTTGACAGACTGACCTAAGTCACCCAAGTACTGACTCAACCCTGGAATCTTATCATCAGGAGCAATCACCAGAGTTTCAGTTTTGTCCACATTAAGCTGTAAAGTGTTTTCACTCATTGTTTGATTTCTAGCAAACAATTGACTAAGCTGTTCAGCCTCTGGGGCTCAGTTGGGTCAAAAGAGCAGTAGAGCTGGATGTCATCAGCAAAAATGTGATAAGAAACATCTGGAAATCTCTGAATGATTTTACCAAGGGGAATCAAGTACAGCAAAAACAATAAAGGACCCAGAACAGAACCTTGAGGGACTCCACACAACAGATCTGCCGATTCAGACCTCATTTGATTGGCAGATACACTAAAACTGCGCCCAGAAAGGTAAGATGAGAACCATTCTAACACAGACCCAGACAGTCCTTCATCCCTTAGTCTTCTCAGCAGGATCTGGTGAACAACTGTGTCAAAGGCTGACGACAGATCCAAGAGAACCAGAACAGTGAATTTACCAGAGTCAGCCGACATCATGATGTCACTGGACACTTTCAATAAAGCTGTCTCCGTAGAGTGATGTTTACGGAAGCCAGACTGAAACTTCTCATGGATGTCGCTCTGATCCAGGAACAAAGACAGCTGCTCAGACACCACCTTCTCCAAGATCTTGGACAAGAAAGGGAGCAATAGGCCTTAAATTACTGAGGTCAGTTGGGTCTAAGCCTGGTTTTTTGAGCAGAGGCTCCACAATGGCATGTTTAAATGCATTGGGAAAAACCCCTGTGGAAAGGGAGAGGTTCACCATATTGGTAACCCAGGGGCCAATTACATCAAATACTTTGATAAAAAGCCTACAAGGAAGGACGTCATCTGAGCGAGAGGAGGGTTTCATCTTGTTCACTAGTGCTGAAATATCACCCAAAGATACAGCAGTGAAGGATGACCAAGAGGAGGAGATGGGCTCAGAGACAGTAGGGGTTCCCAACAAATTGTATCATCAGTGTGTGTGTGTTGTTGTGATGTGTGACTCTCTGTCATTATCACGTCATAATGGACTCTCGTAACCTCTCGTTCGTCCAGATTTCAGACGAGTTGAATGTGTTTATGTCGATCCTCGACACCAGTTTTAAAAGCCAAAACACAAATAAATACAAACTTAAGATTCATGAAGTTATAAAAGTGTCAGTGATCGAGAGTCAGTGGTTGAGAATAAACACATTTTTTATATTTTAACTAAATAAACTCAATTAATAGAAGCGTTTTAGCTTTTGATGCAAAAACTGCTGAGCGCGACAGATTCAATAAGAGAAAAAAACAAGAGAAAATGAAGACAAATCACACCTGAAAATCATCAGGAACACATCTGTGCGAGTCGGGCTTAGGAAAGCGTCGGTGGAGGAAACATCCCATAATGATGTGCAGGAGGAAGAACGTGGCGAGCACCTCAGGAGACCAGGTGATGGAGGGAAGAAGAGGGGGAGCGTGGGTGTGGGAAACCAGGAGAGGGGATTGGAAATGAAACAAGAAGGTCAGACCTGGAATCACCAGGGAGAGGCTGAAGAAGACGTTTGAGAAAATCTAAGACAAACTCATTGAAAACATGTTTGGATGAAACGATCAGAGAATCAAACACGTGATTCAAGACACTTTTGATTCTCTCTGGCTCGGGGTCAGCAGACCTGAGATCTCACGTCCTCACGATGGAAGCATCCGTCAGGAACATCACGCCCACAGGAGCCTCGGACCCGCCGTCACATCAGCGGCAGAAAACACGCCGAAAACCGTGAGGAATGTTCGTCCTCGGCAACTTTATCACCTCAGAAAAAGTGCTATTGATTTTGTGTTTTGGGTAAAAACCTTCTCTTTTCGTGAGTGATGTTCCACCGGATCTCATCGTTGTTGTTCCTCCTCTTTTGAACCACGAGCTTGTTTAAGGCTCGTCATCGCTTCTTAACAAATGTATTTTCCAAGCTCGAGAATATTTTAGTCAAAATGTTTGAGGTGACATAAGATTTTTCATGGTTTTTACTCGTGTTAAACAAATATGAAAATCAACCAATATTTTTATTTTAATATTTGGATTGGATTGAACTTTCACATGTATAAGAAAATCTAATGTTTATTACAATAGGAGTAAAATGTACCTGATGAAAAAAGGTATTGTTTCCCTTGAATATCGGAAAAATTTAAACAAAGTTTTATCTTCAATAACATCTATTATACAAGCAAATATCTGTACACTTAAACCTTGCAATACCCTTTTCCCTGATACCGTACAGATATTTAAGAGTAGTGGATCTTTTATACTCAGCAGTCATAACATCTTCCACGGCTTCAGGATGAATGAATCCCACAAGATCGACAGTGACTGAGGTCGAGAGGATACAGTGATAACTGAGGACGAGAGGATACAGTGAGTCCAGCAGCTTTTAAAGCTGATGTTTGGACATATTTTGGTTTGAAAACAAATGAAAGTAGTTACGACTTTGTCAAGAGTCATGTGGTCTGTAAATACTACAACACCAGAGTCAAGTACTGGACAATACTACACATATATACTTGTTACTACAGTATCACAACACCAGAGTCAAGTACTGGACAATACTACACATATATACTTGTTACTACACTATCACAACACCAGAGTCAAGTACTGGACAATACTACACATAGATATATTTGTTACTACACTATCACAACACCAGAGGCAAGTACTGGACAATACTACTCATATATAATTGTTACTACACTATCACAACACCAGAGTCAAGTACTGGACAATACTCCACATATATACTTGTTACTATACTATCACAACACCAGAGTCAAGTACTGGACAATACTACAAATATATACTTGTTACTACACTACTGTACTACACATACATACTTGAACAGCTTAGTCAATTGTTTGCTAGAAATCAAACAATGAGTGAAAACACTTTACAGCTTAATGTGGACAAAACTGAAACTCTGGTGATTGCTCCTGATGATAAGGTTCCAGGGTTGAGTCAGTACTTGAGTGACTTAGGTCAGTCTGTCAAACTGAGCCTGAGAAACCTGGGTGTTGTATTTGATAAAGACATGTCTCTTGTTCAACACTGAAGAAAACTGACCAGAAACTGTTTCCTTCAACTGAGAAAAATCTCTAAACTTAGGAAAATGTTGTCGGAACATGATCTGGATCTTATAATCCATGCGTTTGTTTCTTCTCGTCTGGACTATTGTAACAGTTTGTTTTCATGTCTTAACAAGAAGGATCGTCTCGTCTGCAGTTGATTCAGAACTCTGCAGCCAGAATTCTGACCCGCTCTAGTAGAAGAACTCACATTTCTCCGATCCTTAATACTCTTCACTGGCTTCCAGTTTCTTTCAGGATCAACTTTAAAATTCTGGTTCTTACTTTCAGAGCTATTCATGGTCAGGCTCCTCCTTACATCACTGAT
This sequence comes from Callionymus lyra, assembly GCA_016630915.1. Taxonomy (NCBI): domain Eukaryota; kingdom Metazoa; phylum Chordata; class Actinopteri; order Syngnathiformes; family Callionymidae; genus Callionymus; species Callionymus lyra. The sequence goes on along the minus strand of JACEEU010000685.1, from coordinate 32,277,039 downwards.
CTGATCCAGACTTACACCCCAGCTCGGGCTCTGAGGTCTGTGGATCAGAATCTACTTATGGTTCCACGCACACGGCTCAGGACCAGAGGAGAGAAATCTTTTCAGGCTGTTGCTCCTAAGCTTTGGAACGATCTTCTCTCTCTTTGCGCTTGATGGAGTCTACTGACTCCTTTAAGAAACATCTTAAGACGTTTCTATTTGTTCAGGCTTTTCCTTGAATTTCTCGAACTCCTGTGTTGTTCTCAGTATTATCTTGATCTTTAAAGTATGTACTTCTTTGAGTATTGTTTTGATTGTTTAAGCGCTTTGTGACCCTGGTCTCGAAAAGCGCTATGTAAATAAATATTACTTACTTACTTACTTACTTACTTACTTACTTGTTACTACACTATCACAACACCAGAGTCAAGTACTGGACAATACTACACACATATACTTGTTACTACACCATCACAACACCAGAGTCAAGTACTGGACAATACTACACATATATACTTGTTACTACACTATCACAACACCAGAGTCAAGTACTGGACAATACTACACATATATACTTGTTACTACACTATCACAACACCAGAGTCAAGTACTGGACAATACTACACATATATACTTTTTACTACACTATCACAACACCAGAGTCAAGTACTGGACAATACTACACATATATACTTGTTACTACACTATCACAACACCAGAGTCAAGTACTGGACAATACTACACATATATACTTGTTACTACACTATCACAACACCAGAGTCAAGTACTGGACAATACTACACATATATACTTGTTACTACACTATCACAACACCAGAGTCAAGTACTGGACAATACTACACATATATACTTGTTACTACACTATCAGAACACCAGAGTCAAGTACTGGACAATACTACACATATATCCTTGTTACTACACAAACAAGTCAAGTACTGGGACAATACTACACATATATCTTTGTTCACAATTCTCACATTATATTGATTTCTTGATCCTTGCTTCTGTTTTGTGAGATTCCCAATAACATCTAAAGGTAGTTGTCGCTTGAATTGGAAAACATTTTTCTAACAGATTTTATTTCTAACCATCACTGCAGCTTGAGCTCCAGTATCTGTTGATCTGTCCATCGATGAACATCTCGACACAGAGTATTTTCCTGCTGCTCTTGAATATATTTCCTGCGGCGACAGGTGAGGAGCTCGTGGAGCAGCGATCAAGACGAGGCACAGTTGTAAATAAGCTCGGCCCACTCACCGGGCGCCGCGACCTTGACCCCGCCGGGAGAAGACCCCGGACCCGGCGCCGCACGACCACAGAATAGAAGATGCGGCGCGAGGAGTCGGCGCGACCGGTGGGTGCAGACAATGACGGATCGTCCGGCGAACGCCGGCGAACATATTGCATTAGAGCAACATAATTCACTTGAGCGCGAGACGTCGTCCGCGGGAGCAAAACACCTGAAGGTCGCGATCAGGGATGAGCAGCTTACGGCGCAGAGTGGACGAGCCCAAGAGTAAAAATGCACAAAGAGGTCTATTATCCCTGACCTTGCTTATACGGCCCCACTTCAAATCCTGTTTAATGGATCCGGCCCTCGGTCCATGACCCCCGGAGCATTTCGTCCTCGTGGAAACAATATTTTATCACCAGGGATTCAATTAGACCCGACATGAGACCCTCAGCGTCTGTGAATACGTGTCGGAAAATATACACTAAGATTATTTCACTGTATCGATATTTACATGTTTTTAATTGTGGTTTTTTTAGCTTTCAAATAACATTTTAATCATAGTTATTTAACGGTTTGTATTTTAATAAAGTGTTCATAAAATAAAATTAAAAATCTTATTCCTATAATGTACAATTAAATATTCAGTGTTTGTTCATTTTTGTGTTGCAATTACACTTCCTGACACTAGATGGCAGGATATCGATACAATTAAATATTGTGATATAATTTCCTGAGCTTTGGAACCATCTCTGTGTTTGATGATCTACTGACTCCTTCAAGAAACATCTCTGTGTTTGATGATCTACTGACTCCTTCAAGAAACATCTCTGTGTTTGATGATCTACTGACTCCTTCAAGAAACATCTGTGTTTGATGATCTACTGACTCCTTCAAGAAACATCTCTGTGTTTGATGATCTACTGACTCCTTCAAGAAACATCTGTGTTTGATGATCTACTGACTCCTTCAAGAAACATCTCTGTGTTTGATGATCTACTGACTCCTTCAAGAAACATCTCTGTGTTTGATGATCTACTGACTCCTTCAAGAAACATCTCTGTGTTTGATGATCTACTGACTCCTTCAAGAAACATCTGTGTTTGATGATCTACTGACTCCTTCAAGAAACATCTGTGTTTGATGATCTACTGACTCCTTCAAGAAACATGTGTGTTTGATGATCTACTGACTCCTTCAAGAAACATCTGTGTTTGATGATCTACTGACTCCTTCAAGAAACATCTGTGTTTGATGATCTACTGACTCCTTCAAGAAACATCTGTGTTTGATGATCTACTGACTCCTTCAAGAAACATCTGTGTTTGATGATCTACTGACTCCTTCAAGAAACATCTGTGTTTGATGATCTACTGACTCCTTCAAGAAACATCTGTGTTTGATGATCTACTGACTCCTTCAAGAAACATCTGTGTTTGATGATCTACTGACTCCTTCAAGAAACATCTGTGTTTGATGATCTACTGACTCCTTCAAGAAACATCTGTGTTTGATGATCTACTGACTCCTTCAAGAAACATCTGTGTTTGATGATCTACTGACTCCTTCAAGAAACATCTGTGTTTGATGATCTACTGACTCCTTCAAGAAACATCTGTGTTTGATGATCTACTGACTCCTTCAAGAAACATCTGTGTTTGATGATCTACTGACTCCTTCAAGAAACATCTGTGTTTGATGATCTACTGACTCCTTCAAGAAACATCTCTGTGTTTGATGATCTACTGACTCCTTCAAGAAACATCTGTGTTTGATGATCTACTGACTCCTTCAAGAAACATCTCTGTGTTTGATGATCTACTGACTCCTTCAAGAAACATCTGAAGACACTTTTATTTGTTTCTTAACTTTCTGGTTGTTGTTGTGTTTGTCTCTATGTCGTCTTGTAAAGTATATCTTTTAACCGTGTATTGTTTTTAATTGTTTTCACACTTTGTGACCCTGGTCTAGAAACATCTTTACAAAAAACTTCTAATTACTTACATACTTACTAATGTTTACAATACATTTTAACAGCACTGTATCAATTTTCTTTATGATATAAAAAAGGGTCGTTTTTTTTGGCTTTCAAATAACATTTTATTTTTATAATAGTATTTGTGTCTAATATTTCAATATTTCCCCCAAAAATAAGAAAATATTTGGAGCTTTTGTTCATTTTTGTGTTGCAATTAAACGTCCGGCCTCTAGATGGCAGCAGTCATTAAGTTCACGGCAGGAAGAATAAGATCCCGGCGAGACCCCTGAGGACGAGAGGATACAGGGAGTCCAGCAGCTTTTAAAGCTGATGTTTGGACATATTTTGGTTTGAAAACAAATGAAAGCAGTTACGACTTTGTCAAAAGTCATGTGGTCTGTAAATACTACAACACCAGAGTACACCAAGTACTGGACAATACTACACATATATACTTGTTACTACACTATCACAACACCAGAGTCAAGTACTGGACAATACTACACATATATACTTGTTACTACACTATCACAACACCAGAGGCAAGTACTGGACAATACTACACATATATACTTGTTACTACACAATCACAACACCAGAGTCAAGTACTGGACAATAATACACTTATACTGTATACTTGTTACTACACTATCACAACACCAGAGTCAAGTACTGGTCAATACTACACATATATACTAGTTACTACACTATCACAACACCAGAGTCAAGTACTGGACAATACTATACGTATATACTTGTTACTACACTATCACAACACCAGAGTCAAGTACTGGACAATACTACACATATATACTTGTTACTACACTATCACAACACCAGAGTCAAGTACTGGACAATACTACACATATATACTTGTTACTACACTATCACAACACCAGAGTCAAGTACTGGACAATACTACACATATATACTTGTTACTACACTATCACAACACCAGAGGCAAGTACTGGACAATACTACTCATATATACTTGTTACTACACAATCACAACACCAGAGTCAAGTACTGGACAATACTCCACATATATACTTGTTACTACACTATCACAACACCAGAGTCAAGTACTGGACAATACTACACATATATACTTGTTACTACACAATCACAACACCAGAGTCAAGTACTGACAAACCACATATATACTTGTTACTACACTATCACAACACCAGAGTCAAGTACTGCCCCACACTCCCCTTTTTTTCTTTTTTCCCCCCCCCCCCCCCCCCGGGGGGGGGTCGGGGCGATTCCCCCCCTTTTTTTTTTTTTTCCCCCCCCCCCCCCCCCCCGGGGGGGGGGGGGGCGTCCCCCCCCTTTTTCCTTTTTTCTTCCCTTTCCCCCCCCCCGGGTCTTGGTGTTTGGTTTTTTCTTTTTTTTTTTTTTTTTCCTTCCGGTTTTGTGACAATACTACACGTATATACTTGTTACTACACTATCACAACACCAGAGTCAAGTACTGGACAATACTACACATATATACTTGTTACTACACTATCACAACACCAGAGTCAAGTACTGGACAATACTACACATATATACTTGTTACTACACTATCACAACACCAGAGTCAAGTACTGGACAATACTACACGTATATACTTGTTACTACACTATCACAACACCAGAGTCAAGTACTGGACAATACTACACGTATATACTTGTTACTACACTATCACAACACCAGACCAGAACATGTATATGTTTGTGACTAAGTAACAAGCATTACTTCCGTGTTACTAAAGACACTTTGAGTCATTGGTTCTGTTGGGATCATTCGTGACGTAAACAAGGTCCACAGGTTTCAGACGCTCGTTGTGAAGCTACAAAGATATCGACGTCCTCTCGTCCCGATGTTGACTCTGGTCGTTTGAGTTTTGTTTGTTGTGTTTGATCTTGTGTTTGTGTGTCTTGGATCAACACATAAATGTGGGGGTGCATCACGGACGTGTGTGTCAGCTGACCCGCCTCAGATTCTGGCCCGTCGACAGCATATTTAGTGTCACCAGCCGTCAAGCATCTGTCAGCCGCGGTGCTTCTGCTCATGATTGATGGACGGCCCCGGAGGATGTGGAGGTGCCAGGAGTGGGACCCTTGCATCAGTGTGTGTGTGTGTGTGTGTGTGTGTGTGTGTGTGTGTGTGTGTGTGGCTAATGACCCGCTCCCAGGATCCCCCGACAGGAAGCTGGACGTCACCGTCGGCCTGTGGACACTCGCTGCTCTTTCATTGAAAAACAAGGCGTGGAATTATTCATGCTCTTTGACAGGTGGTCGTCATGACAACGCTGCGACACCTGACCACGACTGTTGTCGCTTTAAAACAAACACACACAACGTTTCACCGCTGAAGACTTAAACTGGTGCGATCATTCATTTTTGCGATTAAACTCTAGTAAACACTTGTGTATCGACATGTTGAAGTATTTCTCAGTGCAATACTTCCGGAGTACAGTGATATTGATTGTACATACTCGATACATGATACGTTATGTTCATGTTTTTTGTGGACGTACAACAGTAGCACAGGTCAATATTCTTATTTTTCAACCAATGTTTGTATTTTTAATGCAATAGTTACGATATATAAATATTTCTGCTTTTAAAATTGAAATGAATTGAATTGAATTTTAAATGAATTGAATTAAATTGAAGTGAAATGATTTGAATTGAGTTGTAATGAAATGAAATAAAATAAAATAAAATAAAATAAAATAAAATAAAATAAAATAAAATAAAATAAAATAAAATAAAATAAATTGAATTGAATTGAATTGAATTGAAATGAAATGAATTGAATTGAATTGAAATGAAAGGGAATTAATTGAATTGAGTTGAATTGAAATGAATTGAATTGAATTGAAATGAAATGAATTGAATTGAATTGAATTGAATTGAAATGAAATGAATTGAATTGAATTGAATTGAATTGAAGTTGAGTTGAATTGAATTGAATTGAATTGAGTTGAGTTGAGTTGAGTTGAATTGAATTGAATTGAATTGAAATGAAATTAATTGATTTGAATTGAATTGGAATGAAATGAAATTAATTTAATTGAGTTGAGTTGAGTTGAGTTGAGTTGAGTTGAGTTGAGTTGAGTTGAGTTGAATTGAATTGAATTGAATTGAATTGAGTTGAATTGAATTGAATTGAATTGAAATTAAATTAATTGATTTGAATTGAATTGAATTGGAATGAAATGAAATTAATTTAATTGAGTTGAGTTGAGTTGAGTTGAGTTGAGTTGAGTTGAGTTGAGTTGAATTGAATTGAATTGAATTGAATTGAGTTGAATTGAATTGAATTGAAATGAAATTAATTGAATTGAGTTGAGTTGAGTTGAGTTGAGTTGAGTTGAGTTGAGTTGAGTTGAGTTGAGTTGAGTTGAGTTGAATTGAATTGAATTGAATTGAAATGAAATTAATTGAATTGAGTTGAGTTGAGTTGAGTTGAGTTGAGTTGAGTTGAGTTGAGTTGAATTGGAATGAAATTAATTTAATTGAGTTGAGTTGAGTTGAGTTGAGTTGAGTTGAGTTGAGTTGAATTGAATTGGAATGAAATTAATTGAATTGAGTTGAGTTGAATTGAATTGAATTGAAATTTAATTTAATTAATTGAATTGAATTGAGTTGAATTTAATTGAAATTAAATTAATTGATTTGAATTGATTTGAATTGATTTGAAATGAATTGAATTGAAATTAATTGAATTGAGTTGAATTTAATTGAATTGATTTGAAATGAATTGAATTGAAATGAATTGAATTGATTTGAAATGAATTGAATTGAAATTAATTGAATTGAATTGAATTGATTTGAAATGAATTGAATTGAAATTAATTGAATTGAAATTAATTGAATTGAGTTGAATTGAATTGAATTGATTTGAAATGAATTGAATTGAAATTAATTGAATTGAATTGATTTGAAATTAATTGAATTGAATTGAATTGAAATTAATTGAATTGAGTTGAATTGAATTGAATTGAATTGAATTGAATTGAATTGAAATTGAATTGAATTGAATTGATTTGAAATTAATTGAATTGAATTGAAATTAATTGAATTGAATTGATTTGAAATGAATTGAATTGAAATTAATTGAATTGAATTGAATTGTTCACGAAAAACCTCCGAAGCAGCAGCATCTCGAGCTGATACTTTTATGCTACGATGGCAGCAAATAAATTCCAACTTTCTTTCCACATCAGTTACGAGCAGAGATTAAATTCCTCTGATGTGAGGAAGTGTTTGACGTCATCTTTGTTGAAATGAATCTACATACAATGATTCTTCACCACAATTAATTCCTGCTTGTTTCTAACATTACTGACGATAAAGAAATACATATATGTGTGATATATATATATATATATATATATATATATATAAATACATCATCATGGATTTATTCAACAGAAAAAACAATCGTTTTTAAAGAAACTACTTTTTATGATATTTAATGTTTCAAAATGATATTTTGTCTTTTTTATTCATTTTGTTTTATAAAAATATACAAACATGTGTATGAGTATGAGTTATTATGAGTTCTGCTAGATCTTACAATCAAATTGGTATCAACAGGTTTTTTATCCTCACTATAATGGTTGTCACTGGGTCAAATGCCACAGTTTTTCCATCTCTCTGTCTTTCTGTCAGTCTTTCCATTTTGGTCTTTCTATCCTTCTGTTTCTCTCTTTTTGTCTTTCTATTTGTCTCTCTTTGTTCATCTTTCTATCTGTCTCTCTTTGTTCATCTTTCTATCTGTCTCTCTTTGTTTGTCTTTCTATCTGTCTCTCTTTGTTCATCTTTCTATCTGTCTCTCTTTGTTTGTCTTTCTATCTGTCTCTCTTTGTTTGTCTTTCTATCTGTCTCTCTTTGTTCATCTTTCTATCTGTCTCTCTTTGTTCATCTTTCTATCTGTCTCTCTTTGTTCATCTTTCTATCTGTCTCTCTTTGTTTGTCTTTCTATCTGTCTCTCTTTGTTTGTCTTTCTATCTGTCTCTCTTTGTTTGTCTTTCTATCTGTCTCTCTTTGTTCATCTTTTCTATCTGTCTCTCTTTGTTCATCTTTCTATCTGTCTCTCTTTGTTCATCTTTCTATCTGTCTCTTTTGTCTAAATCTTTCTATCTGTCTCTCTTTGTTCATCTTTCTATCTGTCTCTCTTTGTTTGTCTTTCTATCTGTCTCTCTTTGTTCATCTTTCTATCTGTCTCTCTTGTTTGTCTTTCTATCTGTCTCTTTTGTTTGTCTTTCTATCTGTCTCTCTTTGTTGAGAGGTGTCTTTCTATCTGTCTCTCTTTGTTCATCTTTCTATCTGTCTCTCTTTGTTCATCTTTCTATCTGTCTCTCTTTGTTCATCTTTCTATCTGTCTCTTCTTTGTTTTCTATCTGTCTCTCTTTGTTTGTCTTTCTATCTGTCTCTCTTTGTTCATCTTTCTATCTGTCTCTCTCTGTTTGTCTTTTATTTTTCTCTGTATTTTTGACTTTCGATCCATCTCTCTCTGTCTAAATGTGCTTGTCTTTCTATTGGTCTATCTTTGTCTGTCTGTAATCTGTCTTTGTCTTTTTGTCTTAAATCTGTCTCTGTCTTGTTGTCTTTCTATCTGTCTCTCTCTGTCTAAATGTGCTTGTCTATCTATCTGTCTCTGTTCATCTTTTTATCTGTCTCTGTTTGTTTGTCTTTCTATCGGTCTCTCTCTGTCTAAATGTGCTTGTCCATCCATCTGTCTCTGTTCATCTTTCTATCTGTCTCTCTTTGTCTATAATCTGTCTTGTTGTCTTTCTATCTGTCTCTGTTCATCTTTCTATCTGTCTCTCTCTGTCTATAATCTGTCTTGTTGTCTTTCTATCTGTCTCTCTTTGTCTATAATCTGTTTTGTTGTCTTTATATCTGTCTCTCTTTGTCTGTCTTTAATCTGTCTTTGTCTTTTTGTCTTAAATCTGTCTGTCTTGTTGTTTTTCTATCTGTCTCTCTTTGACTATAATCTGTCTTGTTGTCTTTCTATCTGTCTCTCTTTGACTATAATCTGTTTTGTTGTCTTTATATCTGTCTCTCTTTGTCTGTCTGTAATCTGTCTTCATCTTTTTGTCTTAAATCTGTCTCTGTCTTGTTGTCTTTCTATCTGTCTCTCTTTGTCTATAATCTGTTTTGTTGTCTTTCTATCTGTCTCTGTTCATCTTTCTATCTATCTCTCTATGTCTATAATCTGTCTTGTTGTCTTTCTATCTGTCTCTCTTTGTCTGTCTGTAATATTTCTTCATCTTTTTGTCTTAAATCTGTCTCTGTCTTGTTGTCTTTCTATCTGTCTCTCTTTGACTATAATCTGTCTTGTTGTCTTTCTATCTGTCTCTCTTTGTCTGTCTGTAATCTTTCTTCGTCTTTTTGTCTTAAATCTGTCTCTGTCTTGTTGTCTTTCTATCTGTCTCTCTTTGTCTATAATCTGTCTTGTTGTCTTTCTATCTGCCTCTCTCTGTCTATAATCTGTATTGTTGTCTTTCTATCGGTCTCTGTTTCATCTTTCTATCTGTCTCTCTCTGTCTATAATCTGTATTGTTGTCTTTCTATCGGTCTCTGTTCATCTTTCTATCTGTCTCTCTTTGTCTATAATCTGTCCTGTTGTCTTTCTATCTGTCTCTGTTCATCTTTCTATCTGTCTCTGTTCATCTTTCTATCTGTCTCTGTTCATCTTTCTATCAGTCTCTCTCTGTCTATAATCTGTCTCTCTCTCTGTTTGTCTTTAATCTTTCTCTGTATTTTTTGTCTTTCTATCTGCCTCTGTCCGTCTGTCTCTCCGTCCACCTCATTCTTGCGTCCATGCTTATCTCTCCGTCTCATCACCGACGGAGTTGATTCATCTGTTGGTTTAACATATTTTTAAATAAATACATGTTAAACATCTCCGTGTCTTCTCGCATTTACTCGGGTTTTCTCCTCGAAACAATCACAGGAGCCGCGTGAGAGCATACTTCAAATACTTCAAATACTTCAAATACTTCAAATACTTCAAAACTTCAACTACTTTAAATCCTTTACGTCAGCTTCGCTCACTATTAAAAAAATAATGCTTTTTCACATGAAATATGAACAAATTAATAGTTTATTGTTCATCTTTATGAGACTCAAACCACCATTGTTTTCATGGTGGGTTTGTTTTCCAGCAGATCCAGTGACCGTGCGTTGAAGTTCAAAGCTAGGACTGGTTCGGTGAGCGAGGACGGGTGGTCGGTGACGGGTCCAGTGAGGGAGACGGGTCCAGTGGCGAGGACAGGTCCAGTGAGCGAGGACGGGTCCAGTGAGCGAGGACGGGTCTGTCGAGGACGGGTCCGGTCCGGTGAGCGAGGACAGGTCCTGTGAGCGAGGACAGGTCCGGTGGCGAGGACGGGTCCGGTGAGCGAGGACTGGTCCGGTGAGCGAGGACGGGTCCTGTGAGCGAGGACA